>BLSH010011767.1:186070-217473 GCA_018402905.1 Glandirana rugosa
ATAAAAACCCCAAAAATGAATTCTCATCATCCGTAAACGCGGCCACTTTTGCGCAAACCAATCAATAAACGCTGATTCTGATTTTTTTTATCGCAAATATGAGGAAGAATATAAATCGGCCAAAAACGGTGAAAAAAAATGTTTTTTTATATTTTTTTTTGGATTTGTATTTTAGCAAAAAGTAAGAAATTTGGGTTTTTTTGCAAAATTGTCGCTCTTCTTTTGTTTATAGCGGCGATCAGAAATGACGCAGAGGGGATCAAATACCACCAAAAGAAAGCTCTATTTGTGGGAAAAAAAGGACGCAAATTTCGTTTGGGTACAACGTCGCACGACCGCGCAATTTTCAGTTAAAACAACGCAGCGCCGAATCGCAAAAAGTGCTCCGGTCCTAAAGCTGGAAATCCTTCCGGGGCTGAAGTGGTTAATAAAACAAAACAAAGTACCAGCCTGTTCTGTGACTCCGTGTGTGGTATGGATGTGATTGGGGGCAGTGTGAGCAGGTGAACCACAATACTCAGCCACCCCTAAGGGGGCCGTTGGCTATACTAGTATAAATAAATAAATAAAAATTCCAGTATTTATACCATTGTCTGTAGATGTTATACCTTTCACACAAACCAATCAATATACACTTATTGGGATTGGGAGACATGTAGCAGTATACATTTTGGCTAAAATTTATGATGAAATTTGATTTTTTTGGATGTTTTATATCAGAAAGTAAAAAATATTGTTTTTTTAAAACAATTTCAGCTGTTTTCATTTATATAAGAAAATTACCACCAAAAGTAAACTCTATTTGTCTGAAAAAAATTATATAAATGTCATTTTGGGTACAGTGTACAGTGTTGAATGACCGCGCAATTGCCACTTAAAGTAGCGCAGTGCTAAATAGCAAAACATGGCCTGGTACAAGCAAGGGGGTAAAACCATTCCGGAGCTGAAGTGGTTAAGCTTGGCCTTAATCTAGCTTATAAAATACATGTGAATATATATGTAAATGATGTACTAGGTTATACGGCCCGAACTCTCCATAAAGATCACTTTATTTTCATTACTGCTTACCAGACAAGGATTTTTTATCCATATTTTATTTGTGATCGTTCACCTGGAGCAGAAATCAGTTCATTGCATCCACCGAGACGTATGACAGAATCTTCTCTTTTTATTAACCTGCAATAATAATAATAATAAAGGTCAGTAAATTTGTAGAATGATGAGAATCTGTCACCAAAAAAAAGAGCAATGCTGTCATTCTCTAAGACCTCCTTTACACTTTGTACAACACGTGAGGTTTGCATTATTGGGTGCATTGCCATTTATTTTTAATGGTGCCCCAATACACATAGAGGGGAAAAATCACCGACCCTCCACACTGCAACACTAAACTGGAAGTAGTCAGGTGTGGTTTTGTTGTCCATAGATAGAGGGAGAGCTGACTAAAAATGAAGTGCAATTTGCAGCAACAATCCCCCTGAATGCACACACAGATGTGAATCCAACACATCCCTCAAATTCCTTCATAATCCATCCAGACATTTAATAAGCTACACTTATCTAAAGCAAAACTACCCAGAGGACCCACTCAGATCTACAGTGCCGTGAAAAAGTATTCATACCTCTTGAAATTCCCCACATTTTGTCATGTTACACCCAAAAATGTAAATGTATTTTATTGGGATTTTATGTGATAGACCGACACAAAGTGGCTCATAATTGTGAAGTGGAAGGAAAATGATAAATGATACAAATAAATCTGTGAAAAGTGTGGGGGGCATTTGTATGGCCCCTCCTGGAGTCAATACTTTGTAGAAATGCCTTTCTCTGCAATTACAGCTGCAAGTCTTTTTGGGGTTTTCTCTACCAGCTTTGCCCATCTAGAGAGGACATTTTTGCCCATTCTTCTTTACAGAATCCCCCAAGCTCTGTCAGATTGGATGAAGAGCGTCTGTGATCAGCAATTTTCAAGTCTTGCCACAAATTCTCAATGGGATTTAGGTCTGGACTGTGACTGGGCCATTCTAACACATGAATATGCTTTGATCTTAAACATTCCATTGTAGCTCTGGCTGGATGTTTAGGGTCGTTGTCCTGCTGGAAGGAGAACCTCCGCCCCGGTCTCAAGTCTTTTGCAGACTCTAACAGGTTTTCTTCTAAGATTGCCCTGTATTTGGCTCCATCCATCTTCCCATCAACTCTGACCAGCTTCCCTGTCCCTGCTGAAGAAAACCATCCCCATACCATGATGCTGCCACCACCATGTTTGACGGTGGGGATGGTGCGTTCAGGGTGATGTGCAGTGTTAGTTTTCCCCACACTTTTGATTTTAGGCCAAAAAGTTGAATTTTGGTCTCATCTGAGCAGAGCCCCTTCTTCCATGTTTGCTGTGTCCTCCACATGGCTTCTCACAAACTGGACTTCTTATGGATTTCTTTCACCAATGGCTTTCTTCTTGCCACTCTTCCATAAAGGGCAGATTTGTGGAGAGCATGGTTAATAGTTGTCCTGTGGACAGATTCTCCCCCCTGAGCTGTGGATCTCTGCAACTCCTCCAGAGTTACCCTGGGCCTCTTGGCTGCTTCTCTGATGAATGCTCTCCTTGCCCGGCCGGTCAGTTTAGGTGGACGGCCATGTCTTGGTAGGTTTGCAGTTGTGCCATACTCTTTCCATTTTCCAATGATGGATTGAACAGAGCTCCATGAGATGTTCAAAGCATGGGATATTTTTTATAGCCTAACCCTGCTTTAAACTTCTCTACAACTTTTTCTCTTACCTGTCTGGTGTGTTCCTTGGCCTTCATTATGCTGTCTGTTCACTAAGGTTCTCTAACAAACCTCTGAGGGCTTCACAGAACAGCTGTATTTATACTGAGATTAAATTACACACAGGTTGACTCTATTTACTAATTAGGTGACTTCTGAAGACAATTGGTTTCACTAGATTTTAGTTAGGGGTATCAGAGTAAAGGGGGCTGAATACAAATGCCCCCACACTTTTCACATATGTATTTGTAATCATTTATCATTTTCCTTCCACTTCACAATTATGAGCCACTTTGTGTCGGTCTATCACATAAAATCCCAATAAAATACATTTACGTTTTTGGTGGTAACGACAAAATGTGGGGAATTTCAAGCGGTATGAAAAAAACGGTTTATGGAGCAAAGCAAATGTTCACTTTCTAGCAGCCCGGGGATTGAAACGTTATTTGCATCTCTCTTCCCCAGGCACTGCAAGTGCTCCAGCTTGGGATGAATCTAAATCTGGCCATACATTCTACAATGTTCTTCTTCAATTTTCTTTAAAATTACTATCAACTATGTAGTGCAAGGGCCGGCCTGACTGCATACTGTGACAGACCGCTTGGCACCCCATAGCTTGGGTGCTTCTACCAAACAGTGCCTCCTGCTCTCCAAATCCTTCCAGCAGACCGATACCAGCCCTTTACCCCCGACATTGTACACAGACACAATGTTGAGGTAAAACCAAAGAAATGACTCTTTATTATAAAGTAGACACATACTTTATACCCCCCAGGAGGACATTCCCCTTTTGGGGATATTAGCATGACAGTGCAAACTTCAAACAGCAATCCAGTTAACAACTAACAGTGATTTTAATTAAACAGTAAGCTAATCAACAGCCAGACACCCAGACAAAACTCATACAACGTTCCAGCAGTCTAAAAAAAGTGGAATTCATTTTTCTTCATAGATTTCTTGAGGGATATTGTTGATAAATATTTCTGTCCCAAGGGCAGGAGCTTCTCCAACTCTTGGAGTCACTTTCCTGCATCACTATCGATAACAAATGGAGATTCTTTCCCCCCGGGGTGTATTTGTGCGCTTGTTCTCTCCTTGGGTCTCCATCCCCACAGCTCCCGGGATAGACTTGCTGGCAACCCTGGATTTGCAGTACCGCTATTTTAACAGCATCCGCTACGTAAGGATTCAAGGGAGATATTCTTTTTTCCTCACCCTCATTATTTCTTGCCATCTGAGTAAAATGTTAGATCATATTGGTACTTTCTATTTTTTGCAGATATGCTCTGCGTCTGCTCCTGAAGAAGTGGAATTTATCCACGAAATGCGTTGAGGTTATTGGATGCTATCTTGTCTTTTATATATAATTTAACCTCTATTCTGACCCGATTTACTGTTTTACTTTTTTATTGATCACTATATTCAGTACTAATGGCCAGAGGCTTAACTAGAACCTTCAGGGCCCCGGTGCAAGAAATGATGAAGGGCCCCCCCTGACCCCTGGCCAGGGCCCTTCCCTCTTCCCACTGATCCTGGGGCCCTTTACTCCCATTGCAGGTCCCTTTATTACGGCCCTTTCACAAGTTCTGCAGCGTGTCCCCTTTCTACCATCTTTGGGCCTCCCCATGGTGGTAAAATGCCAGGGCCCGGTCACAACTGCAACTTTTGCAATCCCGATAGTTCCCTCACTGGTGTCAGTAGTTTTTAATTTTTATTTTATTTTATAATTATTTTTATCCCTCCTATTCGAGTGTACAAGGGGGGCACACGGGCCCCCCTGTACCATGGGGCCCGGTTGCAATTGCAACCCCTGCAACCCCTATCGTTACGCCCCTGCTAATGGCTGATATTATCGGTTACGGTCTTAGGTTATTATGCGATTTATGTGTATATACACTATTGTCATGTATATAGATGAAATTATCGGCATTTAGTTATGCATCAACTGCAATGTGTCATGCCAGGTTTCTATGATAATAAACAGTTTATCCAAGCTACGTGTCCTGCGCTTCATCTAAAGTCCCACAAACCCTTCTTTATTTTCTGATTTAGGGATGGAGGTGAATGTATACATGCACTTCATCTAAGTCCCAAACCCCCCTCAGCTTTTATATATAATATGTGAGTTTCATTTTTTGAATTGAATTACTGAAATAAATGAACTTTTTGATGATATTCTAATTTTTGTAAAGCACCTGTACAAACTGAAAGTGTTTACGTTTGACCTCCTATTATATGATTTTGGTAAATCTAAAGGGAAATCTTACAAGAAGATTGTATTATGTATGGCAGGAGAAACAAATGGCCACTACCCTCACCTATAACTGGCCTTATGATGTGTGAAAACTAAACCCCTGTTTTTAACGCAACTAACTATTAGGTTAATGTAGTTGGTAGCAGGCTGGCTGGTGAGCTGAGCTGGGAATTTTCTTTTGTTTTACATGCATTGCCCTTCCATGCGCTCCTTGCTGTGCAGGCCAGCTATAGGTGAGGCAAGGGGCCATTTGTTTGTTTTGCTGGAATACTGCTGAGGGGTCACATATACATAATACATAATGACACGGACCACATGAATGAAATCCATCTACCAGTTATGTATCAAATTAGTATAAAAATCAAAACACAATAACAAATCTCTAAATGTGAGCATAAAATATCAAAAACATGAAGGCAATATATTGCAAACAAATGACAGTTTCCATAAATGACATCTTTTCATATTCTTGTGCAATATGTGAAATCATAAATATGGAAATAATGATATATGCCAGGAAAATTATTTAAATGACTGTATGGTAACTCATGGAAAGTATGTTTGGTCCTGGTGGTCTAAGGAAAACATTATATAAAACAATGTAACAACAAAGAAAACCTTTCGTGAGCGTGCCTCCGTCCCAAAAAATTGATGCATAGAAGAATGTGGGGGTACCCCACGTAAGTGGACGTTTTAGGGCACACCGCGAGATAACCACTCAAAATTTATAAAAATATTCTTTTATTACAACGTTTGATTAACCACTTCAATACTATGCACTTAGAACACTTTACTACCAGACCAATTTTCAGTTTTCAGTGCTGTTGCGCTTTGAATGACAATTGCGCGGTCGTGCGACGCTGCACCCAAACAGATTTTTTATCATTTTGTTCCCACAAATAGAGCTTTCTTTTGGTGGTATTTGATCACCCCTGCGGTTTTTATTTTTTGCGCTACAAATAAAAAAAGACAGATAATTTTGAAAAAAAAAAAAATTCTATTTTTGTCACAAAACTTTGTAAATAAGTAAATTTTCTCCATAACTGGTGGGCACTGATGAGGCTACACTGATGGGCACTGATGTGGCAGTACTGATTGGCACTGATGAGGCGGCACTGATGATGAGGCACTTATATGCAGCGATGAGGAGCACTGTTAGGCGGCACTGATAAGCAGCACTGACGGCTACTGAGAGGTGACACTGATATAAAGCACTGATGGGCACTGCTATGCAGCACTGACGGACACTGCTAAGCGGCACTGATGGGCACTAATAGACAGCACTGATTGGCACTCATAGGCGGAACTGGGCACTGATAGGTGGCACTGATGGGCACTGATAGGTGGGCACTGGTAGGTGGCAATGGTGGGCACTGATATGTGGCACTGGTATGCATTGATAGGGGCACTGGTGGGCATATACACTGATAGGGGGCTCATTCCCTGGTGGTCTAGGGTGGCATCTGAAGGTGGCACTGTGTGCCATCCACACTGGGCACTGTGTCACTTACCTGGTGGTCTAGGGGGGTCTCCCTGGTGGTCCAGATCGGCTCCCTGGTGGTCCCTGGTCGGCTCCCTGGTGGTCCTGGGTGGGCACATTCCTGGTGGTCCCTGGGCAGGCTCCCTGGTGGTCTAGGGTGGCGATCTGAGGGAGGGCTGTGCTGATAAATCATCAGCACAAAGCCTCCCTGTCAGGGATGCAGCCGATCGGCTCTCCACTCATCAGGTCTGCAGACCTGAGTACAGGAAAGCCCATAAACGGCTTTCCTGTGTTACTGTGACCACCCGTGATTGGTCACGGCTGGTCACATGGTAAAGTGCTTCGGATCGAAGCGCTTTACCGAGATCGGTATTGCGGGGGGTCAGACTGACCTCCCACACCACTGATCGCCGCGATGCGCGCCCCCCCGGGCGCGCGGCGGCTTGTTATCCTGAGGACGTCATATGACGTCCAGTCAGGATAACTAAGCCACTTCCCGGCCGTCATTTTGCATACGGCGGTCGGCAAGTGGTTAACGACTTGCCGACCGCCAACCGCAGGTTGACGGCGACAGAGTGGTTCAATATCGCAAATCGCGGTCATCTAACGGCGGCTGCGAGATCGCGCACTGTGAGCTTGCGCTCACTGTGTTCGGGGAGGGCCAGGGAGCGGGTGCGGCGGCCTCGATCGCCCCTGGCTACCCGCGATGGCCCCCCCGGAATGAAAGAACAGAGGTCCGTGTGAGTAAACACAGACCTCCGTTCTGTGAAGGGGGAAGGGCTGTGATCACAGCCTTCCTGTATACGGAGGCTGTGACCACTTCCCTTCCCCAGCTAGGGCAGTCCCCCCACAGTTAGAACACGCCCAGGGAACACAGTTAACCCTTAGAGCGCCCCCTGCAGGTTAACCCCTTCACTGCCAATGCCATTTACACAGTAATCAGTGCATTTTTATAGCACTGATAGCTGTATAAATGCCAATGGTCCCAAAAAAGTGTCAAAATGGTCCGACATGTCCGCTGAAATATCGCAGTACCGCTAAAAATCGCAGATCGCCGCCATTACTAGTAAAAAATTAAAAAAAAATAAAAACCCCAAAAATGAATTCTCATCATCCGTAAACGCGGCCACTTTTGCGCAAACCAATCAATAAAGGCAGATTGCGATTTTTTTTATCGCAAATATGTGGAAGAATATAAATCAGCCAAAAACGGTGAAAAAAAATTTTTTTTGGATTTTTTTTTTGATTTGTATTTTAGCAAAAAGTAAGAAATTTGTTTTTTTTTTTTTGCAAAATTGTCGCTCTTCTTTTGTTTATAGCGGCGATCAGAAATGACGCAGCGATGATCAAATACCACCAAAAGAAAGCTCTGTTTGTGGGAAAAAAAAGGACGCAAATTTGTTTGGGTACAACGTCGCGTGACCGCGCAATTGTCAGTTAAAGCGACGCAGCGCCGAATCGCAAAAAGGGCTCTGGTCCTAAAGTGGGAAATCCTTCCGGGGCTGAAGTGGTTAAAAAGCATAATGCTTACATGATTTAAAAAGGATAATGCAAATAGATCATACATATAACATCATGGGTCAGGGTCCGCAAACCCTACCAGTCAAGATCATATATTGGAACTGATACCAACTACTCAAACAACCATAGTATATGAGCATAGGTCGACGCGTTTCACTTCAGTCAAGCTTCCTCAAGACCTGTTCACAATATGGGTGTTGGTTGTTAGAATAGATATTCACTCGGTGTGACCCAGGAGAGCGTTCATGGGGGCGGACATAGGAGATATATTCGTCAGTCCCCAAATGTTAAAGGTGGTAACATAGCAACCTAGGAGAGGTATCCTCTTAACAGCTTCCCCACCGCGCGCCGTCTTTTCACGGCGGCAGTGGGGGAGCGCTGCGCGAATCGCCGTAAATAAACATGTCCGCCGGCGAGCCGCGATGAGCGGCAACAGAGAAAGACCTGGAAACCTCCGATGTAAACACGGCGGTTCCCCGCCCTGTCAGTGGGGCATGAGAGATCTACTGTTCCCTGTCACTGGGATCAGTTAGATCTCTCATGCCCATGTTAGCCCAACCCCCCCCACAGTAAGAACACACCCAGGGAACACTATTAACCCCTAGCTCTCCCCCTGCAGGTTAACCCCTTCACTGCCAATGACATTTATACAGTAATCAGTGGACATTTACATTTCTGATCGCTGAATAAATGTCATTGGTCCCAAAAAAGTGTCAAAATGTTCCGACATGTCCGCCGCAATATCGCATTACCGCTAAAAATCGCAGATCGCCGCCATTACTAGTAAAAAATAAATAAAAACCCCAGAAATGAATTCTCACCATCCGTAAACGCGGCCACTTTTGCGCAAACCAATCAATAAACGCCGATTGCAATTTTTTTTATCGCAAATATGAGGAAGAATATAAATCGGCCAAAAACGGTGAAAAAAAATGTTTTTTTATATTTTTTTTTGGATTTGAATTTTAGCAAAAAGTAAGAAATTTGGGTTTTTTTGCAAAATGGTCGCTCTTCTTTTGTTTATAGCGGCGATCAGAAATGACGCAGAGGCGATCAAATACCACCAAAAGAAAGCTCTATTTGTGGGTAAAAAAGGACGCAAATTTTGTTTGGGTACAACGTCGCACGACCGCGCAATTGTCAGTTAAAGCGATGCAGCGCCGAATCGCAAAAAGTGCTCTGGTCCTAAAGCTGCAAAACCTTCCGGGGCTGAAGTGGTTAAATAAAAAACTTTCATCAAAACGGAAGGTGGAATTGGAGTGCCCCAGTATGTGTGGTGGTATAGGCTTCAGTCCTGCTGGGAACAACTAGACAGCTTGAGGCGGGGAAGAGAGAGGGGAAGGGAGAGGGAAAAGGGGGGGGGGGGGACAACGAAGAAGACACGGAATATTCCTCGGATGGAGGCGGCACATATGGTGTCTTCACTTATATCCAGTCAAAAGTCCGGGGAAAACATTTCCCAGACGCTTATAACAAGTCAGAAGAATAAGCCACAATATTATCCCCTCTCTCTATCCGCATCACCTCTGTCCACATCAACCACCATACCCCTATACTCTGGTATGGGTAGTTGGTATCAGTTCCAATATATGATCTTGACTGGTAGGGTTTGCGGACCCTGACCCATGATGTTATATGTATGATCTATTTGCATTATCCTTTTTAAATCATGCAAGCATTATGCTTTTTAATCAAACGTTGTAATAAAAGAATATTTTTATACATTTTGAGTGGTTATCTTGTGGTGCACCCTAAAACGTCCACTTACGTGGGGTACCCCCACATTCTTCTATGCATCATTATATAAAACAAGCAGTTCAGGGCATAGTCACCCTGAAAAAGGTAAATATTAGGGGGGTTGAGGGGGGGGTGCTGCACACAGACTGTTTTTATCTTAATGCATAGAATGTACCTGCTGCCTTTACCATCACTTAAAGCCCCCATTCACACCGGTGCGACTTGTCATGCAATTTGATAGTTCCAAATCGCTTGACAAGTCGCAACCCATTGCCAGCAATTGAAACCGTTTACATCGCTGCCACCCATGTCGCAGTGATTCTGAAAAAGGTTCCTGCACTACGTTTTACCGATTTCATTGCGACTGTCGTATGAAGTCACAAGCCGCAATGAAATTGCCAGTGCAAATCGCTGATGTGGCTTTGAAATTGCACTGAAGCTTAAATAAAGGCCACACATTTTTTTTTGGATGGAGTGGAGATGAATTAGGTCCATTAGATTAGTTATGGAGATTCCCCTGTTTACCATTATCATTGAAAGTGAAAGTAAAAGAAAATTCCAAATTTTTGTCTCCAGAAAAGTAATAGAGGGAAATCTTCCAATGGAGACACGGGTTCTGGTGATCTGGGGGTCCCCAAAGAATTCCCATAATTTGGAGGGACTTCCTCTCACTTCCTGTTTGGCTCTGGGACAGGAAGTGAAGGGACCCCCCCCCCTCCCCAGCTCTATCCAAAATGAAAAAAAAGTATTTTTTATGGTTCTACATTAATGTGATGCATGTCATTATGTATTATTGTAAATGATAATATAAGGTAGGTGTAGGGCTATACATAGGGCTGCCACTTTTTGTTCAAGCCAAACCCGAACACTTTAGCGGCACACAGCAAAAAAAAATTTTTTTAGCATACACTATAGGATTGTAGCAGACCTGGGAGACCTTTGGGCACTCCAAAGAGAATGGTAATGTGGCCTGCATAGTGCCCCCTCACCCTCCTATCGGGCACTGTCCTGAGCCCCATTCCTGTCTGAATATTGTGTCTGGGTTTCAGGCGGACTGAAACCTGGACACATGATTCAAAACCCGAACTGTCCAGGTGAATCCCGGACAGGTGGCAACCCTAGCTATACAACATATGATTTGAAGTACTAGATAGGATTGATGTGTTTGTAGTTAGCGCAGCATATTTTATATATACAATTTGTTGGGTGTTTTTTTTATTACTCTAAATACCAACTGCTTAGGTGAAGGTTGTAGTGTGAGATTGCTCATAAGAAACAAAAATGCCTTGAAGGAAGAATTATCATGACAGCGTTGTCACCTCTCTAATCATTACATGGAAGTAGCTGCAAATGTCAGGGAAGAGCAGCAGAGTGACACTGAGCACTATGCAATCGTATAGCAAACAAGTCATCATTTGTATTATAGTTATAGTCCATGTAAGTATGTATCCCTGTGACACAGTGGTGTGTGCAGACTATCACATTGAGGTGAGCACCCCAGAGCACAAACACATGTGTGTATATCAGCAAAGAAGTGGGGGTGTCAGTAGAGCAAAGATTGGTGTCAGTAGGGAAGTAAACAGTGTTTGCAGTTTTTTATTTTTATTTTTATTTTTTCACAATTTTAATGTTTTAATTATTTTTAACCACTTCAGCCCCGGAAGGATTTCCAGCTTTAGGACCGGAGCCCTTTTTGCGATTCGGCGCTGCGTCGCTTTAACTGAAAATTGCGCGGTCGTGCGACGTTGTACCCAAACAAAATTTGCGTTCTTTTTTTCCCACAAACAGAGCTTTCTTTTGGTGGTATTTGATCATCACTGCGTCATTTCTGATCGCCGCTATAAACAAAAGAAGAGCGACAATTTTGCAAAAAAACCCAAATTTCTTACTTTTTGCTAAAATACAAATCCAAAAAAAAAATATAAAAAAACATTTTTTTTCACCGTTTTTGGCCGATTTATATTCTTCCTCATATTTGCGATAAAAAAAATCGTATGACGGCGATTTGCGATAACGAACCACCTTGTCGCCGTCAACCTGCGGTTGGCGGTCGGCAAGTGGTTAAACAATATTATTTTTTTTTACATTTTTTTTTTTTAGGAGCTCTGCTTGGGGGCTTTGGTGAAATATCAAAGGTCTAAACAGACCCCTGGTGTCTCACTTTTGAGACAGTGAAAGAAACTGAGGACAGAGATTCCTCAATCCCTTTCTCTGCAGCCTGCACTAAACATAATTTACTATGCTTCAGTTAAGAATGAAGACAGGAGCGATCGGTACACATCATCACTGTGATCATTCAAAAAAGGAAGGGGCCGTTTAATGAAATATTTACCAGCCTCTTTCCCACTCCTTAGAGGAGAGGAGGGAAATTGGCAACACTGCAGGGGGTAGAGAGGAAGCAGGGGGAATTGGCACCGCGTAGGATGATTAGGGTGTGCCCAGGCACCCTGTGCGCTAGGGTTGCCACGTCATCCCTTTAATCCAGGACACATACTAATTACACAGGTTGTTCTGTGGCTGATTAAGGTGGTAATTAAACTCACTTGGTGCCTCATCTGCATTAAATCAGCCACAGAACCTGAGTAATTCATATGAGTCCTGGATTAAAGGGATGATGTGGCAACCCTACTGTGCGCACACCTATGCTGTGACACCAAATTGTATGAAGGCAATATGAATATAGAGCTCATATAGTGAAGCATGTTGTATAGGCTCAAAAATATGAAATCATATCCATAGAATGGCAATTTGGAGTTGATTTACTACAACTGGAGAGAGCAAAATCTGGTGCAGCATAGAAGCCAATCAGCCTCTAACTTCAGCTTCTTCAATTAAGCTGGAAGCTGATTGGTTTCTCTATGCACAGCTGCACCAGGTCTTGCACTTTCCAGTTTTAGTAAATCAACCCCCAGGTGACTTATGACTGCCCACATGGTAAGTAGATCTTTATATTGGACTCCTTCAGCTAAAACAGATTATAATAATATGGGGTCAGCTTCACAGAGCACATATCACCCCATCAGTCACTGATAGACCCGACCTCCATGTAGAGCACACATCTGATAAAGCACAGGTGTGTATAGGCTTCTGAGGAAGAGCACAGAGCAAGGAGAAAGCATGCAGCCAGGGAGATGAGCTCTCTAAAGCCTCGTACACACGGGATGACGATTGTATACAACAGGTCGTACTAACGACCGTTGTATGCGATATCGATCGTCCGTATGCGCGATTAGAACAGCTGAACATACGATGGTCATACAAGGGGGGTTGTATGAGCAGACAAGAAAACTTGGTCGCTCATACGACCGCTGTATCGTGTGTACAGAGCAGTTGGTACAACAAGTTGTATTGTGCAAAACACGCAGGCCCAGAAGTCAGGAACGGCCGGATCCTAATTACATGCACCTGAACGTTCTTTCTTTGGTCGTACGATCGTGTAGTGCAGTCAGTATGCAAGTTACATTATGCAACATACGATTTGCGACGATCGTACGTACGATCGTCGTCCCGTGTGTACGAGGCTTTAGTAAGAGAGATGAGAGAATAGGCAGAAAGTTTAAATAGCCATCTATGATACTGGCACCAGCCATGCAAAAATTGCCTTGATCATGGGTACTATACCGTGCTGTCCGCTGGGTTTCAATTGAAGGAACTCACAATTGCAGCTCTTTGTGTCTACAGCTGAATGTATCTCCATCCAATGCTTCTCATCTTGGCCCATCCACACCTCATTAGTACCCAGGAGGTCTATCTGCCATCTGCTGAGCTCCACAAGTGCCAGCAAAGTGCGGCTCCCCACCACTCTGCCAGGCTGCAGCTGTCATGTGATTGCAGGAGGAACAATCATCAATGTGGTTTATCTTCTTCTGGGTGGACTTTGTATTTATCCTTCACAGTTCATCTGCAGTTTTCTTTTCTATCTAGATGTGTTTGTTACATATTAATAGGTGTGCAGGATATGATGTTCTTTATCTTTGTAGCTTTGTAGGAATTTGGCAGCTAATTACTCTATGTGCACCGATGACAGATTTTATAGTTGTGCTCAAACGTTTGCCTCTCCTTGGAGAATCGGTAAATTACAGGATGCACCATTTTTAATCCAATTGACCTCCAGAAGATTTACCCCCTCCTGACCAGGCCATTATTTGCGATACGGCACTGCGTTACTTTAACTGACAATCGCGCGGTTGTGACACTGAACCCAAATAACATCGATGTCATTTTCCCCACAAGCAGAGCTTTCTTTTGGCGGCATTTAATCACCTCTGCGTTTATTTTTTGTGCTATAAATAAAAAAAGCCAACAATTTTGAAAAAAACAATAAATATTTTTACTATATGCTATAAAACAATAATAAAAAATCAAATGTATTCATCAATTTAGGCCAATATGTATTCTGTTACATGTTTTTTGGTAAACAAAAATCCCAATAAGTGAATGTTGATTGGTTTGCATAAATTTATCGCGTCTGCAAACTATGGAATCAATTTTTTTATCTTTCACTATTAATGGCGGCGATCAGCGAAAAAACAAAACAATATTTTTTACTTTGTGCTAGAAAACATATACAATAAAAATATCCAACTCCATGAACTTAGGTCAATATGTATTCTGGTACATACAGTATCTCACAAAAGTAAGTACACCCCTCACATTTGTGTAAGTATTTTATTCTATCTTTTCATGTGACAACACTGAAGAAATGACACTTTGCTACAATGTAAAGTAGTGAGTGTACAGCTTGTATAACAGTGTAAATTTACTGTCCCCTCAGAATAACTCAACACACAGCCATTAATGTCTAAACCTCTGGCAACAAAAGTGAGTACACCCCTAAGTGTAAATGTCCAAATTGGGCCCAATTAGCCATTTTCATGTCATGTGACTCTTTAGTGTTACAAGGTTTCATGCGTGAATGGGGAGCAGGTGTGTTAAATTTGGCGTTATCGCTCTCACTCTCTCATACTGGTCATTGGAAGTTCAACATGGCACCTCATGGCAAAGAACTCTCTGAGGATCTGAAAAAAAGAATTGTTGCTCTACATAAAGATGGCCTAGGCTATAAGAAGATTGCCAAGACCCTGAAACTGAGCTGCAGCACGGTGGCCAAGACCATACAGCGGTGTAACAGGAGAGGTTCCCCTCAGAACAGCGCCTCGCCATGGTCGACCAAAGAAGTTGAGTGCAGTGCTCAGCTTCATATCCAGAGGTTGTCTTTGGGAAATAGACATCTGAGTGCTCAAAAAGGTAGTGTATACTGCGCTTCTCAAAGATTAGCTGCCAGCACAAACAATCAACCAATTGTACAAACAAATCCACAAAAAAGTGCAGCGCTAGTGATGAAAGAGTAAAGTGCATATGCAAAATTAAATATCAGTAAAAAAGTCCATATAGGGAAGTTCATCTAGATACGGTTAGTCCAAAAGAAATTCATCCCAATGGAGAACCGTAAATCAAATAGATAAGTGCAAGTGGCTTCCACCGCCACGCGTGCACCCAATAAGCGTATATTGATTGTTTTGTACAAAAGTTATTGCGTTTACAAACTATGGGATATTTTTTATTTTTTACTAGTAATGGCAGTGATCAGCGACTTATAGCGGGACTGAGATATTGCGGTGGACATTCTAACACTAACTGACACTTTTTGGGGACCAGTGACACTAATACAGTGATTAGTGCTAAACATATGCACTGTCATTGTACTTTATGACACTGACTGGGAAGGGGTTAACATCAGGGGAGATCAAAGGGTTAACTGTGTGCCTAGCCAGTGTTTATATCTACTGTGTGAGGTGCCTTTACTAAGGGAAGAGATGGAATTTATTCCCTGCTCTGCAAGCACACAAACTCCATCCCTTCCCCCATCGGAAAGGTGATCTGCCTTGTTCACATAACTCTGCCTGATGATCGGCGAGTGCCAGCGGACATCGAGTACCTGGCACCTGCCGATCTTCTTCCACTGTGTGTAATGACAGCAGAAGCAACCACCAGCGGCGCGTATGTGCGCCCCCTACCTGGAAGTGTCGGATCGCGTATATATATACACATTATTTGCTGCACAGATGCCACCGTGTAGCAGTAAAACTGCTATGGGTCAGTCTGGAGGTGGTCAAAGAAAACATGAGTGATCGGGTAAAACCCATTTCATGTATTTCTTATGGGATTCATATTCTGTAACTGGAGGTGATAACAGAATGGCACATGAAAGAGCGCGACTGCCTCTACATCGCAGTCTGCACGCTCTGAAACGCGTTGCAATCTGATGACATCATCCCGCTGCGACCAGTGCAGCTAGCGCCCCAAGCCTCGTTCTAGTGCCTCCCATTGCCAGCACAGAGACGCCGCTTTCCATCCATTGGAACGACCGGACAGCTGCAAACCGGATCCCAGAATCTGATGCCTTCCAGTTCTACCAGTGGAGATTGCTCCCGGTTTCATGTGCTTTTACTTCTTGTCAGATGTGAGTAGCCAATTGGTTTATGTTTTAATAAATTGTTACCAAACGGTTTACACTTAGAGGTGCCTCCTCTCTTGTTGTTTTTCTCTATAGGTACGGATCTGGCTTCCTCCTTTTGTAGAGCAGCCCTTCGTGTTCACACCGTACCCGCTAGTGATTATGGACTATTATGGACTTTTATGATCTGCTTTGGTATGTGTACCCCATGCACCTTGTTGATGCGCCTTATACTTGTTCCAGTGTTTTGGTGGTATGTGGTCACCTCTGTGGTTTTTATTTTTTGTGCTATAAACAAAACAATTTTGAAAAAAAACATACTTTTGGTAAAAAAATCCCAATAAGCGTATATTGATTGGCTTGCACAAAAGTTATCTAAAAACTATGGGATATTTTTATGGATTTTTTTTTTAGCGGGACTGGGACATTGTGGCGGACTGTCCTATCTGACACTTTTGACACTTTTTGGGGACCAGTGACCCTAATACAGTGATCAGTGATTTAAAAAAATGCACTGTCACTGTACTAATGATACTGGCTGGGAAGTGGTTAAATGTGTGCCTAGGAAGTGCTTTCTAACTGTGTGGGAGGTGTTTTGACTGGGGAAAGATAGAGATCCGTGTTCCTGCTTAACAGAAACACATGATCTCTATCTTCCCCTCTCACAGAATGAAGATCTGTCTTGTTTACATAGGCAGACTGCTGTTCTGCCTCTCCTCAGAATGATCGGTGGATCCCAGCAGACATCGCATCCGCCGGACCCACTGATTGGCTCCCGCTGTGTCCAATCACCGTGGGAGCAGTCTGCCGGCGGCGCATTGCGCATGCCCCGGACCCCGTGCAAGACATTATGTACAGGTATGTGATTTTGCACAGGAGGGCCGCCCTGCTGCAGAATGTCTGCATGAGGCAGTCCAGAAGTGGATATACTGAAAATGAACAGAGAGCTTAAAATTGAGAATTATGAAGGACCTGAGGAACCCTGGGATGCAGGACGTGCAGCACATAGTAGCACTTGATGGTCAAGTTGTGCCTAACAGTGGGAGTGGCTTAAAGAGGGATGATTAAACAGAAGCTGAGCCTAGTTGCTGTATACAGTGCAGCATTGCTTGAACAAATGAACATCAGAAGGAAATCTTATCTCAAATGTCAGAAATATGCAACATAACACTTAGGGCTCATTCACATTAGTGATTGTAGGGGTGGTAAAACTGTGGCTCAACCACAGGGTTTTACAGCCTTGCCAAGTGCCACCTCCCTTTAGCTTCAGAGGCAGCAGCCAGGGGTATACATATGATGCAGCTGTGATGCTTGGCTTTGTGGCTGTGGCAAAAGTTAGATTATTATTATCATTTAGGATTTATATTGCGCCAACAGTTTACGCAGCGCTTTACAATGTAAAAGGGAGACAATACAGTTACAATACAATAAAATACAAAGGATCAAGATGGCCCTGCTCAGAAGAGCTTACAATCTAATAAGGTGGGGCAGGTAATACAAAAGGTTATAACTATGGGGAATGAGTTGATGGAAGAGGTAAAAGATTAGTTGGAGGTGTGATTGGCTTCCCTGAAGAGATGAGTTTTCAGGGATTGCCTGAAGGTAGCAAGAGAAGGAGATAGGCAGACAGGATGAGGTAGAGAGTTCCAGAGAATTGGAGAGGCTCTGGAGAAAATCCTGGAGACGAGCATGGGAGGAGGAGACAAGAGAGCTTGAGAGTAGGAGGTCATGGGAAGAGCGGAGAGGACGGTTTGGGTGATATTTGGAGACAAGATTGGTGATGTAGCTTGGGGCAGAGTTATGAATGGCTTTGTATGTTGTGGTTAGTATTTTGAGGAGGATAGCCTATGGAGAGGGAGGCCAATGAGGAAGGAGTTGCAATAGTCAAGGAGAGAGATAGCAAGGGAGTGAATGAGGAGCTTGGTGGGGCGTATTTTAGAGATGTTACGGAGGCGACGTCTACAAACTTTTGATAACAATTGAATTTGAGGCTGAAAGGACAGGTCAGAGTCTAGGATTATACCTCGTACCCTGGCATGAGGGGAGGGACTGATGGTTGCATTATTGATTTTGATAGAAAAGTCTTAGGGGGGTGGGGCACGGGCGGGGGAATATTGCTTGCTCAGTTTTAGAGAGAGTTCGTTTAAGGAAGTGGTGTGACATTCATGCTGATATGTCAGTTAGCAAGTTAGTAATGCGGGAGGAGACTGAAGAAGTGAGGTGAGGAGTAGACAGATTTCGGTGTCATCGGCATATAAATGGTATTGGAAGCCGTGGGCGGTTATCAAGTGACCAAGGGAGGAGGTGTAGATAGAGAAGAGAAGGGTTCCAAGAACAGAGCCTTGGGGTACCCCTACAGAAAGGGGCAATGAAGAGGAGGAGACAGAGTTGTAGGTAACACTGAAGGAGCGCTGTGATAGGTCAGAGGAGAACCAGGATAGAGCAGAATCTTGGAGGCCGAGGGAATGAGGTTTATTGAGAAGGAGCGGGTGGTCAACAGTATCAAAGGCCGCAGAGAGGTCAAGCAATAGGAGCATGGAGTAATGGCCATTGGTTTTAGCAGTTAGTAAATTGTTAGTGAGTTTTAGTATGGCAGTTTCTGTGGAATGTTGCAAACAAAAGCCAGACTGTAGGGGGTCAAGTAGGTTATTTTCACTGAGGTAGGAGCTAAGACGGTTGTAGACTAAGCGTTCTAAAAGTTTAGAGGTGAATGGGAGCAATGAGATGGGTCTTAAGTTGTTCAGGTTGGTGGAGTCCAGTGAGGGCTTTTTAAGTATGGGAGTGATCTGCGCATGTTTTAGAGGGGAGGGGAAAGTGCCACTAGAAAGGGAGAGATTGAAGATGTGAGTGATGGAGCATAGGATAGAATAAGAGGGCGACCATAGTAGTTGTGAGGGAACAGGATCCAGGGGACAACTGGTTAGGTGGGCATCTGAAAAAAGTTCTGTAATCTCTTCAGGCCAGTTCAATAGAGAGAGCGTTGGTTGGTATGTTGTGTGGGGAAGATGTTCGCACAGTGGAGGTGTCCTCACGTATTACATCAATCTTGTCTTTGAAGTGATTGGCGATGTCTTGGGCAGTGAGTGAGTTAGTGGGTAGAGTGGGTGAGGAACGATGCAGAGAGTTAAAGGTTGAGAAGAGCCGACGGGGACTGGATGACAAGGTATTAATGAGAGAAACAAAGTAGGCTTGCTTGGCAGGGTGGATGCAGGATCTGTATTTTAGAAGGGCAGATTTATATAGGGTGAAGTCCTTCAGGCATTTTTACGCCACAATTGCTCGAGAGCGCAGCAATGTCTCTTGAGATTTCTAGTATTGTCAGTTTACCATGGTTGTAATGGTCGGGCCTGATTCTGCATGTAGTTAGAGGAGCAAGTGCATCCAGTGATGATGATACTTAACTGTTGTAGACAGAGGTGGCCAGGTCAGGACAAGACAGGGGAGAGATTTTGTCATATAGGTGGTCAGTAGCAGAATAGAGAAGAGAAGGGTTAAAGTGGCAGAGGTTCCTACAAGTGATTGTTTGCTGCTTGGAGGGATGGGTGGTTGGAGGCAGGGATACAGTGAAACTGATGAGGTTGTGATCAGAGAGAGGAAAGGGGGTGTTGGTGAGGTTGCCAGGATTGCAGAGATGGGAGAATACAAGGTCAAGTGTATTACTACTGGAGCGAGTGGAAGTTTGTCCCCTGATGCATTGGCAGACACTGCTGCCCACCGACTATGATCCATTCAAGTGAATGGGGATGTTCTGCAATACACTACTTTTTCAAATTGTACCACACCCAACCGCATAATACTGCAGTATCATGGGGGTAGAGGGCCACAAACAATTAATGGCACCCACATGCATCTCACAGGGACAGCATGGGTGCATGCAGTGTGGGAAATACACAAGGAACTCCCTTTTCCTGCACTGCGTTCCAGGGTGAACAAACCCTTAGGGAGAGAGAAAGAGAAGGAAGGATCACTATGGTACATGGAAGGCAGGAAGGAAGGAGGGATCACTATGGTACATGGAAGACATGAAGCATCACTACGATACGCCCTCCAATCCCTTCTGTATTGAACTATATTGTAATTGTGCTGTCCCCCCTCTAAATTAAAAACTTCTGGAAAAAAAATGACATGTTCAAAAGACTCATTATGCCTCATAGATTATACGTTGGGGTGTTTGCTTTCCAAAATAGGGTAATTTTGTGGAAAATTCCATTGTCCTGGTGCTTCAGGGCCTTCAAAAATGTAATAGGTGGTTGAGAAATGAGATGTGTAATTTATGCTTGTAGAACGCCTAAAGGTGCTACTTCAGTGTTGGGCTTGGGTATGTGGCCAGGCTGTGTAAAAGTCTCACACATGTGGTATCGCCATACTCAGGAGGAGTAGCAGAATATATTTTGGGTTGTCATTTTTGCTATGTACATGCTATGTGTTGGAAATATCTTATAAATGGTCAACTTTGTGTTTAAAAAATGCATTTTCATTTTTTTCCCACATTTTCCAACAACTTCTGGAAAAAAATGAACCGTTAAAAAGACTCATTATGCCTCATAGAATATATGTTAGGGTGTTTGCTTTCCAAAATGAGGTCGTCATTTTGTGGGAAATTCCATTGTCCTGGTGTTCCAGGGCCTTCAAAAGTGTAATAGGTGGCTGAGAAATGAGATGTGTAATTTATGCTCATAGAACGCCTGAAGGTGCTACTTCAATGTTTAGCCTTTGTATGTGGCCAGGCTGTGTAAAAGCCTCACACATGGGGTATCGCCATACTCAGGAAGAGTAGCGGAATGTATTTTTGGGTGTCATTGCAAGTATGCATATGCTGTGTGTGAGAAATAACTTGTTGTTTAACAATTTTGTGTAAAAAAAAAAAAATTCTTAATTTTGCAAAGAATTGTGGGAAAAAAATTACAACTTCAAAAAACTCATCATGCCCCTTACTAAATACCTTGGAATGTCTACTTTCCAAAAATGGGTCATTTGGGGGGTATTTGTACTTTCCTGGCTTGTTAGGGTCTCAAGAAATGAGATAGGTGGTCAGTACATCAGGTGTGATCAATTTTTAATGATTTGCACCATAGCTTGTAGACTCTATAACTTTCACAGAGAATAAATAATATCCACTAACTTGGGTTATTTTTACCAAAGATATGTAGCAGTATAAATTATGGCCCAAATTTATGAAGAAAAAATACTTTTTTGCAAAATTTTTCAATACAAACTAAAAAAAGTGTTTTTTTTTCAAAATTTTCGCTACTTTTTCGCTTATATTGAAAAAAAAAAAACAGCAGTGATTATATACCACCAAAAGAAAGCTCTATTTGTGAGAAAAAAATTATAAAAATGTTGTTTGCGTACAATGTAGCATGACTGAGTAATTATCATCTAAAGTGTGAGAGTGCTGAAAGCTGAAAATTGATCTGGGAAGGAAGGGGGTGTAAGTGTCCTGTATGGAAGTGGTTAATTTGGGAGAGAGGTAAATCTTTAGTTTTTCAATGTAATGCTATCACCCAATGATTGGCAACACAAATAATATATATTAGTCTCATTTGTACTGTGTTGGTCTCTGTTATCGGAGCAAATAAGAGACATTGAGAGGAAATAAAGGAAAGTTGTGCTTTTGCTACACAAATGTGTTGAGTTTTTTCCAGATTGTGGCTATTTGTGGACAATCCCAATAAGTGAAGGACGGAGCCTGCAGTCCGGCAACCCCAAAACCACTTTGGTGACACTGAAGGAAAATGTAATGAATTTTAGTTGGGGGGAAGCACCATCGTGTTTGAAGCTTTAGAGCTGTTTCCCTTAAGTTGAGAAATCTCGTACACTTTATAAGATTGCCACAAGCTGGCCAATTTAAGGTCCCTTGCTCTAGGGGACATTCCGATTCCCACTTGGTCCTATATTAGTCCTATATTGGAGGGGAGCTTGAGACATTTGGTTGTTCAGAATATTAGACATGTGCGGTTTGTTTTGTTCCCAATTAAAATTCAGACAAATTTTCCGAAATTCGGATGTATCCAAATTTCCGAATTACAATAGTACCAAATTTAAACGAATCCGAAATAATGAAAAAAAAATTGGACGAAATTTGATTTCAAATCATTTTCAAATCGTTTTCAAATACTTTTTTCAATTCCAATAGTTTTCAAATTCAAATTGAAAAGTCCTTGAACTTGAATAGTTTTCCAATTTCCAAACAGAACAAAATAGAATAGAAAACAAAGGAATAGAACAGAAAAAAAACAATAGACTAGAAAAGAATAGAACAGAAAACAAAAGAATGGAATACAACAGCTCTGTTCCCCTCCCCCACATTATATTCTCTCATTTCCCCTTATATTCCCCTCTATTGTATTCTATCTTTTTCCATTCTATTCCTCCACTTTCCACTCCACCCCATTCTCCTTGGAAATTGGAAAACTATTCGTATTCAAAAACTGTTTAAATTAGAAAATGATTCGAATTAGAAAATGATTCGAAAACTTTTCAAATTCCAAAACTATTCTAAATTGATTTGAAAATGAATAAACAAATGAAACGAATCTAACTACATTAATTCATGTAAATAAGGAATTGAAACTAAATTAATTTTTTCGCTCTTCACATCTGAGATGGGGCCCTTGCCTCTAGGGAACATTCCAATTCCCACTTGGTCCTATATTGGGGGGGAATTTGAGATATTTGATTGTTCAGAAGGGTGTAAATATCTGAGATGAGGCCCTTGCCTCTTTGGTTCTTCAAACAGATATTCTCATAAAGAGAAGGTCTTGTTAACGTGTCTGTTTTAAACATACTTTGTATGAAAGATTTCCTAGTAAAAGAGGAAATCATGCGTGTGGCTCGTAACACCAGAAATATTATGCTTGATGGCATTGCACTGCAAATATATCCAGATATTTCACAGGCTACATTAGGAAGATGAAAGAAATTACCACTGTTCTCTCATCAGCAAGGATCAGATACAGATGGGGTTTCCCATTCAAACTAATTATCCCTCACAATGGTCCAACGTATATTGCTATCACCATCCCGGAGGGTCAAGACATTCTACTTAAACTGGGCCTCATTGACCCAAACAATGTTCAACGTACGCTGACCACTCCTCGCCCTGCCCTTCTATGGGCTTCCCCCTCACCACCAGAGAGATAAATGAAGACCCAGACAAGGATCAAACAGATGGAACACCGAATAATCACAAAAATGCATAATGGAATTTAAGGGGAGAGGAAGGGAAGAAAAAAGGAAAAGGAAGCTTTTTTTCCAATATATATCACTCTGTATAAGTATATGGAAGAATGAGGTCCTTTTCTGTCCCAACACTGACACCCAAAGGTTAAACATGGATCTCCAAGCTCTTATATTACTTTTGATTTTCTCATGTCTGTATTATAGTTCTCATAGGAATGAATAGTCAATGATAACTTTAACAGACTTTCTAACAAACAAGGTCCTATTCACACCCCTATGTTCTCCATCTTTCTGGATATATTCTACCATAGCAGGTAAGACTTATAATGTCTAAGAAACTCCTCACAAAAGACAAAAGTTATACTTGAACCAATAAGGACCTCCAAGCATTGTTTATACTATACATTATACTTTTTATTACCGATATTGTTGTTATAAAGTTTATTAATAGTAATAACAATGCAATGGAAAAAGAAAGGGAAAGAGGAGCAAGTCAGGGGCCTTTTCTTGTTCTCACCTTCTATATTGGGATTCTGAGTGATATTTCTCTTAGCTTTCTCAACACTGCAACCTAAAGCCCAAAAACGGAACTACAATCTTACTAACACTATAATAGTGTTCTGATTTCTCATAATTTATATAAAACTGCAAAAAATAACAGCCAATGGAACCCTAAATACATTGATGGACATCTGTTACCCGTTTTTATATGCCTCAGTTTTCCTAGATAAGAACTACTATAACAACAAATTCATATAGTACTCTGAAAAAATCTTACCGAAGATCACAGTCCTGTTCAAACCAACGGTGATCAGAAATAATCAATCTACAAAAAAAGAAAAAGAAAAAGTGAAGGAAAAACAAAAGGAAAAAAGAAAACTCTTAATCCCAATGGATTTTTCTCTAAGATCAGGACTGGACCCTTACAGTCTGTTAAGGTTTACTATGGGCAGATAATCCGGACCTCAAGTTATAATATCATCTTTCAGTTATTGATTAATGATCAATACATAAGGTTTTCCAGCTTAATAAGTATCACACTAGTCCATACTTAATAGTTGGATCTGTGATATTTAGTTAATCAAAATTAAAATAATTCAAAAGACTTTCATGTTCATTAGGTTTCTTCTCTTCTCCAATCAAATGATCTGCATTATTTGGTCTAACTATTGGATTAAACGTTAAATATGGTTGTTATAATTTATATATTACAATTATATAGGCTGCATGACAAATACTTTCTTATAATACCCGGATGGCTGCCTGCATGCACGCCGCCATGATTTTCCCCCACTCAGTCTTCCTCTGTCACTCGATAATAGAGATGGACCCCCCCCCTCTACAGTGACACTTCTTGTCCTTCTCTTCATCTGGTCGTTCACCAACAACCATTCCCCCCCCCCCCCGGGAACGAGGCAGAGGTGGACTGAGGCAGAGACCTATTGGTCTCATTTGGTTACTTTATTGGTTGAGTAATAAAGAATTTCTCACCCCCATATCTTTCTCCCAAAATTTTTATATCACGTTTGTTAAAAATGTTTTTTCGATACGGTTAGAATTTATTTTTTTCACAAAAAGAAAGGCGGTACAATACCTTTGTTTTTCTGTTTTACTCAAAAACCTAAAGGAAACACACAATATGGAAGTTCTTTGTTGCACCCGCTGTCCTCCAACACACCCCTTATACTCCGTGGGTTCTAGTTCAGCTCACTAACGCCGACGCCATCTACAGCTCAAAAACGCCGGCGTTTTTATGGGGCCATTGACTAACATGGAGAACTGCAAAAAACGTCTGTGTGTATGAGACCTTATACTCAATACATAATAAATTGTATAATCTATTCACACAGTTAGTTGGAAATTTGAAACACTCATTCCCAAAATGACTGTCACAATAGTTTCACATAATGTTCAAGGCTTCAATTCCCCAAATACAGGCGGTCCCCTCGTTACAAACATTCCACTTACAAACGGAGGGAGACAACAGGAAAAGAGAGGAAATCTCCCCCTAGGAAGGGAAATTCACTCCTCTAAGAGTTATTATGGGAAAAAGGAGTCTCCACTGAAGCTTTATCACCAATCCTTCTTTCCACCACAACCCAAAATTTTAAAAATCCAATTATCATTGGGATAGGAAGTGAGGTGAAATCTTCTGAACAGAAACACAGACAGCAAAACAAACATTACAGGGGTGTCACCCCTTCCCTGTGCGATCCAAAAAGATTAAAAATAGTTTTTTTTGGCTGAAGCTACACTTAACCACTTGCCGACCGCCAACCGCAGGCTGACGGCGACAAGATGGCTCTTCCAGGCAAACCGCCGTCATCTGATGGTGGCTGCCAGATCGCGCACTGTGAGCCGTGTCCGGGGAGGGCCAGGGAGCGGGCGCGGCGGACTCGATCTCTGACGGCTACCCGCGATGCCCCCCCTGGAGTGAAAGAACGGAGGTCTGTGTAAGTAAACACGGACCTCCATTCTGTTAGAGGGGGAAGGGAGTGATCACAGCCTTCCTCTACATGAAGGCTGTGATCACTTCCCTGCCCCAGCTAGGCAAGCCCCACACACAGTTAGAACACGCCCAGGGAACACAGTTAACCTTTAGAGCGCCCCCTGCAGGTTAACCCCTTCACTGCCAATGGCATTTACACAGTAATCAGTGCATTTTTATAGCACTAATCGCTGTATAAATGCCAATGGTCCCAAAAAAGTGTCAAAATGTTCCGACATGCCCGTTGCAATATCGCAGTACCGCTAAAAATCGCAGATCGCCGCCATTACTAATAAAAAATAAGAACCCCAGAAATGAATTCTCATCATCCGTAAACGCGGCAACTTTTGCACAAACCAATCAATAAACGCCGATTGCAATTTTTTTTTATCACAAATATGAGGAAGAATATAAATCGGCCAAAACCGATGAAAAAAAATGTTTTTTTATATATATATTTTTTTTATTTGTATTTTAGCAAAAAGTAAGAAATATTGGGGTTTTTTTTTGCAAAATTGTCGCGCTTCTTTTGTTTATAGCGGCGATCAGAAATGACGCAGCGGTGATCAAATACCACCAAAAGAAAGCTCTATTTGTGGGAAAAAAAGGACGCAAATTTTGTTGGGGTACAACGTCGCACGACCGCGCAATTGTCAGTTAAAGTGACGCAGTGCCGAATTGCAAAAAGTGCTCTGGTCAGGAAGGGGGCAAATCTTTCCGGGGCTGAAGTGGTTAAAAAATGTCCCTGTTCCCACTTACAAACAAATTCAACTTAAGAACAAACCTACAGCCCCTATCTTGTTTGTAACCCGGGGACTGCCTGTAAAAGGAAAAAAGCGTTTATACAATATAAAAAACTAAATGCAAAAAATGATAACGCTACAAGAGACGCATTTCCTTACAAACACCCTACATTTTTTCATAAAGCACATTCTCATTCATACTATACTACCTGCAAATCTAAAACAAAAGGAGTAGCAATCTTTATACATCGCTCATTTCCATTGGAGGTCCAGCAGGTGAATAAGGACCCCGAAAGCAGATATATAATTATAAAAGGGAACCTAACTGGTAGAGAATTGACAATTGCTAACATTTACTCTCCTAATGAAACTCAAACAACACAAATCTTTGATACCCTACAACTCCCCTCATACTATACTGGGGGGTGATTTTATCTCTACAACCTCATTTAGACCGCAGTAAACAAAATCTTAACTCTAAAACCTTTCTGAAAACCACCGGCACCAATTTAAATGCTTTACAACTTCTAGACTCTTGGCGTGCATCAAACACAGGAGCACGTGAGCTTACATTCTATTCCCATCCACATGAATCATATTCACGTCTGGACTATATATTTTACACCCCTATAATACTGGGCAATACCTCAAACGCCACAATTTGTCAGATCCCCACCTTGCAACACTAACTACAGAATTCATAGTCCTTACATCAACTCCTTACTCATGGAGACTTAATGAACCCCTTATAACGGACCCTTTGATTCAATTGGAAGTGGCCTCAACAATTAAAGATTACTATAAAATAAACAGACCTTTCTCCCACTACTCTTCGGCTAACCCACAAAGCAGTCCTTAGGGGAAAAATAATCAAGATTGCTTCAGACCACAATAAAAAAAGATGGGAACAAATACACAGCCTTACATTAGAATTACAAAAACTATACAGAACCCATTCTATTACACATGACGGAGATATTCTTAGGCTGCTTTTCACACTGAGGCATTTTACAGATGCTATTTAGCTAAAAATAGCGCCTGTAAAGCGCCTCAAAAGTCCCCCCCTGAGTGCTTTCACACTGGGGCGGTGCGCTAGCAGGACGTTACAAAAATTCCTGCAAGCAGCATCTTTGGGGCGACGAGGGGAGCGGTAATATACCGCTCCTCTACCTCCCCTGTCATTGAAATGAATGGCAAGCGCTTCCAAAGCGGCTGCACACCGCCTCGGTAGTGCTGAGCGCCGGCACTTTTAACCCCTTGTAGACCACAGCTACCGCTTCAATGTGAAAGTAGCCTTAATCTAATATCCAAAAATGCAATGAACTTGACTCGCTCCTCTCACATAAAGCAGAAAAGGCTCTCAGATGGCCTAAAGCCAAGTTCTTCCTATGGAGTAATAAATACTCAACTATATTTGCCAGAAAACTGAACCAATCAGTTAGACCCACACATGTTTATAAACTAGAAAACAACTCTAACCAATCAGTAACTCCCCCACATGATATATTATCCATATGTAAAAATATTACTCGGACTTACTTCCAGAACCTAAAAATCAAACACCCCCCACGTCTTACTCACGGCTCGACAAAATCCCTACCCCATTATTATCTACTTCACAGATAGAGGCTTTAAATGCCCCTTTGTACAGAAGAAGAAATCAAAGAAATTAAAAAGTATCTCAGCACCGGGCCCAGACGGCTACTCAGCATTTTATTAACCACTTCAAGACCAAGCCTGTTTTTTGGGTTCTCTGTTTAAGAGTTAAAAACAGATTTTTTTGCTATAAAATTACTTAGAACCCCCAAACATTGTATATTTTTTTTTTCTAACACCCTAGAGAATAAAATGGCGGTCATTGCAAAACTTTGTCACACCGTATTTGTGCAGCGGTCTTCCAAGTGTGCTTTTTTTTTTAATAAATTCAGGTTTTTTTTAGAAAAAAATAAGAAAACAGTAAAGTTAGGCCAATTTTTTTCCATATTGTGAAAGATAATGTTACACCGAGTAAAATGATACCCAACACGTCACACTTCAAAATTGCGTCCGCTCGCGGAATGGCGACAAACTTTGCAACTTAAAAATCTCCATTGGCGGCGTTTAAAAAATTCTACAGGTTAGCAGTTTTGAGTTACAGAGGAGGTCTGGTGCTAGAATTATTGCTCTCGCTCTAACGATCGCGGCGATACCTCACATGTGTGGTTTGAACACCGTTTTCATATGTGGGCGGGACTTATGTATGCGTTTGCTTCTGCACACGAGCTCGGCGGGACGGATCGCTTTAAATTTTTTTTTTTTATTTTGCTTTTTACTTTTTATTTTTACATTGTTCTTTTAAAAAATATGTGATCACTTTTAGTCCTATTACAAGAAATGTAAACATTCCTTGTAAGAGAAAAAAGCATTCCAGGACCTCTTAAATGTGAGATGTGGGGGTCAAAAATACCTCCCCTCCCCCACATCTCATATTCACAGTAAAATGAAAAAAAAAAAAAATATTTGAAAAAAATTACACTGCAAAAAAAAAATGGGCCCTTTAAGACCGTTGGGCGGAGAAGACTTCTGGCGTCATTTCCGTCCTGCAGTGTTATGGAGCTGAGTGAGCGGCTCACAGACACTGGGGGGGAGAGGATCCGATCATCTTTGCTGCTGCCGGTGGGTCCGGTAAGCGGCGGAGATGGCGGGAAAGCGGTGGGATCTCACGGGGAATCCACCGCTAAGACCACTTTTATCTTTTTCAGAATCGCCTGAAGAAAAAAACGATATCTGCAGCGGCACCCACCATTCAGATATCACCACTCAAAGTCAAGGAGGTCACATGACAGAAGTGCTTATAAACAATTTGCAGAGCTGCCAACCCCATCCCTACCTTCAATGTATAATACAATATTACAAGGAGCTTCATTCCCAGGTGAAATGCTTCTCACAAACATGGCCGTTATCCCAAAACCAGATAAAGGCCTCACCTCACCCCAACCCTGCACACCAATCTCTGTAATAAATAACGACCTCAAGATTTCCAGCCGATAGATTATCATCTATAATTCCCACACGGATTTCACCATAGCAGTCTGGTTTTATCCCAGGGCGTCAAATTACAGACAATATTCATTTAGCAACAAATGTAATTCAAGACGCAAATCTCAAATCAGCGGCCGTTATGCTCCTAAGTTTAGATATAAAGAAAGCCTTTAGTATCAGTATTGGTAGAGGCACCCGCCAAGGATGCCCCCTCTCCCCCTCCTATTCACATTGCCCATAGAACTAGGGTTGCCACCTCATCCCTTTAATCCAGGATACATATGAATTACACAGGTGGTTATGTGGATGATTAAGGTGGTAATTAAACTCACTTGGTGCCTCATCTGCATTAAATCAGCTTCAGAACAACCTGTGTAATTCATGTGTGTTTGGGATTAAAGGGATGAGGTGGCAACCCTACATAGAACCCTTAGCCACAGCAATATTACTAAACCCAGATATTAAAGGATATTCCCCAAATGATACCATAGGTGTGCGCAGGGGGTGTGCCCAGGCACACCCTAATCACCCCCTGCAATACCCGCCAATTGTCCTGCTTTGCTGAGACAGTGCCTCCTTTTTGTCAGGTCCGAGTTTTTCCTCGGGAAGCCCTCTGAGCAGCGCACTCTGTGCTACGGCCGGCACACTGTGCTGTCTGCGACCTCCCCACTCCACCTACAGCGTGCAATAGAATCCTGCGGCGCTAGGGGAGTGGGCGGAGCGTCTTAACAGGCAGGCACAAGGCTCCTGAAAGAAGCAGAGAAATCCCAGCCATGAGACCTTGTGGGAGGGTTCAATCCATCCAGCTCCGCCCTCATCGTGTTCTCTTCCTGGCTGGCCAGCATCAGAGAATAGACAATAGGATGATGAGTGTAACAGTGGGGAGGAGGATTGAGCTGCAGAGGAGTGCTGGGGAGTAGAGTTGAGCGAACCCGGACTGTAAAGTTCGGGTCCATACCGAACTTTGGGGTGTCCCGGGACCCGGACTTTTCAAAAAAAGTCCGAGTTCGGGTCCGGGGTTCTGGTAATTTTAATGAAAAATCTTAAAAATGCTGTAAAAAAGCCCAGGAAGGTCCTAGAGGTCTGCAAAAGGAAGGAAAATGTGGGTAAGGGTGGGACAAGTGCCCTACAAAGAAATGGGGACAGGGAAATAACTTTAAATATTTAAAAAAAAAATAAAAACATAAAAAATGCAAAAATGGAGATCATCTTCAAAATGGGTCTGAAAAGTATTAATTAACATTAGAGGCCATAGAACTGTTCTAAAATCATCTTCAAACTGTGTCAAAAAAGTATAAATAAGCCCGCAGTACCCATATCACTGTTCTGCAAAATGTGCGTGTCACTTTAAATGAAACCGGGAATCAGTGCACATCTCTTCTGCACAATTATTTCAAGTCTGTGTGTCACTTTAAATCAAACCGTCAATCATTGCACATCTTTTATTCACACTTTTTAAAGTCGGTGTCACTTTAAATGAAACCGTCAATCATTGCACATCTGCTATTCACACACATGTGTTCTGAACCAGAACAGATGTTATTCACACATTACATCTGTTCTGCACACATCTGAATAGGTCTACAAACTTCTTGTCCACATACCAAGGAGGGGCCAAAATCCATTTCACAAGATTTGATAAAAGTCTACACACGTCTTGTCTACATTACACACTTATTGTAGACAAGACCAAGTCTTGTGTACACACACTTATCGTCTACACGTTACTAACTGCCAAAGTAAATTTCACTGTGG
>BLSH010011767.1:217483-229051 GCA_018402905.1 Glandirana rugosa
GGGGTAACTTTATTAAAGTGACACACACATTTTGCAGAACAGTGATATGGGTACTCCCGGCTTATTTATACTTTTTTGACACAGTTTGAAAATGATTTTAGAACAGTTCTATGGCCTCTAATGTTAATTAATACTTTTCAGACCCATTTTGAAGATGATCTCCATTTTTGCATTTTTTATGTTTTTATTTTTTTTAAAATATTTAAAGTTATTTCCCTGTCCCCATTTCTTTGTAGGTCACTTGTCCCACCCTTACCCACATTTCCTTCCTTTTGCAGACCTCTAGGACCTTACAGGACTATTTTACAACATTTTTTGTACCTAAAAGTCCGGGTCTCCATTGATTTCAATGGGGTTCGGGGTCCGGGACAAAGTTAGGGTTCTGTCCGGACCCGAACCCGGACTTTGTCCCGAAGTTCGGCCGAACCAGCAGAACCCGGACTTCTAGAAGTTCGCTCAACTCTACTGGGGAGGCATTACAGGCAGGGATGTGCTGGAGGGGAGCACTGGGTGCAAAAGTGTGCGAGGGGAAAACTGGGGGCAGAGGTGCATGTGATTGTGCGCATGTGACTGTGTGTATGTTATTGTGTGTATGTTATTGTGTGCATGTGTGTATATTATTGTGTGTATGTTATTGTGTGCATGTGTGTATGTTATTGTGTCTATGTTATTGTGTGTATGTGTGTATGTTATTGTGTGTTTGGCGATTGTGTGTATGTTATTATGTGCATGTGTGTATGTTGTGTGTATGTGATTGTGTGTATGTTATTATGTGCATGTGTGTATGCGATTGTGTGCATGTGATTGTGTGTATGTGATTGTGTGTATGTTATTGTGTGTATGTTATTGTGTGTATGTGATTGTGTGCGTGTGATTGTGTGTATGTGATTGTGTGTATGTGATTGTGTGTATGTTATTGTGTGTATGTGTGTATGTTATTGTGTGTTTGGCGAATGTGTGTATGTTATTGTGTGCATGTGTGTATGTTATTGTGTGTATGTGATTGTGTGTATGTGATTGTGTGTATGCGATTGTGTGTATGTGATTGTGTGTATGTTATTGTGTGTGATTGTGTGCGTGTGATTGTGTGTTTGGCGTTTGTGTGTATGTTATTGTGTGTTTGCGATTGTGTGTATGTGATTGTGTGCGTATGATTGTGTGTATGTTATTGTGTGTATGTGATTGTGTGCGTATGATTGTGTGTATGTTATTGTGTGTATGTGATTGTGTGTTTGCGATTGTGTGTATGTGATTGTGTGTTTGCGATTGTGTGTATGTGATTGTGTGATTGTGTGCATGTGATTGTGTGTATGTGATTATGTGATTGTGTGCATGTGATTGTGTGTATGTGATTGTGTGTTTGCGATTGTGTATGTTATTGTGTGTATGTGATTGTGTGTTTGCGTGCATGTGTGTATGTTATTGTGTGTATGTGATTGTGTGTTTGCGTGCATGTGTGTATGTGATTGTGTGTATGTGATTGTGTGCATGTGTGTATGTGTTATTGTGTGTATGTGATTGTGTGCACGTGATTGTGTGTTTGTGTATATTATTGTGTTTGTGTGCATGTTATTGTGTGTATGTGATTGTGTGTATGTTATTGTGTGTATGTGATTGTGTGTTTGTGTGTATGTTATTGTGTGCATGTGATTGTGTGTTTGTGTGCATGTGATTGTGTGTTTGTGTGTATGCTATTGTGTGTTTGTGTGCATGTGTGCATTTTATTGTGTGTATGCGATTGTGTGCATGTTATTGTGTGTTTGTGTGCATGTGTGTATGTTATTGTGTGTATGTTATTGTGTGTATGTGATTGTGTGCATGTTATTGTGTGTATGTGTGTATGTTATTGTGTGTTTGTGTGCATGTGTGTATGTTATTGTGTGTTTGTGTGCATGTTATTGTGTGATTGTGTGCATGTTATTGTGTGCATGTGATGCTGTGGTATGTTTGTATGATTGTGTGATTGTATGTGTGGTATGTGTGTGTGTGTGTGTATTTATGTATATATGTGTGCGTTTAAAAATGCATTCAGCTGCATCTGGGGTAAATGAGCCCTTTTGCCCCTCACTGTGGGCACGTTGTGGCCACACCCACTATTTGCTGAAGAGGGCGGCATCATTTCTCACCAGGGGGTATCCAGGGGAGCTCTGGGTCTTTCACCATTCTAACAATGCCCCCTGCTTAATACGACTGTCCAGTTCTGAAGAAGCACTATAACAATCAGGTATACTAAATGCATTAGACAGCTTTGTTCCCTAATTTGCGCATGCTGTGCGGGAGCCGCCATTCGCGGCGCGGGGCTTGGAAGGAAAAGCACCCATGGCCGTTCCTTCAGAGCGCAGGCACCGGTGATGTCCTGGCTGCCTGTAATGTAAATATCTCCTAAACTGCACTCATATAGGAGATATTTTCACTACCTATAGGGAAGTCTTATTTTAGGATTCCCTACAGGTAAATGTTAGCAGAGGAACTTTACTCTCTTCAATACATTTTAATAAGGGAAGTGGGTTTGAGGTTTGCTGTGCACCCCCTGATGCAATAGCCTGCGCACTCCTATGAATGACACCGCTTATATATTGGAGATGTGCGCTGATGATGTTTCTATTCCTGACCCCTCACAGCACATTACCTGACCTTTTACAACACCGCATTCCTTTTCACAAATATCAGGACTGACAGTAAATTTCTCTAAAGCCTCGTACACACGGGACAACGATCGTATACAACAGGTTGTACTAAGGACCGTTGTATGCGATATCAATCGTTCGTATGCGCGATTAGAACAGTCGAACATACGACGGTCGTACAAGGGAGTTGTATGAGCAAACTAGAAAACTCGGTCGTACCAACAAGCTCTCATACGACCGTTGTATCGTGTGTACAGAGCAGTTGTATTGTGCAAAACACGCATGCTCAGAAGTCAGGAACGGCCGGACGCTAATTACATGCACCTGAACGTTCTTCTGTGGTCGTACGATCGTGTAGTGCATGTCAGTACACTAGATACAACAGCCAACATATGATTTGCGACGATCGTACGTACGATCGCCGTCCCGTGTGTACGAGGCCTAAATCAATAGGTCTGCCAATCAATATTCCACAAACACAATTAATTCCTTTAATTGTAAATGGTCCAAGGATTTAATTTCATACTTAGGAATTTATCTCACCCCAGATATTAATTATCTTTACTCTAAAAACTTTTCCCCACTTCTACAAAAACTAAGAAATTTGCTTAACCTCTGGGAATCATTCCTCAATCATTTCTAGGTCGTATCACAGCTATTAAGATGTCTATCTTACCCCAATTATTATACCTGTATAGAGCACTCCCAATTCTAATTAATAAAATAAACATCACAAAATTCCAATCAGTAATCAATAAATTTGTATGGTGAGATGCACCCCCCGTTTCTAGAGATCTATTTTATACTCCCCAACCTACAAAGGGGGTTTAGGTCTCCCAGATTTCTGGGTTTATTACTTAGCAGTGCGCTGGTCACACCAAGCACAATGGCCGATCTTCAATTATAAAACGCCTTGGGTTACATTTGAAAGAGACGCAATTTTTCCTCTATCTATTGCAGGTCTGTTATGGAGCAACCACATTCCAAACATCGCACTTACTAAATCCACCCATAGAGTACAACAATCTTATCCACTCTGGAGACAACACTACAAAATATACTCTGAAGTCCGAAACACCCCCCTTAGCTTTAAGGCCTCATACACACGGCGTATCTTTAAAAATAAACAAAACGTCGGGCCCGACTTCAAGGGAAAAAAAAAAATCAGCGTTTTTCGGCGTTATGCATCGGCGTTGGTGAGCGTCGGTGTCAATAGGCATTTTTAAAAAAAAATCATCCCTCTGCTATTTTTCAACCTAAAAACGTCGGCGTCAAAAAAAACGCCAGTACAATATTAGTTGGCGTTTGTTGGCGTTTTGCGGTGTCGGAGTAAAAAAATACTAAAACATTACAGCCTCAGAACGCGATGGCCGTGGGTTCTACTTTCAGCTCACTAACGCCGATGCCACCTACAGCTCAAAAACGCCGACGTTTTTATGGGGCCATTGACTAACATGGAGAACTGCAAAAAACGCCAGAAAACGCCGGCGTCAAAAAACATCCGTGTGTATGAGGCCTTAGAGGTGACCCTAAATTCCCCCCTGGAACATCAACAGAGACAACACATGGAGGATCTATAAAGATGTCACCTCTCTCCATAGATTCAGTGAGAACTTTACATTTATTTATTTTCTGTCAATGAAGAAGAGATATGAAATTCCAAATACAGAGTTTTATAGATTCCTAATAATCAGACAATTTTTCTCTTCCAACCGTCAGACCACCAACAAGAACCCCCCCACATTTTATGAAGAGATCTGCATGAGATCTCCCAGGGGCAAGGCTCTGATCTCAGCAATTTATAAGGCTCTGATTAATAATGGCAATGATGATAAACACACAATATGAACAAATGGGAAACGCAGTGCCATATCTCCTTCTACAGAAGATTGGAATAACTGGAGGATAAACTTAAAGAAATTTACCAAATCTTTTACAGTAAGAGAAACGGCCATAAAGTTCATTACCAGATGGTTCTCTGCACCATCAGAATGACCTCCATATTCCCAGCAGCCCCACCTACCTGTTTCAGAGGCTGCCCTATGCTAGACGCTTTTCTCACACATTTTTTGGAATTGTAAAAAGATCTCCAAAATTTGCAAAATTTTACCTCCAAGATTTCTGGTTCACAAGTCTCCCTATCCTTAGTGAATTGCTTGTTATTCCCTCCTATAACGGGTATCCCCATACATAAGATGAGACTTGTCCACACGATATGTGTGTCTATACATTGGCCTATCGCCCAACACTGGAGAGCCCCTATAATGCCATTCACACAACTTAAAACAAAGTTAAATAACATCAACTTGATGGAAAAACTACATCTCACCTTAACCCCTTCCACACCGCATGCAGTATATTTACTGCGTCATTGTGCATGTGTCCCACAAATCACCATAAATAGACGGTGATTTGCAGAGTGGCAGCTAGGGGGCCCCACTGTACTCCTGAGGAGTGTGCCCGCCGCTCGGGGGGGACCCGATGTCCGCTGGCGATCTGCGATGAGCGGCCACAGCAAAAGAACAGGAAACCGCCGATGTAAACACGCCGGTTCCCCGCTCTGTCAGTGGGGACATAAGAGATCTACTGATCCCTGTCACTGGGATAAGTTAGATCTCTCATGCCCATGGTAGCCCAGCCCCCCCCACAGTAAGAACACCCAGGGAGCACAGTTACCCCTTAGCTCTCCCCCTGCAGGTTAACCCCTTCACTGCCAATGACATTTATACAGTAATCAGTGGACATTTAAATTTCTGATCGCTGAATAAATGTCATTGGTCCCAAAAAAGTGTCAAAAATGTCCAACATGTCCGCTGCAATATCGCAGTACCGCCAAAAATCGCAGATCGCCGCCATTACTAGTAAAAAATAAAAAATAAATAAAAATACCAGAAATTAATTCTCATCATCCGTAAACGCGGCCACTTTTGCGCAAACCAATCAATAAACACCGATTGCGATTTTTTTTTTTACAAAAAATATGAGGAAGAATATAAATCGGGCAAAACCGATGAAATAAAATGTTTTTTTATATTTTTTTTTTTTGGATTTGTATTTTAGCAAAAAGTAAGAAAGACTGTTCTTTTGCAAAATTGATGCTCTTTTTTTGTTTATAGCGGCGATCAGAAATGACGCAGAGGGGATCAAATACCACCAAAAGAAAGCTCTATTTGTGGGGAAAAAGGACGCAAATTTTGTTTGGGTACAACGTCGCACGACCGCGCAACTGTCAGTTAAAGCGACGCAGCGCCGAATCGCAAAAAGTGTTCTGGTCCTAAAGGGGGAAATCCTTCTGGGGCTGAAGGGGTTAAACAATTCCATACAATTATATAACAAAAAAATGGGACTTATTCTCCAACCTAAATAATTGACTTATATTGTACAAAGTTACCTCTAAATATTTTGTGCCTTCCTTCAAATTCTATCGTTGTTTAATTCTTATCATGAATGCAGATAGAGGGCTAAATATGTCTGAATTTCCTTGGGTTGTTCTTACTCTTCACTTTCTTATTTTTTATTGCTGTAAAACGAGAGACAGAAATTGTACATTCACTTTGTAAAATGTTTATATTCTACCATTTTCACCGCAAATAAAAGTTTGTAAACAAAAAAAAAAGTTTAGGCAATATGGTTGCTGCTGTAAAGATGAGATCTGATATTCCCTCCATGCCTTTAAAGTCTGTCTGCCTTTGTTAATCACAGGGGGTGATTTTTAAGAACTGGGGGGTGTAGGGAAGGGGTGAGGGGAACTCCTAGGTGTGATAGAGAGGTGACGAGTGACACTTTTTAACCACTTAGACACCAAGACATCTTTCGGCTTTCACTGTATTTTCTGAAAGGCACAGAGAATCTTTTGAAAATTATATTTTTGCCACACATTTTTGGAAAATGAAGGAAAGAAAATTAAAAATGTATTTTTTAACCACTTCCCGACCAGCTGCCGTACATATACTGCGGCATGAATCGCTGTACCGGTACGGCGGCCCGTGTAATATCTATTGCAGCGCCGGAGCTGATGCGCATGGCTGGTGGCCCCGATGTCTGCTAGCCACCCGCGATCGCTCCACAGAGAGGCAGAACGGGGATCTGTCAGTGTAAACAAAGCAGACCCCTCGTTCTGTCAGGGGAGTAGAGAGAGATTGTCTGTTTCCAGTGATCAGGAACAGTGATCTCTGTCCTCCTCCAGTCAGTACAATCCCCCCCACAGTTAGAAACACCTCCCTAGGACACATTTAACCCTTTGATCACCCCTGATGTTAACTCCTTCCCTACCAGTGACATTTATACAGTAATCAGTGCATTTTTATAGCTTTGATCGCTGTATAAATGTCATTGGTCCCAAAAAAAGTGCCAAACGTGTCCGATCTGTCCGCCGCAATGACGCAGGCCCACTAAAATCGCTGATCATCGCCATTACTAGTAAAAACAGATAATAATAATAAAAATTCCATAAATCTATCCCCTATTTTGTAGAAGCTATAACTTTTGCACAAACCAATCAATATTGCGATTTTTTTTTTTTACCAAAAATGTGTAGCAGAATAAATATCGGCCTAAACTGATGAAGAAATTCGTTTCTTTACATTTATTTTTTGGATATTTATTATAGCAAAAAGTAAAAAATATTGTTTTTTTTTTCAAAATCGTCGCTCTTTTTTTGTTTATAGCGCAAAAAATAAAAACCACGAAATACCACCAAAAGAAAGCTCTATTTGTGGGGAAAAAAAGGGCATCAATTAAGTTTGGGCACAACGTCGCACAACTGCGCAATTGTCAGTTAAAGTGACGAAGTGCCATATCGCAAAAAATGGCCTGGTCAGGAAGCGAGTCAATCCTTCTGGGGCTGAAGTAGTTAAACAAAGTTGTCAATTAATAAGACATTTCTAACACACAGATTATTGACTTAATATTTTACACCCCAAACACATTCTGCTCCTGAGTATGGCGATACCACATGGAAAGCCGCTTTTCATGGGGGCACCCATGCGGGCGCGCTCCCGAGTCCTGCTAATGCGTCCATTGACACAGACAGTGGGACTCAGCCCCCCCCCCCCACTCCCCTGTTACAGCTTTTGATTGACTGCAGTGGGAGCCAATGGCTCCTGCTGCTATCAATCTGTCCAACTAGGAGAGCGACAGTGGCTGGGCCTGCTGCGCTCATGCACATCATTTTAATGGATCGGCTCAGGTAAGAAACAGGGAGGGTCTATGGGGCTGCTGCAGTACAGGAGGTTTTTCACCTTAATGCATAGAATGCAAATCTGGAGACTTTACAATCACTTTAAGATAAAAAGTACCTTCTGCCTTTAGAACCACTTAAAGTGGTTAAATAAAATAAAGTTCTTTCACTGTCTGATCTCCAATCTGAGAGAAGGGCAGCGATGTTCCTTCATACCAAAAAGAATAACTCCACTTTTATGGAGGTAAAACCCCTCCCCTTTGAGTGATCTATGTACATTGAAGGCAGGGCCACTGATAAGCCAGTACAGCCGGCCCTGTTGTACCGGGCCCGGCGTCCTCAGCTCAGTAGGGGGGGCCATGGGCAATCTCAAAGACAGAGTGCAGAATTGAAAAAAAAATAATTCTGAATTACAGTACACCCCCCCCCCCTCTGCCGCTCCTACTAGCTTAGGGGGTGTATTTTCCCATTATCTGTGCCCCTTCCTGATGATGTGCTGGTTGGAGCGCAGGGACTATTTCTTCAGTGTCGGGCGCATGGCCATTCCGCTGCCACTCGGCATGTTCTTGTGACTTGGCTCAAGGCCCAGCCAGCCACCTGCCTGCCTGTCTCCTTGCCTTCCCCGGCGGAGTGATCTTCCTCCGCTCCCCACCCAGTAGTGGCCAGGGCCCAGAGAGAAAGACTTGAGAGGCTGTGAGGCGGGTGGCGGTGGCGACGGGCAGAGAGAGGCAGCTCAGCTGATGGTGTCCAGCAGCAGGAACAGGGGGAGAAGGGTTCTGGGGCTGCCAGTGCCTTCATCACAGGTGTGCCATGGGGTCGTCTGTGAATAGACCACATTGCAGTGTGTCTGTCTCACTGGCATCATGGATGGAATCATAACTCACAGGCAGCAGGCACTCTATCATGGCTCAGTCACAGTGTCACATAACATGGCTGCACTTATTGGCCATACATTAACAAAACCATCACCCAGCAGCCACATTATGTGACACACTGGGGTTTATTTACTAAAGGCAAATTACTTTACACTGCAAGATCCGAGGGGGACATGCAAGGGAAATGAAAAAAAGCAGTTTTGCTTGTACATGATTGGATGATAAAATCAGCAGAGCTTCCCCTGATTTCAGATCTTCTCCTGAGATTTACAGCGACTGCACTTCCAAGTGCACTTGTAGTACAGAGTGGATTTGCCTTTAGAAAATAAACCCCATTGTGACTGAGCCAGCCAGAGCCATGATAGAGTGCCCTCTGCCTGTGTCTTATCATAATGCAGATGATCTTAACCAGTTGCTGATTTCCCCTTAGCAGATTTATTGTTACAGGGTGGTTGCGCTGCGCAGGATCATGTATATATACGGGATCCTGCATTCCTGGGTATCGGAGCTGACCAGCGGGTCTAGCGCACTCGATGTCCGCCGTACCCCTCGATTGTTCTGGCAGAATGGCAGTCTGTAAACAAGGCAGATCACCATTCTGTCATTATGGACGACATTGATCCTGTGTTCCTGCAAAGTAGGGACAAAAATCTATTCCTTCCATTCATATAAGCACCCCCCACTAAGAAAACACTGGTTAGGCGCATATTAAACCCTTTGATCGCCCTAAATGTTATCCCCTTCCCAGCCACTGTCATTAGTACTGTGACCGTGCCATAGGCGTGTGCTGGGTGCGGTGTGCGGTGTGGATTCCCCCTACTTCCTGGCCTCCCCTGTCTCTTGCTTGTAGTGCAGCCAGATTCCCTCCTCTCCTCTCCCACTGGCTGCTGTGGAGGATGTTTCATGATGGATTAATAAATAAACACAGTGAGTGATCTGTACCGATCACTCCTGCGTTCAATTTTAACTGAAGTCAAGTAAACTATGTTTACTAGGATTCAGTTTGTGAATGAACGGGACGCCGCTCAGCAAATAGCACTTTCCGTTCATTCACTGTGCAGTGCAGCTGAGGCTGCAGAGAAAGAAACTGGGGAATCTCTGTCCTCACTCCCTTTCTCTCTGTTTAGACCCTGGATATTTCATCAAAGCCCCCAATGGGGCTCCTAAAAAATTGTAGAAAAAAATATAAAAAAAAAAAATATATAGTAAAAAATAGAAAAATAAAATAGTAAAAAATAAAAACTACTGACGCAGTCCACTACCCTACTGACACCAATCTCTGCCCTACTGACACCAATCTCTGCCCTACTGACACCAATCTCTGCTCTACTGACACCGTCCTCTGCTCTGCTGATACACACATGTGCGTTTGTACTCTGGGGCGCACAGACTAATGCGATAGGCTGCGCACACCAATGGACAGTGGATAGTTTTAGCACTGATCACTGTTTCGGTGTCAATGGTTCCAGAAAAGTGTCAAAAGTGTCAGTTAGGTTTCTGATTTGTCAGCCACAATGTTGCAGTCCTGCTATAAGTCACTGATCGCCGCCATTACTAGTAAAAGAGAAAATAAAGGGGTGGGGTTGAGGGTGGGGCTGATTTCTCTCAGCTTCTCTGATTGCAGGGATTATAACAAACTTTGTAGCAGATTCCTACCTTTTGTTATTTTGAAGAAATAGCCATTTGTTTCCCCATGTCATGTGCAGACTGATTCTGAATAGAAGGGTCTGGTTCAACATTTCTATTGCAGAGGATGCCTAAATTCTGACTTCTGTGAAAATCAGTGAGCCAATCACACAAGCACCACACAGACCTTTAATACCACTTTAATGTTTTACATAGCTATACCTGCAAAAGGGGCAGCCTGAAGTGATGTTGCAGGACTTCATTTTCTGACTAAAGTTCCACTTTAATAATGAGGGTCAGTGGGATGTATCAGGACAAATATGGTGCTGTGATGTCAGCTCTACCCCTCCCCCCATCCCTGCCAGCCCATCACCTGCAGGACATGGACAGGGCCATGTATTTTAAAATCTTGGATGAGAACCTTCTTCCCTCAACCAGAACACTGAAGATGGGTCATGGATGGGTCTTCCAGCACGAAAATGACCCAAAACATACCGCCAAGGCAACAAAGGAGTGGCTCAAGAAGAAGCACATTAAGGTCATGGAGTGGCCTAGCCAGTCTCCTGACCTTAACCCCATGGACAATGTATGGAGGGAGCTGAATTTTAGAGATTCCAAGCGACAGCCAATAAACCTTTAGGATTTAGAGAAGATCTGTAAAGAGTGCGACAAAATCCCTCCTGAGATGTCTGCAAACCTGGGGGTCACCAACTACAAGAAACGTCTGACCTCTGTGCTGCCAACAAGGGTTTCTCCACCAACTACTAAGTCATGTTTTGCTTGGGGATCAAATACTTATTTTACTCACTCAACTGCAACTCCATTTATAACATTTGTATTGTGTGTTTTTTTGGTTGATATTCTGTCTCTATCATATAAAATACACCGATGATAAAAATTATAGACCCTTCATTTCTTTGTAAGCGGGCAAACTTACCCAATCTGCAGGGCAGGTTTACAATATTTACCTCAACGTCAACTCACTCATTTTATTCATAAACTAGGGGTTCGTTTTGTACTGAATCATCAACCACCTCTTTGGGAACAACCGTCGTGTCTCCAGTCTGCAAAGAACATCAACCACTGGGGGTCCAAACGTCTGTAGAGTCCTCCCTAAAACAGCGTGAGAAATGTCTAGAAGAGATTTAGGATTTCCAAATAACCGACAGCGAACCTTAGAGATTTTAAGTCGAGGGAGGTATGTAACAGGTACCCCAATTCCAGTCCTCTGACCGATCCGGTGAGGTACTGGAATTACACG
>BLSH010011768.1:0-13322 GCA_018402905.1 Glandirana rugosa
GGGCAGCAAGTAGTTATTTTCCCCACTTTATATAGTTTGTTAGGCATTTTTGTTATATGAAGAGGGTTTACTTGTAATTTTATGTTTGCTGATGTCTTTTGTCTATCAATAGATTTACTTTATTATACATATAGTCTGGTCTCATTCAGTTTCCTTCTCAGGCTTATATTGAGGAATAGACCAGAGAATCACAAAGTATCAATGTTATCTGAACTTAATAATGTTTACTGTCGGCTGTATATAAGAAGCCTCCATAGATCACAAATCTCCTCATCACCTCCAGTGATCACTTTCTTCTTTTTCTTGATATCTATAAACCACATTTATTATCTCCTCAGCTTGAGTTTTGCTTATCTGACAATTCCAAATGAAGAGTCTCAATAATCTCTCTTCTCAATTGTCCTCTAATAGGTCTATGCTTGCTCTCCATATAGAAGCTTCCTCCAAATAAAATACCTTTTCATGCTTTCCAATCAGGACACCTTCTGATATATACGGCTATTCACTGAAGCTGGGCTTACACTATTATGAATTGGACCTGGCTTTCCCCGTATCCAATTCACATGTTAGGAGGTTGTGGCCGGCTCTCTATGGAGCTCTCTATGAAGCCGGTCCACACATCTCCGGAGTGGCACCGGTGTGAATTGCATATTTTTGGTCCGTTTCAGGTCCGAATTCAGACAAAAATTCAGGCTGAAATCGGACCTTAAGGGGGAGGGGAACAAGGAGGAGCCAAGCGGAGTGGACATGCCTGCCTGGAGCTCTCAGGGGGAGGTAAAAGTCTTATAATTGCGGCTGTTCACTGAACACCTATTGGTGCCCATTAAGTTCTGGGAGCTGGCGGTCTACCATTTGGTGTTTCTCAGTGGAATATGAGGAGAATAAAACAACAAAAACATCCCCGCCCATTCTATAGGCAAAATGGCACCGCCGCCATTCTCCTCAGATACCTCTGTGAGAGCCTTAAAGACAAACACACAGACACTTAATAACTCTGAAGAAGACTGGGCTTCTGTGTGTGGAGAAGATTCCTCACAGGGTGAACAACAACCCCCAGCAGTGTTAAAAAAAATAGAAAAAATGCTTTAGAAGGCTTTAAAGTGCAACTCCGACCAGATAACTTCTAGCCTCACAAAAGGAATTAGAGAGCTGGGCCAGCATTTATCAGTACTTGAAACTCGTGTGGATGACATGGAAAACCATCCTGTGTACAATTCAGAGGAAATGGAGAATCTTAACCCCTACAGATCCACGCTATTGCCAAAGTACGGCTCCAGCGCGGATCTGAAATGCCGGGACGACGTCAATGGACGTCGTCCCCTGTGCAGGCTCCCGGCGCGCCCCCTGGCGGCAGCGGCGGCACGTGCGCCCGTGGGTCGGGCGGACTTGATGTCTGCTTGAGGCCCACGATTGCCTGACAGAGCTGCAGAACGGGGAACCACTGATGTAAACACAGCGGTTCTCCGTTCTGTAACAGGGGACATAGCAGATCTACTGATCGCTGTCACTGGGATCAGTTAGATCTGTTATGTCCCGGCCAGCCCTGCCCCCCCCCCACAGTTAGAACACACCCAGGGAACACAGTTAACCCCTTCACTGCCCCCTGCAGGTTATCCCCTTCACTGCCAATGACATTTACACAGTAATCAGTGGATATTTAAATGTCTGATCGCTGTATAAATGTCATTGGTCCCAAAAATGTGTAAAAAATGTCCGACATTTCTGCTGCAATATCGCAGTCCCGATAAAAATCGCAGATCGCCGCCATTACTAGTAAAAAAAAATAAATAAATAAAAACGCCATAAATCAATTCCCATTGTTTGTAGACGCGATAACATTTGCGCAAACCAATCAATATACGCCGATTGCGATTTTTTTTTTTTTTACCAAAAATATGTAGAAGAATATATATCGGCCAAAAGTGATGAATAATTTTTTTAATGGATTTGTACTTTAGCAAAAATTAAAAAATATTGTTCTATTTTTGCAAAATTGTCGCTCATTTTTTTGTTTATAGCGGTGATCAGAAATGACGCAGAGGGGATCAAATACCACCAAAAGAAAGCTCTATTTGTGGGGGAAAAAGGACGCAAATTTGATTTGGGTACAACGTCGCATGACCGCGCAATTGTCATTCAAAATGTGACAGCGCTGAAAGCCGAAAATTGGTCTGGGCAGGAGGGGGGTTTAAGTGCCCAGTAAGGAAGTGGTTAAAGAAGAAAATGTATTGCTACAGAGCCATTTGGAGGACTATGAAGATAGGGCAAGACGCTCAAATTTACACATTAGAGGCATTCCTGAATCTGTAGCAGATTTACAGGCTACTATGATAGCGCTACTTCAGGAATTACAACCTGAAATTCCAGTTGAATGTCTAGAAATGTACAGAGATCACAGGGCTGTCTCCAAAAAAACAGATGGTCCTCCTAGGGATATCATTGCTAAATTTCATTTTTATTACACAAAGGAGCAGCTTCTTTATGCAGCAAGAGGAAAAGAGTCTCTAATTTTCAAGGACACAATTTCCAAATCTTTGCTGACCTGTCACAATTAACAATTGACAAAAGACGAGCCTTGAAACCTCGGCTTCAAATCCTACAGCAGAACCAAATAACATCAATGGGGCTTCCCCTTTTAAATCCGGTTCTCATTTCATAGTATTAAATACACTTATCGATCTGCGACTGAACTACAGAACACCCCTCCAGACATACATCTGATGGATCCATTACAGAATCCAGAAACTTCACATCACAGACCAGTTTCATCCACTACACGAAAATCCCCACCTCAACAGGGAAAAAGGACCAAGAAAGTTCAAATAAAAGAGGAAGATTCAGATCCCCTGATCCAGAACCTGATCCAGAACCTGATCCAGAACCTGATCCAGAACCTGATCCAGAGAACCTGATCCACAACCTGATCCAGAACCTGATCCAGAACCTGATCCAGAACCTGATCCAGGACCTGATCCAGAGAACCTGATCCACAACCTGATCCAGAACACGATTCAGAACCTGATTCAGGACCTGATCCAGAGAACCTGATCCACAACCTGATCCAGAACACGATTCAGAACCTGATTCAGGGCCTGATCCAGAGAACCTGATCCAGAGAACCTGATCCACAACCTGATCCAGTTGACTCCATAGATTGATAGCTTCCATAGGCTATGTTCTTTTTTTCCCAATGCTTGATAGTAATGCCAATCTGTATTGGTTATCCATCTTCTGGTCTTATTAAGACCCTTATCTCATATATTTATTCTTTTTTTCCAGATAAGAATATCTGATTTTTGATCTTTTTTGCTAATTATACATTTTTTTCCTTCACTTTACATTTGAATGAGGCAGACTTAAAAATACTGTACATATATTTTTTCCTTTTCTTAGCCCTTTTTGTCTCAATATTTTTCTTGATTCCCACTGAATTTAAAATTCAGTTCCCACAATGTTATCATTTCTCATAAATGTTAGGTTAATATATTTCTATTTGGAATTCTCCCTAATAATCCCACATTAGATTATTAGGATTTATAGTTTTAGTTTGGGTAATTATATTAAAATGTTATCTTATACCCTTGTAATTACAGTAAAACCTCAGATTGCGAGTAACGCGGTTAACGAGCGTTTCGCAATACGAGCAGTTTTTTCTTTTTTTTAAAGTTCTGACTCGGTTTGCGAGTGGTGTCTCGCATAATGAGTAAAATTTTGCATTTTTGCATGCAATACCGCATGTGGCCAGGTTTGCGGGGGCGCTGGTGAGCCTCGGAGGTGGCCGGAAATTCTCGACATTCTCAGAATTCCTCAGAAATACGGAAAGTGTAAACATTTTCCGAGCATTGCCGAGTGATTCCGATGTCTTAGAGGCTCACCAGCGCCCCCCGCAAACATGGCCACATGAGGTGTTGCATACACCAGGCGCCCCCCAAACTGTGGCCATATACAGTACTGCATAGACAAGTAGTGATTGTTGAACAAATTAACTGAGTTTCCATTGTTTCCTTGCTTTGATATACAAGTGCTTTAGATTACAAACATTCTCCTGGAACAAATTATGCTCATAATCCAAGGTTCCACTCTATATGGATTCAGGCTTTCCTTATCCTCTGGGATAGCTCCTTGTGTCCCCCACTTGCTACCCTTGGTTAGTCCATACCAGGGCTTTTTTTCTCAGAAAATGGGTACAAGAACTCAACCACAACCCCCCAAAACCCTCCAGAGTGCTTTCTTCCACAGCTGTTTACCTCTGCATCCGCAATCCACATCTCATTTTCACCCCTCTACAGCTCTAACCTCTGCATGCAACCCTCCCTCCACTGACTCCATCTTCTTCCCACCTCCTTGAAAGCTCCTCTATCTTCCATATGTCTTACATTTCTTGCTGTATTAAGCTGAAGCACTCAGTCTCTAGTACCTCCTTGCACACTGAAGTTGGCTCTGCCTCTCTCACTTTTAGGGAGACCATCCAGTGATGATGTCAGCATCTGAATTGCACCCCAGGCACCAGCATCTCCCTTGTCTCCGTCCTGCAATCAGTGAGAGCCATTTAGTAGATCAGATCTGTGGGAGCCGTTGGGAGACAAGCTGTGACTTGTAAACACAAAAGCCGGACTTCTGTCTTTACAAGTGATAGTGGTGAGAAGGGAGCAGACTGCCTGAGCCAAAGGTGGTGGAACTGAGTTCCAGCTGAAAAAAAGCCCTGGCCCATACTAATAGTGGACAACCGATAGCAGCCAATGTTTCCTTGGTGGGTGATTTCTTCTCATCTCAACGAACAGGTTATATGGACATACAGTATCTCACAAAAGTAAGTACACCCCTCACATCTTTGTAAATATTTTATTCTATCTTTTCATGTGACAACACTGAAGAAATGACACTTTGCTACAATGTAAAGTAGTGAGTGTACAGCTTGTATAACAGTGTAAATTTCCTGTCCCCTCAAAATAACTCAACACACAACCATTAATGTCTAAACTGCTGGCAACAAAAGTGAGTACACCCCTAAGTGAAAATGTCCAAATTGGGCCCAAAGTGTCAATATTTTGTGTGGCCACCATTATTTTCCAGCACTGCCTTAATCCTCTTGGGCATGGACAACATCATGGAGCTGGTGGATGTTAGAGACCTTGAGCTCCTCCACCTTCCGCTTTCATATTACTTATAGGCCTGGGTCTAAGAATCCAAAACAACCACATGGGAGTCTCACCAATTTTTTATATACAGTGCTTGCCCTATAATAAGGGGGGGTGCAGTTATGAAGAAAATATTATAAAAAATGAAAAAAGAAAACAAACTGCTCCTCCTATTCAAGTCATCTGTATATTTATTGGTTAGAATTTATTCATTACATGACATGACTATACCTATCCACCCCGTGTGCTTGGTGTCCAGACCCTCATATCCCTCCCCCTCTGAACCCTATTCCCCCTCAGCTGTACCCCCGAGACTAGTGGGGAACTAGTCATAGTTATAGTCAGTCATGTCATGTAATGAATAAATTCTAACCAATAAATATACAGATGACTTGAATAGGAGGAGCAGTTTGTTTTCTTTTTTTCATTTTTTATAATACTGGGTCTAAGAATGTCAAGCCGGACGCCCTGTCCCGGATGTTTTGGGAACCTGGAACACCTGCCCCTCTGGACACCATTTTTCATTCCAGAAATTTCCTGTTATCTCAAGATGACCTGCTCTCACAAATCCGAAGAACCCTCTCTGGCTCCCCAGGACTATCCGATCAATGCTTGGTGCTAAAAGATGGGTTGTGGTGGCATGGTAACCAAGTCTTTGTGCCAATTGAACAGCGCCCTGCTGTCCTTTTGGTGGCCATTAGCCTGAGAGGACTGTCAGTTATTTTAGCTCTTGCTCCATCTGTGCCAGAAATAAGATGAGGAAAACCAGAGCATGGGGATTGCTAAACTCACTCCCAATACCTGAATGGCCTTGGTCTAAAATATCCATGGACTTCATTGTTGAGTTGCCCCCCTCGCCAATGGATATAATACAATTTTTGTGGTCATTGACCAACTGACCAAGATGGCACCTTTCCTCCCTATGAAAGGCACCCCCACTGCCACAGAAACTGCAGAAATCTTTGTTAAAGAAATTGTTCGCCTTCATGGAATTCCTGACAACATAGTGTCAGATCGAGGGGTTCAGTTCACCTCCCGGTTCTGGAGAGCCCTCTGTTCCGCCCTGAAATTGAACTCTCATTCTCTTCAGCTTATCATCCTCAGATCAACGGCCAAACCGAAAGGACGAACCAAACCCTGGAACAATACCTCCGCTGCTTCTCATCATTCTCGCAAGATGATTGGGTCGCATTGTTACCATTGCCAGAATTTGCTTACAACAATTCCATCCACTCCGCAACTAAACAATCTCCATTTTAGTCAAACTATGGCTTTCATCCCACATTCCTTCCCAGCTTCTCATCTGAAAGTGTGGTACCAGCAGTGCACGAAACCACCAAGTTCTTTGATGTAAATCGAAAACTGTTACAGGAAACACTTCCTAAAACCCAGGAACATAATGAAGATGCATATGACAAGAAGAAGCGTGGCCAACTGGATCTCTGGCCAAGTGACCAGGTCTGGCTCTCTACTAAGACAGGCCTCGACAATCCCTGGGCGCCAGGTCGCCATGGCGACCAGAAATCACATCCTGGCGAGTGACAGCCGTTCCTTCTCTCACTATGTTAAGGCTCCATGCACACTGGACGCTTAGCTGGGCTCTTTCAGCGTCGGGCAGGAGACGCTGCTTAGAAAACGTTCTTTTGCAGCGTTTTGTAGGCAGCGTTTACCGGCATCAGCGTTTTTGGGCGTTTTTTTTTTTCTTCATTAGCTTCCATTGACTGCAAAAAACGCCAGACGCCGATAAACCAGCGTTTACCGGCGTCAGCGTTTTTTGTGGTCAGGAGAACGACTTTTGAACGCCAATTCAGGGCATTCAGATAACAGCCCAAAAACGCCACAGCTGATAAAAGACAATAAACGACCACGTGTACATGGACACATAGGATAAAATAAAGGGGCGTTTTTGGGCTGTTAAAAAAAAATGCCAAAACGACCAAAATCGGTCATTTTTCAGATACAGTGTGCATGGAGCCTAAAACAGCGTGCCAGATTCAGGGAGAGCCGAGAGCCGTTCTCTGCTTAATCTAACAGCTGTTAAACTTGGCTGCTGCCTGGAATATTTGTTGATAGAAGAACAATGCATCCTTCTTTCAAAGCAATGGGGCTGTATCAGGAAAGTTGAACTATTTAAAGACCAAACCTTTTCTCTAATTAGTGGCTTACAATTAAACATCCCATATTTTCTGCTAGAAAATGACTTGGAACCCCCAAACATTATATACAATTTTTAGCAGAGACCCTGCAGAATAAAATGGCGGTTGTTGCAATATTTTATGTCACATGGTATTTGCGCAGCGGTCTTTCAAGTGCAATTTTTTGAAAAAAATATACTTTAATGAATAAAAAAAAAACTAAACAGTAAAGTTAGCCCATTTTTTTTTGTATAATATGAAAGTTGATGTTGCACCGCGAGAAACGTGACCTTTATTCTAAGCAACAAAATTGTGATAAAGCCCTGAGTACCATCAACAATTACCACTCTATGTGCAGCTGGGCTCCAGTATTTCATGACCAGAAACCCACCAGAGCAATGAAAAGTCACTGTGGGGGACACTCATGTAGGCAGGAAGTGGCTGCATAGAAGCAGCATAAGATCAGCAGTGCTGGAATACTTTTCACTTTTTTTTTTTTTTTTTGTATTTTATTTACAATGTCACTAAGGCTTTATTTAGATGTGCAAGTTGGGTGGTAAAAATGTGCAGTAGAGACATGTTTTTGCCACCCTCCATTGGCCTCCCTTAAGCTCCATTAGGCAGGAGATGAGGGCGTTTTACATGCCGCAGTCACGATGCATTCGGCATAAGGAGTTTCCCCCATAACAGATTTTTTAGTGTCGCTCTTTCTGGCCACCCTATAACCCTGATGTAACGGTGGAGTTATTGACTGGCTGCTCTGCTGTGAGTAAGTTAGGGTTAGGGGTGCAAATTACTTGTCTTACCCCGGGCGCTGACAACCCAACACTACGCTATAAAAAACTGGCTCCTAACTTTTTTAGCTGGCTCCTAGATTCAAAGCAAATTTGTCAAGCCCTGTACTAAGAACCTAAAGTTAGCCTGCCCATGCGAGAAACTGGGGCCGAGGTTCATTGGTCCCTTCCCAGTAAAGAAAAAGATCAATCAGGTGGCATATGAACTTGATCTCCCCTCTACCTTGCATTTACATCCGGTCTTTCATGTCACACTATTGAAACCAGTGACCCCTGATCCGTTTCCAAACAGAGCAACTACTCCCCCAGCACTCGTTTTGATAGATGGGGAGGAGGAATTCGAAATTGAGGCCATTTTGGACTGCAGGAGAAGAGGCGGTTTCCTGCAGTATCTGGTAAAATGGAAAGGTTATGGGCCGGAAGAGAACTCTTAGGAACCAGAGGCCCATATCCATGCAGAAGAGCTGATTTCCGTATTTAAAAGAAAGCAGACTAAAGATAACGTCTGCCTGGGCATCAGGAGGCTGCCCTTTGGGGGGGCAATGTCAGGAAATGAAAGCTAAAACATTGTCTGGAGCGTCTGTGCGCGCAGGCACACAGGTGCGCAAATCCAATGATGCCAAGCGTCTTTTTAAACGGACAGCAACAAGAAGCAAGTGCTGTCCATTCTACAGAGTTTAGTATACCTGTGAGCACTTGAGCATCTGTTTCTGTTTCTGAAGACTCAGCTTTACCAGACCCCGCTTGATATCCGCCTGCACTGACCCCCGGCTATCCACAACCATTCTCCTGCCTGACCCCTTGTATCTCTGCTGCTCGTCTGATTACAAACTCTGCTTGGACTTGACCATTCTCCTGCCTGCTCCTTTTGTACTGCACCGCCAGCCAGTTACTGACCCAGCCTGCACCACCTTTCTTCATATCTGCACGAGCCTCTCTGGGACACCTCACACCATCACCAGTGAACAGTCCAGCCCTCGTGCCATCCTGCATTTCTGAACCCGTTGTCTGCTCTACCAGGGGTTCCTGAATCAGGTGCACAAGAATGGTTGCTTCCTGCACAAGCCAGACTCCACCACCAGGGGCCTGACACTGCATCAAATTGGTCTACATGGCTGTTGTCCTAGAAGGAAGCCTCTTCTAAAGATGATGCACAAGAAAGCTTGCAAACAGTTTGCTAAAGACAAGCAGACTAAGGACATGGATTACTGGAACCAAGATAAAAGTATTTGGTTCAGATGGTGTGAAGCGTGTGTGGCAGCAACCAGGTGAGGAGTACAAAGACAAGTGTGTCTTGCCTACAGTCAAGCATGGTGGTGGAGGTGTCATAGTCTGGGGCTGCATGAGTGCTGCCGGCACTGGGGAGCTACAGTTCATTGAGGGAACCATGAGTGCCAACATGTACTGTGACATACTAAAGCGGAGCATGATCCCCTCCCTTCAGAGACTGGGCCGCAGGGCAGTATTCCAACATAACGACCCCAAACACCTCCAAGATGACCACTGCCTTGCTAAAGAAGCTGAGGGTAAAGGTGATGGACTGTGTAAATTATTGGTGGAAATAGGCGCTGCTCTATAATAATTACTAGGTGTTCTAACAGGTGCCACTCCAAAAGGGATTATCAGAGGGATCAGTGTGGCCTGTTGATCAAGTTGTATGTCAGGTGTTCTAATAGGTACTATTGCAAAACTCTCCTATGTATATAAAAATAATTTCCACTTGTCTTAAGAAAATATAAATTGATGAAAAGCAGTAAACAAATAAATATATAAACCTGTAATTTTAACAAATTACGTTAAATAAATATATATAATCACGTCCAATGTGTATCCACTCCTAATTGTGCAAAGTATCAAATATATATGTAATGAGAACAAATAAAAAAGTGCCCAGTGTTGTGCAAAATATCCTTCTATACTTACATTTATAAAGCATTAGAAAGTGCAAGGTGCTGTGCAATCATCTGTGCAGGGAAACAGTCTATATGCAGTCTTTCAGAATGCTTCTTTTTCAGTGATCTGTTGTCAATGATGTAGAAAATAATCCTCAAGGAGTCTTACAGGTGACTCTAAATTCACTTCAATCGTGACCCACTCAGTGTTTCCGTGCTCCCCCAATGCCCAGAACAGTCACCACACCATGGTCCCCACTAGGGGCTATGTGCAAAAAGAACGGTCCTGAATCAGAGCCGAGATCCCCCCCCGTCATAGGCATGAAAGGAACAGGGAACAATATCTCGTGTAATACGTTAAAATAAGTGTTTATTCAAAATATACAAATGTCACACTTAGAGCTGCACGATTCTGGCCAAAATGAGAATCACAATTTTTTTGCTTAGAATAAAGATCACGATTCTCGCGGCGTAATATATTAAATATACAAAAAAACTGGGCTAACAGCACTGTTTCGTTTTTTGAAAGGATAATTTTTCCAAAAAAATTGCGTTTAAAAGTCCGCTACGCAAACAGCGTGTGACATAAAATATTGCAACAACCGCCATCTTATTCTCTAGGGTCTCTGCTAAAAAATATATATATAATGTTTGGGGTTTTAAGTCATTTTCTAGCACAAAATAATGGATTTTTATTTGTAAACAGCAAGTGACAGGAAAGATTTAGTCTTTAACCACTTCCCAACCGCGCGCTGTGTTTTCACGGCGGCAGTCGGGACGCTGAGCGCGAATCGCCGTAAAAAGGCGGTGATATGCGAACAGGCACTAGGGGGCGCACGCGCGCCGTACTCCTGAGAAGTGTGCCCGCGGCTCGGGCGGTCCGCTGGCGAGCCGCGATGAGCGACCACAGGGAAAGAACGGGGAACCACCGATGTAAACACGGTGGTTCCCCGCCCTGTTAGTAGGGGCATGAGAGATCTACTGATCCCTGTCACTGGGATCAGTTAGATCTCTCATGCCCATGGTAGCCCAACCCCCCCCCCCCCCACAGTAAGAACACCCAGGGAACACAGTTACCCCCTAGCTCCCCCCCAAGGTTAACCCCTTCACTGCCAATTACATTTATACAGTAATCAGTGGACATTTAAATTTCTGATCGCTGAATAAATGTCATTGGTCCCAAAAAAGTGTCAAAAATGTCCAATACGTCCGTCCCAATATCGCAGTACCGCTAAAAATCGCAGATCGCCGCCATTACTAGTAAAAAATAAAAACCCCAGAAATGAATTCTCATCATCCGTAAACGCGGCCACTTTTGCGCAAACCAATCAGTAAACGCCGATTGCGATTTTTTTTAATCACAAATATAAGGAATTATAAAAATCGGCCAAAATGGATTTGAATTTTAGCAAAAAGTAAGAAATTTGTTTTTTTTTGCAAAATGGTCGCTCTTCTTTTGTTTATAGCGGCGATCAGAAATGATGCATATTAAATACCACCAAAAGAAAGCTCTATTTGTGGGAAAAAAAGGAGGCAAATTTTGTTTGGGTGCAACGTCGCACGACCGCGCAATTGTCAGTTAAAGCGACGCAGCGCCAAATCGCAAAAAGTGCTCTGGACCTAAAGCTGGAAAACCTTCCGGTTGGTAAGTGGTTAAATGGTTAAACCAAACATCTTCTATACAAGGGGAGTTCATTCAGAGTTCATGCCTTTGAAGTAAATTACTTTGTATCCTAAGCGTCTTTTATCAATGGTGAATTCAGAACTTGGCTCTCTGCCCAGACTTGGAAGCCTCCCTTGAGACTCAAGTTGCTCCGACTTAGTAAAGACTTCAGGCGACCTGCATTGACTTTTATTACTGTCAAGTCGTGCTGAGACGCCCCGCAAGTCGGACCCCATTAACTGCACTGAAAATCGCGGTAATGCCCAATAGAGATCGCGGGGGGTGGATCGAGATCGCAATTTTAATACGATTAATCGTGCAGCTTTAGTCGCACTCCAGTAGACGTCCGATGATGAAACGCGTAGCGCGGTACTATACGCACTGGCGTCACACTCGGCAGATCGATTGTTCGTTCGGAACGCAGACAGCACGGCGGCGGATGGCTCATTCCTGCTTTCATGTATTTTACAAAGTGTGAGTGTGACATTTTTATATTTTTAAACACCTATTTTAACCACTTGCCGACCGCCAATTGACGGCGGCAAAGTAGCTCTGTAACGCGGATCGCCGTCATATGACGGCGGCCGCGTGATCGCGCCTAGTGAGCGCGCGCGCCGCCGGAGGCGCGCCCGCGCGCTCACTGTGTTCGGGGAGGGCCAGGGAGCGGGTGCGGCGGCTTCAATTGCCGCCGGCTACCCGCGATGGCCCCCCCGGAGTGAAGGAACGGAGGTCCGTGTATGTAAACATGGACCTCCGTTCTGTGAAGGGGGAAGGGCTGTGATCACAGCCTTCCTCTATACGAAGGCTGTGAACACTTCCCTTCCCCAGCTAGGGCAGCCCCCATACAGTTAGAACACACCCAGGGAACACAGTTAACCCTTAGAGCGCCCCCTGCAGGTTAACCCCTTCACTGCCAATGGCATTTACACAGTAATCAGTGCATTTTTATAGCACTGATCGCTGTATAAATGCCAATGGTCCCAAAAAAGTGTCAAAATGGTCCGACATGTCCGCTGAAATATCGCAGTACCGCTAAAAATCGCAGATCGCCGCCATTAATAGTAAAAAATAAAAAAAAAATAAAAACCCCAAAAATGAATTCTCATCATCCGTAAACGCGACCACTTTTGCGCAAACCAATCAATAAACGCCGATTGCGATTTTTTTATCGCAAATATGAGGAAGAATATAAATCGGCCAAAACCGGTGAAAAAAAATGTTTTTTTATATATTTTTTTTGGATTTGAATTTTAACAAAAAGTAAGAAATTTGGGTTTTTTGCAAAATGGTCGCTCTTTTGTTTATAGCGGCGATCAGAAATGACGCAGAGGTGATCAAATACCACCAAAAGAAAGCTCTATTTGTGGGAAAAAAGGACGCAAATTTCGTTTGGGTACAACGTCGCACGACCGCGCAATTTTCAGTTAAAGCGGCGCAGTGCCGAATCACAAAAAGGGCTCCGGTCCTAAAGCTGGAAATCCTTCCGGTCCTTAAGTGGTTAACCACTTACCAACCGGAAGAATTTCCAGCTTTAGGACCAGAGCACTTTTTGCGATTTGGCACTGCGTCGATTTAACTGACAATTGCGCGGTCGTGCGATGTTGCACCCAAACAAAATTTGCGTCCTTTTTTTCCCACAAATAGATCTTTCTTTTGGTGGTTAAGCCGTGACGCGGCGAAATTGACTTTTAACGCGCCAG
>BLSH010011768.1:17783-29848 GCA_018402905.1 Glandirana rugosa
GTACGTAAGTACAAGTGGGTACGTAGGTACGAGTCGGTACGTAGGCACGAGTCGGTAGGTAGACACGAGTGGGTACGTACGTACGAGTGTTTACGTAGGCACGAGGCGGTAGGTAGATACGAGTGGGTACGTAGATACGAATGGGTACGTAGACACGAGTGGTTAGGTCAGTACGAGGGGTGAGCACGGATGCATTGGTGAGTACGAATGGATGGCTGAGCATGGATGGATGGCTGAGCATGGATGGATGGGGGAGCACGGATGGATGGCGGAGCACGGATGGATGGCGGAGCATAGATGCATGGGTGAACACGGATGAGGCTGGATGGGTGAGCACGGCTGGATTGGTGAGCATGGATGAGGCTGCATGGGTGAGCATGACTGGATTGGTGAGCACAGATGCATGGGTAAGCATAGATGCATGGGTGAGCATAGATGGATGGCGGAGCACGGATGCATTTGTGAGCATGCATGCATGGGTGAGCACAGATGGATGGCTGAGCACGGATGCATGGCTGAGCATGGATGCATGGGTGAACATGAATGCATGGGTGAGCATGAATGGATGGCGGAGCACGGATGCATGGGTCAACACGGATGCATGGGTGAAGACGGATGAGGCTGGATGGGTGAGCACGCATGAGGCTGCATGGGTGAGCATGATTGGATTGGTGAGCATGGATGCATGGGTGAGCATGGCTGGATGCGTGAGCACGGATGCATGGGTGACAGATGATTGAGCACGGATGGGTGAGCATGGGTGATGGATGAGTGAGCACGGGTGCATGGATGACGGATGAGTACGGATGGGTGAGCATGGATGGGTGGGCATGGATGCATGGGTGACGGATGGGTGAGCACGGATGCATGGGTGACAGATGAGTGAGCACGGATGGGTGAGCACGGACGCATGGGTGATGGATGAGTGAGCACAGATGGGTGAGCACGGACGCATGGGTGATGGATGAGCGAGCACGGATGCATAGGTGACGGATGGGTGAGCACGGACGCATGGGTGAGCACGGATGCATGGGTGACGGTTGGGTGAGCACAGATGCATGGGTGAGCATGGATGGGTGAGCACGAACGCATGGGTGACGGATGGATGAGCACGGATGGGCGAGCACGGATGCATGGGTGACGGATGAGTGAGCACGGATGGGTGAGCACGGACGCATGGGTGAGCACAGATGCATGGGTGACGGATGGGTGGGCACGGATGGGTGAGCACCGATGCATGGGTGATGGATGGGTGAGCACTGATGCATGGGTGACGGATGTGTGAGCACGGATGGGTGAGCATGGACGCATGGGTGACGAATGCGTGAGCATGGATGCATGGGTGACGGATGAGTGAGCACGGATGCATGGGTGACGTATGGGTGAGCACGGACGCATGGGTGACGGGTGGGTGAGCATGGATGCATGGGTGACAGATGGGTGAGCATGGATGCATGGGTGACAGATGGGTGAGCATGGATGGGTGAGCAAGGACACATGGGTGACGGATGGGTGAGCACGGATGCATGGGTGACGGATGAGTGAGCACGGATGCATGGGTGATGGATGGGTGAGCACGGATGTATGGGTGACGGATGGGTGAGCATGGATGCATGGGTGACGGATGGGTGAGCATGGATGCATGGGTGACGGATGGGTCATGGGTGGGCACGGATGGGTGGGCATGGATTCATGGATAGATGAGCATGGGTGATGGGTGGGCATGGATTTATGGGTGACTGATGGGTGGACACAGGTGGGTGGGCATGGATGAGGGCGTGGGCATGGGTGAAGCTGGATGGGGGTCCCTGCCTGGCACATAGCGTTGCTGTGGGCACTTCAAATCCTGCCCACAGCACCGCTGCATCTCCTCCTTCCCCCCTCTCCTGTCACACTGCACCGATCGGTGCGGAGAGGGGAGAGAGTAGTTGATGCTCCGTCATTTGACGGAGCGATCACGTGGTAGACGGCCGCTCCAAGCGGCCATTTACCGTGATTCGTGATGCTCCGGGTCTCATAGACCCGGCGGTCATGGATGCTCCCAGGTGCGCGCCCGATTCTGGGAGGACGTGTTATAATGTCCTCCCAGAACAATGAGTGTCACTTGCGGCCGTGTAAATGTGCTGGAAAATAATGGTGGCCACACAAAATATTGACACTTTGGGCCCAATTTGGACATTTTCACTTAGGGGTGTACTCACTTTTGTTGCCAGCGGTTTAGACATTAATGGCTGTGTGTTGAGTTATTTTGAAGGGACAGCAAATTTACACTGTTATACAAGCTGTACACTCACTACTTTACATTGTAGCAAAGTGTAATTTCTTCAGTGTTGTCACATGAAAAGATAGAATAAAATATTTACACAAATGTGAGGGGTGTACTTACTTTTGTGAGATACTGTAAAGTCCAATCAGAGCACAGAGGAGAGACTCCATCTCTATCAGTGGCGTAGCGTGGGTTGTCAGCGCCCAGGGCAAGGCAAAAATTTGTGCCCCCCCTAACCTGCAAACTTTTAGCACTCCCTGAGTCCCTTACTTTCCTTCAATAGTACTGACCGCCCTGATTCCTACACTGACCACTACACTAACCTACCAGATTCCTACACTGACCACTACACTAACCTACCTGATTCCTACACTGACCACTACACTAACCTACCTGATTCCTACACTGACCTACCTGACCACTACACTAACCTACAAGATTCCTACACTGACCTACCTGACCACTACACTAACCTCTACACTGACCTACATGATTCCTAGACTGACCACTACACTGACCTACCTGTCCACTGCACTGACCTACCTGATTCCTATGCTGACCACAATACTGACCAACATGATTCCTATACTGATCACTATATTGACCTACCTGTCCACTACACTGACCATTACACACTGTCCACTACATTGACCATTACACACTGTCCACTACACTGACCATTACACACTGTCCACTACACTGACCATTACACACTGTCCACTACACTACCCTGGCCACTCCACTGTGCACTACACTACACTGTCCACTACAATACCCACTACACTCCAGTGACCTCTACACTCCACCACAATACCCACTACACTTCACTGTCCACTACACTACACTGTCCACTACACACCACTACCATACCTGCTACACTGTCCACTACAATACCCACTAAACACCATTACACTACCCACTACACTACCCACTACACTGTCCACTACACTACACTACCCACTACAATACCCATTACACTGTCCACTACACTACCCACTACAATATCAACTACACTAACCACTACAATACACTGTACACTACCCACTACACACCCCTACACACTACACTGTCCACTACACACCACAACACTACCCACTACACTACACACCACAACACTGTCCACTACACACCACTACAATACCCACTACACTATACTGTCCACTAAACTACCCACTACACTGTCCTCTACAGTACACTGCCCACTACAATACCCACTACAATACACTGTCAACTACACTACACACCCCTACACACTACACTGTCCACTACAGACCACAACACTACAATACCCACTACACTATACTGTCCACTAAACTACCCACTACACTGTCCTCTACACTACCCACTACACTACACTACCCACTACAATACACTCTCCTCTACACTACCCACTACATTGTACGCTACACTACCCAGTACACTACACTACCCAGTACACTACACTACCCAGTACAATACACTGTCCACTACCCACTACACTACACACCACTACACACTACACTACCCACTACACTGTCCACTACAATACACTGTCCACTACCCACTACACTACACACCACTACGCTACCCACTACACTGTCCACTACACTACACTGTCCACTATACTACACTGACCACTACACTGACCACTACACTACCCACTACACTACCCACTACACTACACTACCCACTACACTACCCACTACACCTACACACCACACCACAGCACTACCCACTACACTACCCACTACACTGTCCACTACACACCACTACAATACCCAGTACTATACTGTCCATTACACTATCTACTACATTGTCCTCTACACTACCCATTACACTGTCCACTACAACACACTGTCCACTACACTACCCACTATACTACACTACCCACTACACTGTCCACTACAATAGACTGTCCACTACACTATAATACCCACTACACACCACTACACTACACTGTCCAGTACACTGACCACTACAATACCCACTACACTGTCCATTACAATACACTGTCCACTACACACCACTACAATACCCACTACACTACACTACAATACCCACTATACTACACTGTCCACTACACTACCCACTACACTACCCACTACACTGTACACTACCCACTACACTGTCCACTACAATACACTTGTCCACTACCCACTACCCTACACACCACTATGCTACCCACTACACTGTCCACTCCAATACATTGTTCACTACCCACTACACTACACTACCCACTACACTGTCCACTACAATACACTGTCCACTACACTGTACACTACCCACTATACTACCCTACCCACTACACTGTCCTCTCCAATACACTGTTCACTACCCACTACACTGTCCACTACAATACACTGCCCACTACAATACCCACTACACTGTCCACTAAACTACCCACTACAATACACTGTCCACTACCCACTACACTACACACCACTACACTACACTACCCGCTACAATAACACTGTCCACTACACTACCCAGCACAATACACTGTCCACTACACTACCGAATACACTACCCACTACAATACACTGTCCACTGCACTACTCGGTACAATACACTGTCCACTACACTACCCAGTACAATACACTGTCCACTACACTGTCCAATACACTACCCACTACACTACCTACTATACTATACTACACAACACACTACACTACCCTACACACTACCCACTACACTATCCACTACACTACCTACTACACTACTCTACCCACTACACTGTCCACTACACACCACTACACTACAATCCCCACTACACTCTCCAGTAGAATACACTGTCTACTATACGCCACTACACTACCCACTACACACCACTACAATATCTACTACACTACACTGTCCAGTACACTACCCACTACATTACATTACCCGGTACAATACACTGTCCACTACACTACCCAGTACAATACACTGTCCACTACACTACCCACTACACTGTCCAATACACTACCCACTACACTACTCTACCCTGTCCACTACCGACTACACCTACACACCACTACCCACTACATTACCCACTACACACCACAGCACTACCCACTACACACCACTTCAATACCCACTACACTATACTGTCCACTACACTACTCACTACATTGTCCTCTACACTACTCACTACACTGTCCACTACAACACACTGTCCACTACGCTACCTACTACACTACTCTACCCTGTCCACTACCCACTACACCTTCACACCACTACACTACCCACTACACTGTCCATTACACACCACAACACTACCCACTACACTGTCCACTACACACCACTACAATACCCACTACACTATATTGTCCACTACACTACCCAATACACTACACTACCCACTATACTACACTGTCCACTACACACCACTACACTACACTGTCCACTACACTGACCACTACAATCCCCACTACACTCTCCAGTACAATACACTGTCTATTATACGCCACTACACTACCCACTACAATATCTACTACACTACACTGTCCAGTACACTACCCACTACACACTACACTACAATACCCACTATACTACACTGTCCACTACAATACCCACTACACTGTTCACTACCCACTACACTGTTCACTACCCACTACACTGTTCACTACCCACTACACTGTCCACTATAATACACTTGTCCACTACCCTACCCAGTACACTGTCCACTCCAATACACTGTCCACTACTCACCATACTACACTACCCATTACACTGTCCACTACAACACACTGTCCACTACACTACCCACTACACTACACTACCCACTAAACTGTCCACTACACACCTCTACGCTACACTGTCCACTACACTGACCACTACAATACCCACTACACTGTCCATTACAATACACTGTCCACTACACTACCCACTACACACTACACTACAATACCCACTATACTACACTGTCCACTACACTACACTACCCACTACACACCACTACAATACCCACTACACTACAATACCCACTATACTACACTGTCCACTACACTACCCACTACACTGTACACTACAATACACTTGTGCACTACCCACTACCCTACACACCACTACACTACCCACTACACTGTCCACTCCAATACACTGTCCACTACACTGTACACTACCCACTATACTACACTACCCGACACACCACTACCCACTACACTGTCCACTACACACCACAGCACTACCCACTACACTGTCCTCTACACACCACTACAATACCCACTACACTATACTGTCCACTACACTACCCACTACACTGTCCTCTACAACATACTGTCCACTACTCTATCCACTACACTACACTGTCCACTACACTACCCACTACACTACCCACTACACTGTCCACTACAATACCCACTACACTGTTCACTACACTACCCACTACACTGTCCACTACAATACACTTGTGCACTACCCTACATAGCACTACACTACACTGTCCACTCCAATACACTGTCCACTACCCACTACACTGCCCACTACACTGTCCAATACAATACATTGCCCACTACACTACCCACTACACTGTCCACTAAACTACCCACTACAATACACTGTCCACTACCCACTACATTACACACTACTACACTATACAATACACTGTCCACTACACTACCCACTAAGCTACCCACTACAATACACTGTCCACTACTGAGTACACTACCCACTACACTACACAACCCACTACAATACACTGTCCACTACCCACTACACTACACTACCCACTACAATACACTATCCACTACCGAGTACACTACCCACTACAATACACTGTCCACTACACTACCCGGTACAATACACTGTCCACTACACTACCCACTACACTACCCAGTACAATACACTGTCCACTACACTACCCACTACACTGTCCAATACACTACCCACTACACTACCTACTATACTATATATACTATACTACACAACACACTACACTACCCTACACACTACCCAACTACACTATCCACTACACTACCTACTACACTACTCTACCCTGTCCACTACCGACTACGACTACACCTACACACCACTACCCACTACACTGTCCACTACACACCACAGCACTGCCCACTACACACCACTTCAATACCCACTACACTATACTGTCCACTACACTACATTGCCCTCTTCACTACCCACTACACTGTCCACTACAACACACTGTCCACTACACTACCTACTACACTACTCTACCCTGTCCACTACACCTACACACCACTACCCTACCCACTACACTGTCCACTACACACCACTACAATACCCACTACACTATATTGCCCACTACACTACCCACTACATTGTCCACTACACTGTCCACTACAACACACTGACCACTACACTACACTACCCACTATACTACACTACCCACTACACTACACTGTCCACTACACTGACCACCAAAATCCCCACTACACTCTCCAGTACAATACACTGTCTACTACACGCCACTACACTACCCACTATACACCACTACAATATCTACTACACTACACTGTCCAGTACACTACCCACTACACTACAATACCCACTATACTACACTGTCTGCTACAATACCCACTACACTGTTCACTACACTACCCACTACACTGTCCACTATAATACACTTGTCCACTACCCACTACCCTACACACCACTACACTACCCAGTACACTGTCCACTCCAATACACTGTCCACTACACTGTACACTACCCACTATACTACACTGTCCACTACAATACCCACTACACTGTTCACTACACTACCCACTACACTGTCCACTACAACACACTGTTCACTACACTACCAACTATATTACACTACCCACTACACTGTCCACTACAATACACCATCCACTACCCACTAAACTGTCCACTACACACCTCTATGCTACACTGTCCACTACACTGACCACTACAATACCCACTACACTGTCCACTACACACTACCCACTATACTACACTGTCCACTACACTACACTACCCATTACACACCACTATAATACCCACTACACTATACTGTACACTACACTACCCACTACACTACAATACCCACTATACTACACTGTCCACTACAATACCCACTACACTATACTGTCCACTACACTACCCACTACAAACTACACTACAATACCCACTATACTACACTGTCCACTACAATACCCAATACACTATACTGTTCACTACACTACCCACTACACTGTACACTACCCACTACAATACATTTGTCCACTACCCACTACCCTACACACCACTACACTACCCACTACACTGTCCACTCCAATACACTGTCCACTACACTGTACACTACCCACTATACTACATTACGCACCACTACCCCCTACACTGTCCACTACATACCACAGCACTACCCACTACACTGTCCTCTACACACCACTACAATACCCACTACACTATACTGTCCACTACACTACCCACTACACTGTCCTCTACAACATACTGTCCACTACTCTATCCACTACACTACACTGTCCACTACACTACCCACTACACTACCCACTACACTGTCCACTACAATACCCACTACACTGTTCACTACACTACCCACTACACTGTCCACTACAATACACTTGTGCACTACCCTACATAGCACTACACTACACTGTCCACTCCAATACACTGTCCACTACCCACTACACTGCCCACTACACTGTCCAATACAATACATTGCCCACTACACTACCCACTACACTGTCCACTAAACTACCCACTACAATACACTGTCCACTACCCACTACATTACACACTACTACACTATACAATACACTGTCCACTACACTACCCACTAAGCTACCCACTACAATACACTGTCCACTACTGAGTACACTACCCACTACACTACACAACCCACTACAATACACTGTCCACTACCCACTACACTACACTACCCACTACAATACACTATCCACTACCGAGTACACTACCCACTACAATACACTGTCCACTACACTACCCGGTACAATACACTGTCCACTACACTACCCACTACACTACCCAGTACAATACACTGTCCACTACACTACCCACTACACTGTCCAATACACTACCCACTACACTACCTACTATACTATATATACTATACTACACAACACACTACACTACCCTACACACTACCCAACTACACTATCCACTACACTACCTACTACACTACTCTACCCTGTCCACTACCGACTACGACTACACCTACACACCACTACCCACTACACTGTCCACTACACACCACAGCACTGCCCACTACACACCACTTCAATACCCACTACACTATACTGTCCACTACACTACATTGCCCTCTTCACTACCCACTACACTGTCCACTACAACACACTGTCCACTACACTACCTACTACACTACTCTACCCTGTCCACTACACCTACACACCACTACCCTACCCACTACACTGTCCACTACACACCACTACAATACCCACTACACTATATTGCCCACTACACTACCCACTACATTGTCCACTACACTGTCCACTACAACACACTGACCACTACACTACACTACCCACTATACTACACTACCCACTACACTACACTGTCCACTACACTGACCACCAAAATCCCCACTACACTCTCCAGTACAATACACTGTCTACTACACGCCACTACACTACCCACTATACACCACTACAATATCTACTACACTACACTGTCCAGTACACTACCCACTACACTACAATACCCACTATACTACACTGTCTGCTACAATACCCACTACACTGTTCACTACACTACCCACTACACTGTCCACTATAATACACTTGTCCACTACCCACTACCCTACACACCACTACACTACCCAGTACACTGTCCACTCCAATACACTGTCCACTACACTGTACACTACCCACTATACTACACTGTCCACTACAATACCCACTACACTGTTCACTACACTACCCACTACACTGTCCACTACAACACACTGTTCACTACACTACCAACTATATTACACTACCCACTACACTGTCCACTACAATACACCATCCACTACCCACTAAACTGTCCACTACACACCTCTATGCTACACTGTCCACTACACTGACCACTACAATACCCACTACACTGTCCACTACACACTACCCACTATACTACACTGTCCACTACACTACACTACCCATTACACACCACTATAATACCCACTACACTATACTGTACACTACACTACCCACTACACTACAATACCCACTATACTACACTGTCCACTACAATACCCACTACACTATACTGTCCACTACACTACCCACTACAAACTACACTACAATACCCACTATACTACACTGTCCACTACAATACCCAATACACTATACTGTTCACTACACTACCCACTACACTGTACACTACCCACTACAATACATTTGTCCACTACCCACTACCCTACACACCACTACACTACCCACTACACTGTCCACTCCAATACACTGTCCACTACACTGTACACTACCCACTATACTACATTACGCACCACTACCCCCTACACTGTCCACTACATACCACAGCACTACCCACTACACTGTCCTCTACACACCACTACAATACCCACTACACTATACTGTCCACTACACTACCCACTACACTGTCCTCTACAACATACTGTCCACTACACTATCCACTACACTACCTACTACACTACACTGTCCACTACACACCACTACACTGTCCACTACGCTGACCACTACAATACCCACTACACTACAATACCCACTACACTGTTCATTACACTGTAAACTACCCACTACATTGTCCACTACAATACACTTGTCCACTACCCTACACACCACTACACTACACTGTCCACTCCAATACACTGTCCACTACCCACTACACAATACACTGCCCACTACACTGTCCACTAAACTACCCACTACAATACACTGTCCACTACCCACTACATTACACACTACTACACTATACAATACAATACACTGTCCACTACACTACCCACTACAATACACTGTCCACTACAATACACTGTCCACTACACTACCCGGTACAATACACTGTCCACTACACTACCCACTACACTGTCCAATATACTACCCACTACACTACCTACTATACTATACTACACAACACACTACACTACCTTACACAATACTCTACCCACTACAATACACTGTCCAATACACTACCCACTACACTACACACTACACACTACACTACCCACTACAATACACTACCCGCTACACTGTCCACTACCCACTATACTACCCACTACAAGCCTACATGAGATGGAATGGAGGGGTTACCAATATCCGGAAGGTTCGCTGGTGGAGCATGGAAGGGTGCCAGTTACCATGCTGGGGAGGATGGAAAACCGGTCTTGATGGTGTAGCGCGCCCGATGGCTGCAGGCTATGGGCAGAGACGTGGTCATCACCGTATCCAGCAGATGGTACTTACCGCAGGCTGCGTGAGGATGTGGGCTGGCCTAATCCAAGCTGGAGGCCAATGTCTATGGAAAGGCAGGAGCCATGAACCAGGGGAGCCGCGCTACAATGACATCAGTGCTGAGCTGGAGGTGGAAGAGGAAAACCACGCGTGACCCCATTCACCCAATCACAGGAACAGCCTCAAACTAAACATGGTGGCTGGAGCACCGACTGCAGGGACACAGGAAATAGAAAGTTTGGGGGACAGAGCCGCGATTCCGCCCCGAAAATGTTGCACCTGGGGCCATGGCCCCCTCCGCACCCCCCATGCTACGCCACTGATCTCTATATAAATTCCAATCCAATCAGAGCACAGAGGAGAGACGGGGTCGTACCATTGACCGTGGGAAGGTACGAGGTGGTCGCTTGGAAGGCCTATAACCATTGGGGAGGTAAGGTAGAGTA
>BLSH010011771.1:1605-13176 GCA_018402905.1 Glandirana rugosa
CGCCCCACGGGACGTACCTAATCCCCCCACGCCCCTCCTAATCCATGCAGGGCACCCCCCTAATCAATGCAGGGCACCCCCCCCCATGTGCTTAAAAACCCTATGAAATCCATGCATCCAGCGCCCTGCATGGATTAGGGGGGCCTCCATGCAGGGCACCCCCCTAATCCATGCAGGGCACCCCCTTAATCCATGCAGATGGCCCCCCTAATCCATGCAGGGCACCCCTAATACATTCAGGGAGCCCCCCTAATCCATGCAGGGCACCGGACGCAAACATTACAACGGGTTTTTTTTTTTTTTCATTTCCTGACATTTTTTTAAAGGCATCTTAAAAGCGAGGTGAAAAAATTTGGTCTCAACAAAATCTATTTCTCTGCCTTCCGTTCTGAGCACGCAGTAACCATATTGCCAACTGCTTCCAAACCGCCTTAAATACAAAAAAAAAAATAAAATGAAAAAAATTCCCGTCAGGGTCGTGAAGTACTTCCTTTATCACAGGGATTTTTTTTTTTAAGCACATGATTAGAATTGGCTTAAAAAAGGGGTGGGCTCAGGGCGCAGAGCAAATGAATATTCACTATTGTCTTCCTGATTCTCCTCCCGGGCCAATCAGGAAGCGGGTCCTGAGGCCTGTGACCCGATTGGCCGAAAGGAGAGGCGATCCGATTGGCTGCCTAGGAGGAGGAGGGAGGAGACGCACGGCCAATCAGGAAGTGGGTCTTAAGAAGGGTATTTGACTGACCAACCGAGCGAATGGGGGGGGGGGTTGGTTTGTTTGCCCCCCTCCCCCATAAATAGAGCACCAGACGCCACTGAACTCCAGGGATGGCTGCTTGGCCTTTCTCAGAACGTTTCCTGTCAGTGACAATGGTAGCCCAGGCCTGTGTGTGGAAAAGGTCGCTTGTAGTCTCCATGGGAAGGCCGCATCACAACACAGGAGAACAACCAATAAACATTTTATATCCCAGAACAGATTGCAAAACACAGTGCGATTGCCAGAATCGCATTGCATGGGTGTTCAGGTGCAGGGGGGGGGGGGGGGTCCTGCACCATTTTGGTGCGAATGCGATGCGGTTTGAGCCATACGAAATATATGGCTGAAATCACACCGCACGGAGATCGCATGTGATGTGACGCAGTGCGATTCCTGTGCAGTGTTTAGCACACATCCGTGTGAACCTAGGTTGAGGTACTAATTAGTCTTTTATTAATTAATATACCCAATAATTAGATATTTATTATCATATTAATTATTTATAATAAATAAAAGCACATATTTAATATTATTTTCGGTCATATTTAGTTACATTGAGCCCATCAATGAGGGGAGTGCGTCACACACGCATCATAGCTGAGCCGAGGGGTCATTGTTTTACCTTAAAAAATGTATTTTACCATATTGCATCAAAGTTTAGTCTAGTTTTAGTCAATACGTTTTGATGATTTTTTTTAGCCAAACCAAAAAGCTACACTTATCCTAAAACAGAGGACAAACCATGGGGCTCCTGCCAGTCAGCTCCCTGTGTTAGACTGACAGCACTGAGTGACACCGGCATACTGCCCCTCCCACTCCTAGGGCTGATGTATTATAAAACGTTAATATAAGTTCAGATTTAGGCAAGTCAACTTGTGAGCAGGAGGAAGAGAAGCCGAGAGTTGGGAGAGATTTTCCCCTTCATGTGCAGTCACCGTGTTGGGTGGAGTCAGATGACACCAGTGGCGGCTGGTGTTTTTTTTTGGGGGGGGTTGGCGGGTGGATTGTTTGCCGCCCCCCCAAAAAAAAAAATCACCAGCCGCGGTGACTGGACATGAAGGGGAAAATCTTTCCCAGCTCTCGGCTTCTCTTCCTCCTGCTCACAAGTTGACTTGCCGCCAGGCCATGTACGAGACAAAGCCCCCCCCCCGGTCAGTCAGTCACGGCCAGCACTTACTGGCGGTGGTGGCGGTGGTGACGGCTTCTCTCCAGGCTGCGGGCATCTCCTTCCTCGGTCCCCCAGTGTCTTCTCCTCCTGTCGGCCAATCCGATCTCGTCTCCTTTCGGCCAATCGGGTCTCATTACACACTTCCTGATTGGCCGGGAGGAGGATCAGTGTGAGAAAAGCGAATATTTATTCGTTATCATAACACAACTGGATGGGCTTCGGGCGCCCAGAGCCCACCCTTTTTTGAAGCCTATTAGAGACCCTGGCTCTAATCACGTGCTTCAAAAAAACACACCAGGTTGGAGAACCTTTCACCGCCATTGGAATCCATGTGCCCTGCATGTAAATCAGGGGGCCGGACGCATGGATTGGGGGGCGGCGCCAGTGCGCCCCTAATAGACGGGCCACCACTGGACGTCTCCCAGCCATAGAAGATTCATCAGGGGAGCTTCACATCAACCTCCAACAGGACAGCATCAGCCAGGCTTCACTATGCTTGGCTTTTCTCTTTATATTTGACCTATTTGGAGACTTTATTGAGTGGCCACCACCTACATAGATGCTCAGTTACCACGCTCTTCTATGACCATTATAATTTATGGTCCACTCCATCCAGTAAGAGGCCTACGATAATTGTTGGTGTATGGTGGCGGAGCTCGTCAATCAACTTTATCTACACATATTTTTTTTTTGCACTTTATGGACACTTTTGTTGGTTGTTTTGTTGAAAAGGACTTTGTTCCAATTGATATAGAATTCTGCACAATTGTGATTTTTACTATCATGACGTATGTGTTCGTGCGTTCAGTCGTATGTACTTGCATGGTTATTAATTGACACATTGGTTGCATAACTTGCAATTAGAATATTTTTTATTTTTTTTAACAGAAGGAATGTTTGTTAACCACTTCAGCCCCGGAAGGATTTCCCACTTTAGGACCAGAGCACTTCTTGCGATTCGGCGCTGCGTCGCTTTAACTGACAATTGCACGGTCATGTGACGTTGTACCCAAACAAAATTTGCGTCCTTTTTTTCCCACAAATAGAGCTTTCTTTTGGTGGTATTTAATCCCCTTTGCGTCATTTCTGATCACCGCTATAAACAAAAGAAGAGCGCAAATTTTGCAAAAAAACCCAAATTTCTTACTTTTTGCTAAAATTCAAATCCAAAATAAAAATATAAAAAAAACATTTTTTTTCATCGGTTTTGGCCGCTTTATATTCTTCCTCATATTTTTGGCAAAAAAAAAATCTCAATCTGCGCTTATTGATTTGTTTGCGCAAAAGTTGCCGCGTTTGCAAACCATGAGAATTAATTTCTGGGGTTTTTATTTTCATTTTATTTTTTACTAGTAATGGCGGCGATCTGCGATTTTTAACGGTACTGCGATATTGCAGCGGACATGTCGGACCATTTTGACACTTTTGTGGGACCATTGGCATTTATACAGCGATCAGTGCTATAAAAATGCACTGATTACTGTGTAAATGCCATTGGCAGTGAAGGGGTTAACCTGCAGGGAGCTCTCTAAGGGTTTACTGGGCTGGCAGGGGGAGGGGAGTGATCACGGCTTCCATATACAGGAAGCCTGTGATCACAGCCCTTCCCCCTCTAACAAAATGGAGATCCGTGTTTACATACACGGACCTCCGTTCTTTCACTGCGGGGGGGGGCCATCGCGGGTAGCCGGTGGCGATCGAGTCCATCCTACCCGCTCCCTGGCTCCCCCAGGCCACAGTGAGCGTGCGAGCGCACCTCCGGCGGCACGCGGGCGCTTACAGTGAGGGATCTCGCAGCCGCCGTCATATGACAGCGGTTTGCAATATCTTGCCATCTTGTGACCATCAGACTGCGGTTGGCAAGTGGTTAATATAAAACAGCAGTGTAACATGTGAATAGTAACAGGTATCATAAGAGAAAAGTGCACATCATGCAGTAGCATAGTACATAGACGAGAGTAGAGATATAATATACTTCTAGGTATATCACGCTTCACATCTCATATCTCATATATCACAGAACATACATTAACCACTTGAAGACCGCCCACCGCTTATATACTGCGGCAAGGCAGCACTATTGCACAAAACAACATACCTGTACGTCATTTGGTGCAATAGATACTGTGGGCGAGCACATGGCGCCGGAGGCGTGAGCGCGCGCCAGCTGCACAGAGCGGGAGCCACTCAGCGGGTCTGACGGACCTGATGTCCACCAGCCACCCACAATTGCTTCACAGAGAGGCAGAACAAAGATCTGCCTATGTAATCAAAGCAGATCCCCGTTCTGACGGGGAAGTACACAGAGATCTTCTGTTCCTTATAAGCGCAGGAACAGGGATCTCTGTGTTCTTCCTGTCAGTCCAACCCCCACACAGTTAGAAAACACTCCCAGGGAACACAGTTAACGCTTTGATCGCCCCCTGATGTTAACCCCTTCCCCACCAGTTTCATTTATACAGTGACAGTGCATTTTTGTTAGCACTGATCACTGTATTGGTGTCACTGGTCCCCAAAAAGTGTCACTTATCTTGTAGCAAGTACTCCCCAGTACATTATTGGGACTTTTGACGGCAGTTTATACACAGAAACAAAGTTATATAAAAATGTAATTTATTTATACAAACGTATAAAAAATGTATGATTGTTCAGTTACATACATTGGTTCTTTAAAAGCAACAAGGTACATAGAATGCAATACAGAGATACAAAAAATCTTGAAGCTGGTATCTTCTTGGACAAGTGCCCTACATGTTTCGGGACATAATAGCCTTCTTCAGGGGAAATCATATGCATCCAAGTGACCAAGTTCGATTTTCTAAAGAGAAAATATGTATAAAGCATTTACAGACTACTATTCACAATATTCATAACATTAAAGCGGAAAGACACAAATGAGGCCACTTACCCAGTATTGCAGCGATGGGCGCGTGTACCAAACAGGGAGCCACAGAACAGAAAGAGAGAGAGGGGGGGCTTAAATACTATTAAAAACTGTCACTTAGTGTCAGATTTGTCTGACGCAGTCCCACTAAAAATCACTGATCGCCGCCATTACCAGTAAAAACAATAAAAAATAAATAAAAATGCCATAAATCTATCCCATAGTTTGTAGACGCTATAACTTAATTAACTATAATCAATATACGCTTGTTGGGATTTTTTTTTAATCAAAAATATGTAGCAGAATACATATTGGCCAAAACTGATGAAGAAATTCTATTTTTTTAGTTATTTTTTCGGATGTATTTTATAGCAGAAAGTAAAAAATATTGTTTTGTTTTTTTTTCAAAATTGTCGGCCTTTTTTTGTTTATAGGGCAAAAAATAAAAACAGAGGTGATCAAATACCACCAAAAGAAAGCTCTGTTTTTAGGGAAAAAAACGTCATAAATTTTATTTGGGTACAGCATCGCACACCCGCGTAATTGTCAATTAAAGCAACTCAGTGCCGTATCGCAAAAAATGGCCTGGTAAGGAAGGGGGTAAAACCTTCCCGGGCTGAAGTGGGTAACAGTTCCAGAAACCAGAGAAGACATACTACAGTGTCATGCCAAATCAAAGGCAGGAGGAGGGGGAGGGGAAATCATGATATGGGACTACACTGTAGGATGTTTGGCTTCCACCCAGGCAGACCAGATTTTATGGAACTTTTTAGGGCAGTTGCGGCCCATATATGTCAGCTTGTACATTGGCAGAGTGGCAATCACCATCGCTTTCCATGCAGAAATCGTGGAAGGGTCATTGCTTTCCAGCCAGTCAATATAGTTTTCCTAGCGTAGTATGCAGCATAAAATATAAACAGTTTAGCATGCGCATTAGTAGGTAAGGTATCTGTCATCCCCAGCAAAAGAAGCAAGGGATCAAGCTTAACCCCTTTAGCCCCGGAAGGATTTCCCATGTTAGGACCAGAGCACTTTTTGCGATTCGGCACTGCGTCGCTTTAACTGACAAAAATATATATAAAAAATAAATTTTCATCGGTTTTGGCCGATTTCTATTCTTCCTCATATTTTTGGTAAAAAAAAAATCACAATCAGCGTTTATTGATTGATTTGCGCAAATGTTACGAATGATGAGAATTAATTTATGGGGTTTTTATAGTTTTTTATATTTTACTGGTAATGGCGGAGATCTGCGGTTTTTAGCGGTACTGCGATCTTGCAGCGGACATGTCGGACGATTTTGACACTTTTTTGGGACCATTGGCATGTATACAGTGATCAGTGCTATGAAAATGCACTGATTACTGTGTAAATGCCATTGGCAGTGAAGGGGTTAAACTGGAGGGGCACTCTAGGGGTTAACTGTGTTCCCTCAGTGTGTTCTAACTGTATGGGGGCTGGGCTGGCAGGGGGAGGGGAGAGATCACGGCTTCCATATACAGGAAGCCTGTGATCACATCCCTTACTCTGCCAGAACAGAGATATATACACGGACCTTCGTTCTCTCACTGCGGGGGAGCCATCGCGGGTAGCCGGCGGAGACTGAGTCCACCCTACCTGCTCCCTTGCCCCCCCCCCGAACACAGTGAGCGTGCCTTCGGCGGCGCGCGTGCGCTCACAATACTCATTATCGTGGCCGCCGGCGGGTTACAGCGGTTTGCGATAACGAACCACTTTGCCGCCGTGGCTTGAGGCGGCCGGTCGGCAAGTGGTTAAGGGACACCCCACTGATCGCACCATTCTGAAGAAACGGACATGACCATACCATGTGAATAAAATTTCCTACCTCCCCACAACATCATGGGCATAAGTCATCTGAGGTACGATAGATAATCGATAGTCTCTGTGGCGTATAATATACTCTGTGGAGAAATTTTAACTGTATAAACCGATCTCTAGCAGAAATCATAAGGGGAATACATTGTTGGAGGCTCTTAGTCCAGTCGTCATCTGTCAGAGTGGGCATGTCACGTTGCCAAGCCTGAAACGGCCGCTTTGCCCCAGTGTCACCCACACAGGTGAGACTAAGATAGATGGAAGATAACGTCCTGTCTATGTTACGGGCAATGAGAAACCACTCAACAGAGTGTGGTGCAACAATGGAGCTAGGAAACTGCGCACAAACAGTATGCCGAAGCTGCAAGAACCTGAAGTACATCCAAGGGGGAAGCAGGAACCATCTTTTCAACTCAGCAAAGGAGAGTAGATGACCATCAGGCATGATATCTTGAAGAGTCCTAACCCCATGTCGAGCCCAGATCTGTAGCTCAAACACAGTCCGCAGGTGAGGTAGTAACGGATTGACCCACCAACGGGTATAAGGAGAGAATGTTCACGGCTCAGCCAGAGACACCAAGACCTGTCACCACACCAGTGTCGTAGCTTTCATAGGAGTAGTAACCTGGGCGCTGAACCTAGGTCCCCTATATACCAGGTTGCTAAGTTCTGAATAGGACCCTAGTATTGCCGCCTCTAGGTTTGCTGCGGGATTAGACTGATCTGGCGCAAACCACCACCGCACCGATACCAAGACAGCCATCCAGTAATATTTTTTGAAATTGGGCAACGCCAAGACCCCTACAGACAATGGAAGTTGGAGCGTGGACCTAGCAACTCTAGGGACGGAACTTGTCCATATAAAAGAACTGATGGCTTGGTCTAGTTTGTTAAAAAAGGAATTGGGCATACAAAAATTTGGGGAGAAAAGACATTTTAATTAAATTCATTCTGCCAACTGGTGTAAGTGGCAGATTTTTCCATATTGTGCATTTCTGGAGAAAATGTTGGAGAACCGGATACAAGTTGCACGAGAATATTTACCTGTGTGTGATTATACCAAGCATTCAATACTTAGATAGTTTTTGTGCATCGCATATTTTCTTTTTGCACATTGCATATTTATGTTTTTTAGCGCTACTTTTTTATTTGAATTTTTACTGTTAACAATGGGTATCATGGTTGAACAAGTGGTGCTTGTTATTTACATTTGTTCCTGACGTAGCATGGATATTTTTTGGTTTGTTATGCCTGTAAAAGGACACCAAAATTTTCATACCTATTTAAGGGCATCCAGATACAAACTTGGATTATTACACCTATGTAAAAACATCCAACTGAGATCTTGGATGGTCACACAAAGGGTACCCAAATACTGTACAGTCTTGGACCATTCCATCTATGTAAAAGCCCCCAAATGCAATCTAGGACCATCACAACTGTCTAAGAGCACCTAAATAGGATCTTAAATCTTCACCATCTAAAGGGGCACCCAATTTTGACCTTGGATGGTCACACCTGTATAAGGGCACCCCAAAATGAAATCTTGGATGAACACACCTAACATATTATCATGGATGGTTACACCTATATAAGGGCACCAACATGGGATCCTGAATCATTACCAAGAACCCAATAGGGGAAACCAATTTTGATCTTGGATGGCCACACCTGTAGAAGGGCACCTTCAAATGCAATCTTAGATCATCGTGTTTGTATAAGGGCACCCAAATATGATCTTGGATAGTCATGCCTGTAAAAGGACACCAATATTTTCACAGCTATTTAAGGGTATCCAGATACAAACTTGGATCATCACACCTATGTAAAACCACCCAAAAGTGATCTTGGATGTTATACCTGTATAAGGGCACCCAAATACGATCTTGGATCATCACGCCTATATAGAGCCTGCCAAATGCAATCTAGGACCATCCCACCCATCTAAGGGCACCTAAATGGAATCTTAAATCATCACCATCTAAAAGGGCACCCAATTTTGTTCTTGGAAGGTCACATCTGTATAAGGGCACTCTTGAATGAGTCATACCTCTATGAGAACACCTAAAATATTATCTTGGATGGTGACACCTACAGGTTATAAGGGCACCCAAATGGGATCCTGAATCATCACCAAGAACCCAATTTTGATCTTGAATAGCCCCACATATATAAGGGCACCCAACTATGATCTTAAATGTGATCTTGAATGGTCATGCTTGTATAAAGGCACTTATAAGGGCGATCTTGAATTGTTTTTCCTAAGTACACCCATATGCAATCCTGGATCATCACTATGAATTCATTCAATGCTGTTTTTTATGTAAGCATGATGCAGTTATATGATTATGATTGTCTTTCCTAGCTCCATTATCCAACATCTTTGCAGGCTTCCAGGAGTTGATGTATCTCCCTCTCCAGCTGTTTGGCCCTCTCTTTCACCTCATTGGGCCTCTCCCTAGAATCCTCCTTCGCCAGCTCAGACAGAATATTGCCCAAGGCGTCAGCGTGTTTCACAGACTCCATCTGCTGGGGGTTTTCTCTCAGTTCCTGCACCCAGTCCAGGTAAGCCTGCAGGAGTCCCATGTCCCCCATGAAGCTGCTGAGGATCTTCAGATTGGGCAATCGCCTCTGCAATTCCAGAAGCACTTCCTTCCCTCGCTCACTTAGCTTGTTTCCCACAATCCTTTGGAGAAAAGAAAATTTTACATGCCAGCATTCTGTAAATAGTATTCTCAAACTTGTCTATTATTAAAAGATGATGTATACAGTATATTGTCTTCTAATTGAATTTTCAGGCATTGCAAAGTCAAATATTGGGATCTTTTTCACTAGAGTGACTGTTGTATATAAAAGCAAAACTAAAGCAATGGATAATAGACCCATCAGTGCGATATTCAGAGATAGAATATGTGCTTTGGGTGGTGATGGTTTTTAACCACCTCAGCTCCAAAAGGTTTTACCCCTTAATGACCAGGCCATTTTCTGCTATTCAGAGCTGCTACTTGAACCACTTAAAGACCTCCCCAGGCAGATATACTGCGGGAGGGCAGCCCTCCTGCACAAAATCACTTACCTGCTAATCAGGAGCAAAGATCTTTGTCTTCCTCCAGTTACACCATCCCCCACACAGTTAGAAAGCACTCCCTAGGAGAACACTTAACCCTTTGATCGCCCTTGATATTAACCCCTTCCCTGTCACTGTCATTAGTACAGTAAGAGTGCATTTTTTAGCACTGATCACTGTATTATTGTTACTGGTCCCCAAAAAGTGTCACACCGTGTCCGATTTGTCCGTCGCAATGTCGAAGTCTTGCTAAAAATCGCTGATCGCCACCATTACTAGTTAAAAAAAAATGTATAAATCTATCCCCTAGTTTGTGAACGCTATAAATTTTGCGCAAACCAATAAATATACACTTATTGGTATTTTTTAACAAAAATATGTAGCAGAATACATATAGGCCTAAATTAATGAAGAAATTAGATTTTTTTACATTTTTTTTTAATTTGATGTGTTTTATAGCAAGTAAAAATTATTTTTTTTTTCAAAATTGACAGTCTTTGTTTATAGCACAAAAAATAAAAACTGCAGAGGTGATCAAATACCACCAAAAGAAATCTCTATTTGTGGGAAAAAAAGGACATAAATTGGATTTGGGAACAAGGTCGCACGACCGCTCATTTTTCAGTTAAAATAGCGCAGTGCTGTATTGCAAAAAATGGCCTGGTTATGAAGTGGGGTAAACCTTCCGAGGCTTAATTGGTTAACTGGCAATTGCACGGTCATGCACCACTGTACCCAAATGAAATTTATATAATTTTTTTTCACACAAATAAAGAGGTTTTGTTTTGGTGGTATTTGATCACCACTGAGTTTTTAATCTTTTATTAAATAAACAAAAAAAGACAGAAAAAAAACCAATATTTTTTACTTACTGCTATAAAATATGTCCAATAAAAAAAAAAATTGAATGTCTTCATACATTTTGGCCAAAAGGTATTCTGCTACATGTCTTTGGAAAAAAAAAATCTTAATAAGTGTATATTGATTGTTTTGCATCAAAGTTATACCATCTACAAACTATGGGATATATACTGGAATTTGTAAATATTTCTTTTTTTATACTACTAATGGCAATGATCAGCGACTTATAGAGGGACTGCAATAGTACGGGTGGGGCAAATCTGACACTGAGTGGGAACTGACTAACTGCCACTGACATGACCATTGACACTAATACACTGATCAGTGCTAATATGGCAATGACACTGGTTTGGAAGGGGTTAACATCTATGGCGATCAAGAGGTTGAATGTGTGCCTAACAAGTGTTAATTTGTGTAATGTGTTCTGCTTTTATTAAAGATTTGTTTGTTTCTTATACCTGCTTTGCAGGAATAGGAAACAGAGAGATCGTTCCCCCTGTGTTGATTGTTAGGTGATTTATGCTCATTGCTTCCGGGATCTTATATCATAGAGTCAAACAGAGCCAATCTGGTCTCTATTTGCCTCTGTGATCAACCGGTGGGACAGGAGATCCCAGGAAAGCCACGGATCCCAAGAAAGCTCCTCTCGCCACTCAGAGGCATAACTAGAACCTTCAGGGCCCCGGTGCAAGGGCCCCTGGCCAGGGCCCTTCCCTCTTCCCGCTGATCCTGGGGCCCTTTACTCTCATCGTGGGTCCCTTTATTACGGTCCTGTAGCGGCACCCTTTCACAAGTTCTGCAGCGGGCCCCCTTTCTGCCATCTTCGGGCCTCCCCATGGTGGTGAAATGCCAGGGCCCGGTCACGATTGCAACCTTTGCAATCCTGATATTTCCCTCACTGGTGTCAGTAGTTTTTAATTTTATGATTTTTTTTACCATTTCATTTTATTTCTTTTACAATTTTATTTTTATAATTTTTTACAATTTATTTTAGGAGC
>BLSH010011771.1:13186-23482 GCA_018402905.1 Glandirana rugosa
CGGGGGGGGGGGTGTCTCGAAGACAGAAGGGGGGGAGGAGAGAGGACGGTTGACGCCATCTTTTAGGAGCTCTGTTGGGGGGCTTTGATGAGATATCAGGGGTCTAAACAAACCTCAGCCCTCAATCTCCATCTGTGTAGCCTCATCTGCACAGAATGAATGGACAGGAATAGTTGAGTACCGAGCCTCCCATTCATTCAGAAGTGGAAGTATCGTAAAAACAGTTTACTATGCTTCAGTTATGAATGAACCAATTGGTACCAATCACTGACTAATTCCATTCAGAAAAGGAAGGAGCCGGTAAATGCCAAATTTACCGACTCGTTCCCATCTCTCCATCATGACTCATCTTCTACCGCAGTTGGCAGGAGAGAGGAGGGGGGGAAGACAGAAGCTCTGTGGGGGGGGGGGCACAGGGACCCTGGGAACAGCAGAAGACAAGTAAACTGGATAGGAGGGGTGGCGGGGGCAGCATATAGAGGAACCAATCTCCTCCATTAGGAGGAAAATGGAGGAGAATGGTTCCTCTCTAAATGCCGCCTCGCCATCCCTCCTATCTAGGTGTACAAGAAAGGCACACGGGCCCCCTGGAGCATTCGTCAGTGATTGCTTATCTGCGAGGCAAAAGTTGTTCATTACTCAAGGAACCCCTAGCAACCTCTGGAGGAACCCTAGGATTTCACAGAACACAAGTTGGGAATGTCTGACATGACCACTCTTATAATAGCTGCTATCTACTACAGTAAACACTTCTAAAAAAAAAAGTACCAGTCAGACTCTCTTTAGCCTGTGCAGTACATACACTATATTGTCAAAAGTATTGGTACACCTGCCTTTAAACGCACATGAACTTTAATGGCATCCCAGTCTTAGCCTGTAGGGTTCAATATTGAGTTGGCCCACCCTTTGCAGCATTAACAGCTTCAACTCTTCTGGGAAGGCTGTCCACAAGGTTTAGGAGTGTGTCTATGGGAATGTTTGACCATTCTTCCAGAAGCCCATTTGTGAGGTCAGGCACTGATGTTGGACAAGAAGGCCTGGCTTGCAGTCTCCACTCTAATTCATCCCAAGGGTATTCTATGGGTTTGAGGTTAGGACTCAAGTTCCTCCACCCCAAACTCGCTCATCCATGTCTTTATGGACCTTGCTTTGTGCACTGGTGCGCAGCCATGCTCCCACAAAGTTGGGAGCATGAAATTGTCCAAAATATCTTGGAATGCTGACGCCTTAAGACTTCCTTTCACTGGAACTAAGGGGCCAAGCCCAAACCCTGAAAAACAACCCCACACCACAATCCCCCTCCACCAAATGATTTGGACCAGTGCACCAAGAAAGGTCCTGACCTCAACCTGTTAGAACACCTTTGAATTAGAGCGGAGACTGCAAGCCAGGCCTTCTTGTCCAACATCAGTGCCTGACCTCACAAATGCGCTTCTGCAAGAATGGTCAAACATTCCCATAGACACTCCTAAACCTTGTGGACAGCCTTCCCAGAAGAGTTGAAGCTGTTATAGCTGCAAAGGGTGGGCCAACTCAATATTTAACCCTATGGACGAAGACTGGGATGCCATTAAAGTTCATGTGCATGTAAAGGCAGGTGTCCCAATACTTTTGACAATATAGTGTAGTTCCTAGTGTACTGTGTACTTAGGCATAATCTGTCTTCATACCCCTTCTGCCAGGAAGGAACTGTCCCACCATGTAAATAGACATGAGGTCATCTTTGGGACAGTTGGCTCTGTGGTTGGTCTGAGCAGTGGATATCAGTTCTATGACCAGCATGAAGCCAGCTCTCGCGTTGAGAGTTCATTTTCATACCTGCGGCTGGGAATTTACAGCTCACCTCCTGGGAAGAGGAAGGCAAAGAAGTTGGATTGGGCTGCACATAAATATATAGCAAATAAGGCTTTGTGTTTTCTCACTATGGGGTTGATTTACTAAGGCTGGGTTCACACTATCCGACAACAAAACGGTCCTACACTGCTGTGCGATTTACGGTCCTACATGGGGTCAAAGTCGGACCGTTTGTCTGTGAACAGGGATCCGACTTTGATCCCGACAATGCCAGGCACTTTGTGCTCTGGGGATTTTGAAGGGGAACTCCACGCCAAATTAAAAAAAAAAACTGGCATGGTGTCCCCCTCCAGGAGCATACCAGGCCCTTTGGTCTGGTACGGATTTTAAGGGGAACTCCATGCCGAACGTGGGGTCCCCCCCAAAATCCATACCAGACCCTTATCCGAGCACGCAACCCGGCAGGCCAGGAAAGGGGGTGGGGACGAGCGAGCGGCCCCCTCCCTCCTGGACCATACCAGGCCGCGTGCCCTCAACATGGGGAGTATGGGTGCTTTGGGGCAGGGGGGGGCTCTGCGCCCCCCACCCCAAAGCACCTTGTCCCCATGTTGATGAGGACAAGGGCCTCTTCCCGACAACCCTGGCCGGTGGTTGTCGGGGTCTGCGGGCGGGGACTCATCGGAATCTGGAAGCCCCCTTTAACAAGGGGGCCCCCAGATGCCGGCCCCCCACCCTATGTAAATGAGTATGGGGTACATCGTACCCCTACCCATTTACCTGGAAAGAAAGATGTACACAAAAAAAAACACAGCTTTTTAAAATATTTTATTAAATCTGCTCCGGTGGTCTTCTCCCCTCTCCGGTGTCTTCTTTTCTTCGGCTCTTTTGCGGGGTCTTTCATCTTCTGAGGGGTCTTTTCTTCTCCTCTGCGGCGTTTTCTGCTCTTTTGCCGGTCTTCGCTGTCCTCTTCCCTCTCTTCTTCTTCTTTTCTTCTTCTTCCCATGTTGACACGACGCGTTCTCCTTCAAGAATGCCCTCGGCGCTCTGTGCTGTGCCTTATATTGGCATGGGGCGTGGCCACCAGATGACATCACCTGGAGGTCCCGCCCCATATGAGGTCACATCCTGGGGGCAGAGCTGTGACCTCATATGAGGCGGGACCTCCAGGTGATGTCATCTGGTGGCCACGCCCCATGCCAATATAAGGCACAGCACAGAGCGGCGAGGGCATTCTTGAAGGAGAACGCGTCGTGTCAATATGGGAAGAAGAAGAAAAGAAGAAGAAGAGAGGGAAGAGGACAGCGAAGACCGGCAAAAGAGCAGAAGACGCCGCAGAGGAGAAGAAAAGACCCCTCAGAAGATGAAAGACCCCGCAAAAGAGCCGAAGAAAAGAAGACACCGGAGAGGGGAGAAGACCACCGGAGCAGATTTAATAAAATATTTTAAAAAGCTGTGTGTTTTTTTTTGTGTACATCTTTCTTTCCAGGTAAATGGGTAGGGGTACGATGTACCCCATACTCATTTACATAGGGTGGGGGGCCGGCATCTGGGGGCCCCCTTGTTAAAGGGGGCTTCCAGATTCCGATGAGTCCCCGCCCGCAGACCCCGACAACCACCGGCCAGGGTTGTCGGGAAGAGGCCCTTGTCCTCATCAACATGGGGACAAGGTGCTTTGGGGTGGGGGGCGCAGAGCCCCCCCTGCCCCAAAGCACCCATACTCCCCATGTTGAGGGCACGCGGCCTGGTATGGTCCAGGAGGGAGGGGGCCGCTCGCTCGTCCCCACCCCCTTTCCTGACCTGCCGGGTTGCGTGCTCGGGTAAGGTATGGATTTTGGGGGGGATCCCACGCTGTTTTTTCGGCATGGGGTTCCCCTTAAAATCGGCACCAGACCAAAGGGCCTGGTATGCTCCTGGAGGGGGACCCCATGCCAGTTTTTTCTTTAAAAATATGGTGTGGAGTTCCCCTTCAAGATCCCCAGAGCACAAGTCGCATGCCAAAGTCGGATCAGTGAAGACACTGATACGACTTTGATCCGACTTCAATGCCTTTCAATGGGCTGAAGTAGGATCAAAGTCGGACAAAAGTAGTACAGGAACCTTTTTCAAAGTCGCTCCGACTTTGAAAAACACATGTCGGAGCAGTTAAGACGGCTCTCATAGGGAATCATTGTTTTTGTGACGTAATGCAACTTGTGCTCTTCATGTCGGTCCGAGAATCGGACTAGTGTGAACCCAGCCTAAAGCTGGAGAGTGTCAAAACCGGTGCAGCTGTACATGGTAGCCAATCAGCTTCCAACCTCAGCTTGTTCAATCAAGCTTTGACAATAAAACCTTGAAGCTGATTGGTTTCTGTGTGGAGCTGCACCAAATTTTGCACTTTCAAGCCTTAGTAAATTAACCCCTATGTACTGAATAAAGGATCATGATGCCCCAGGCTTGCACCTTTAAAGCTCAACTGCAGCCAAAACATTTATTTAAAGCTGAAGTTGTATCTGCTTATATTTTGCATTCCATGGTCTATCGGTGGAGCTTCTGTCAGGTTTTTTTTTTTTTTGCCATCTGTGATCCTAATGGGGATGATAGGCCACCTGTGTTCCATTGTACTAAAAACTGTGCTGTCTATAGAGATTGATATAACTGACTAAGTAGAATTGAGGGTACTCACGTCAGGAGGCGCAGAGTCCTATTGTTGGCCAAGCTGGGCAGTAAATTGTCCAATCCGCTGTCTGTGATCCCGGTTATGTCTACATAGAGCTCCTCCAGGGTCTGGTTATGTCTTAATGCATCCCATAGGCACCGCACACCTTCTGAGCCGATGTGGTTACCACACATCCTGCAAGGCCAAGACAGAGACAATTTCACACCAACTTTTTCTCTATTGCTCAATTATGCCATTTAAAAGGCGAACTTAAGAACAATATCTTCAAAGCGGAGGTGAACCACCAGAGCACATGCAAAATTATTGGCCCCCAGGAGCTTTTTACCACAGTATGCATGGACTTGCAGGCAAAGTGATCCCTTCCAGCCTATGTTCCCCTCCATTACCAATGCTTCCATCTTTACCTATTTTTATGGGTTCTGAGTCTTCAGCCTTCTTGATTGTCTCTGCAGTTCACCCACGCCCGGTATGCATTGTGAAAATAACAGCTGATGTGTAAATTCAGATGAAGAGCGGCCTCATGCCTTCTGACACGTTTCACCCACGGGGCTTAGTCACAGAGGACCTCTACGACCAAGCCCTGTGGGTGGGGCAAAACGCGTCAGTGGGCTTGGCTTGGGAGGAGACTAGGCTGAGGCCATTCTTCATCTGAATTTAAGCATTTGTTGTTAGGAGTGTGGCATCCTTCTATTTTCACATTGCATACCAGGCTTTGATGAACACCATGGACACTGGTGCCTGCCATAAAGTGGATCACTAGAAAATGACCGGCGCTTGGATCGGCACTCAAAGCTATTCAGATCGGGTCCATATGGAAGTTACTTTGTTCTAGCACAGAACAATACCAAGACCGTACACTGAGCTGCACATGTGTGTCTCAGTGTACACTTAGTGTACATTTTCATGTGTTTTTCATGCTTTTATAATGAGCTTTTCATGTATTTTTCATGCACTTCTGTTGAAGTTTATGGGCCCAAAAATGTTCTATGTCATCTTTTTTTCCAAGTCGCACATGTGTGAATGGGCCCCATACACAATAATGGGATTCCTCATGCCATGCATTGTTACATGATGGTCAAAGCACAATGGATCACACATTTGTGAAGTGGGATTTACTGTAGCCAGGACAAGAGGAATCCCATAGTTGTCCATGAGGCCTATTCATACCTATGCAATGTGCAACTTAAAAAAGATGCAGGTGCTTCTTTTGGTGTTTTTTGGCCCCAAAGACTTCAATGGGAGTGCATTGAAAGCACATCAAAAACACATAAAAAATGGAAAAGTCTTCAGAACCTAAAAGCCCCAGAAACCAAACATTTGACAAATATAAGCCTCCTGTTCCCACTACAGTAGAACTGGCCAGTAGACCAGTAAAGGTATTTGCTAGACGATTTTCACAGCATGCATATTGGTGTAGCATTACCAATGCAACCTTGCTGTAAACATTATATAGGCCAAAAGTTTGTTGACACCTGATCATCACACCTATATGAACCTCATGGACATCACATTCCAAAACCATGGGCATTAATATGGAGTTGACCCCCCCTTCCGCTCTTCAGGGAAGATATTCCGCAAGATTTTGGAGTGTTTCTGTGGGAATTTAAGGCCATTCAGCCATAAGAACATTTGTGAGGTCAGGTACTGTTTGTTGGATGAACAGACCTGGCTCGCAATCAGCATTCCAATTCATCCCAAAGGTGTGCAGTATGGTTGAGGTCATGGCTCTGCGGAAGACACTTATGTTCTTTCACACCAAACTCGGCAAACCATGTCTTTATGAAGCTGGCTTTGTGTAGATTGTCATGTTCAGTAGGGTTGAGGTCAGGACTCTATGGTGGATATTAGATTTTCTCCACACCAAACTCATCAACCCAAGTCTTTATGAAGGACCTTCACCAAACTGTTACCACAAGGTTGGAAGAGCACAATTGTCTAAATGTATTTTTAAATTGTAGTATTAACAATACCCTTCACTGGAAACACATGAACTTAGTCATTTGGAGGGTTGTCCTTATAATTTTGGAAATATAGTGGCCAGGTGTGATGGTCCATATGGTGTATTTTAATGTGGACCTGTTGTTTTGCCTTTCATAGGCGAAGCACAGGTCCACTTTATCCTTTGTCTACACTGTGGTTGTCCAGCTGTGATATAACTCCATTCTTTTCCAATGAACAATAAATTGAGCCTTTTCCAATCCACATCCCTTGGCTATACTTGTGACAGAATCCCTTTAAGTGGACGATAAATGGTCAAGAAATGAAGTAGGCAATACTTAGAAGAGCCTCTAGATATTGACGTTATGACTCACAGAAGACTTTTCACTTGACACAAGGGTGACTTCAGCACATCCGCTTCAATCTCCGCAGCCTCTTTATCCAACGAGTTATATCGCAGGCTACATAGTAATAAAAAGGGTTATTGACTTATATGGAGTACCCATTGCTACATGCAGTATATGCTTATACGTGCTACCAACCAAAAATACCAATGAACCACAACAGTGCAATAACCCACAGCAACCAAGGAGACACAAACCTGCTTTTATATAAACAATCCTTGCTGATGTTCATTTTAAATACTACCATAGATTTTAGTAGACTACAGCAATCTGCCATTCTGCCATTCATGGTTTCAAGCAAAGAAACAGTTGCAGCTAATAACAGTGCCTATAAATGCGGACATTTCATGTCTTTTATACTTGAGTGACCTGGTGACAGGGTCTCTTAAAGGCTTCAAGAAAGTTGTCAGGGAAGAGAGAAAATGGTCAGCTATACTTTACACAGGGCACATTGTAGATGTTTGCATTTATGTGGTGTGGTTATGACCATTTGGCCAGAATGGGCTGCCAATGTACTAAAACGTCCTACAAATTGGACATGCCACCACGTTTTTAATGCAACCTACTTCAATGCTCTATGGCAGTGTTTTTTCATCCAGGGTGCCACTTGTGTTCATGCAGGGCAAGCACGGGACCCAGTTTGCCCTGGGCAAGCCATGATGCTGCAGCCACCAGCACTATAACAACCAATGACATGGCTTTGGTGTTGCTGATTGGCCTGCCTGCACCGTGACAATGCATGACACTGATCCAGGACAGGTGCCATACAGGATTGTCCCCCAACATTCAGGAAAGGACAGAGGTTCAGCTTCTTAAGACCTGCTCCACCTCCCGCCTTCTGCTGGGGCCAAAAGACAGGGCTCTGATGTGAAGAGGGGACTGTAAAATGGGGATGACCTGTGCTGGGGGAAGACTGTGTGATGGGGAGAAGGGGTGCTCTGTGATTGAGGGACTCTGATGTAATTAGAGGACTCTGCAATTAGAGAACTCTGTGGTGGTGGGGGGACTCTGTCATGGGGTTAATTTGATGTTATGGATTCTCTCATTTATAGGTAGGCCTATGTTATGTAGGGGACTCTGATGTGATGAGGCAACTCTGACATGTATAGGAGACTTGCATATGATGGGGGCCTCTGATGGGATGGGGAGGGGGGGCTCTGATGTTATGGGGGAAGGCTCTGATGTGAAGTGGGACCTCTTATGTGATAGGGATAATCTGATGAGGTGGGGGACCTCTGATGTGATAGGGAAGCTCTGATGTGGTGGGGGACCTCTGATGTAATGGGAAAGCTCTGATGTGATGGGGAGGGGGCCTGATGTGATGGGGAAGCTCTGATGTGATTGGGGGGGGGGGGGACTCTTTTGTGATCAGGAGACCTCTGATGTGATGGGGGATCTCTGATGTAATGGAGGCACCTCTGAAGTGATTGAGGGCTTTTGATGTGATTGGGGGCTTCTGATGTGAAGAGGGAAGTCTGATGTGATAGGGGGGCTTTGATGTGAAGGGGGACCTCTGATGTGACGGGTGCACCTCTGATGTGATTTGGGGCTTCTGATGTGATGGGTGCACCTCTGATGTGATTTGGGGCTTCTGATGTGAATAGAGCACCTCTGATGTGATTGGGGGCTTTTAATGTGATGGGGGGGAGCTCTAATGTGATTGGGGGCTTTTGATGTGATGGGGGGACCTCTGATGTTATCGGAGGAGCTCTGATGTGATGGGGTTACCTCTGATGTATTGGGGAAGCTCTGACGTGCTGGGGGACCTCTGATCTGATGGGGAAGCTCTGATGTAATGGGGAAGCTCTGATGTGATGGGGGACCTCTGATCTGATGGGGAAGCTATATGTGATGGGGAATCTCTGACGTGATGGGGGACCTCTGATGTGATGGGGAAGCTCTGATGTGATGGGGAAGCTCTGATGTGATGGGGGAACTCTGGTGTGATGGGGACCTCTGATGTAAAAGGAAGAGCTCTGATGCGATCGGGGGAGCTCTGATGTGATGGGGACTTCTAATGTGATCGGGGGAGCTCTGATGTGATGGGGACTTCTAATGTGATCGGGGGAGCTCTGATGTGATGGGGACCTCTGATGTGATTGGGGTAGCTCTGATGGGATCAGGAGAGCTCTGTTGTAATGGGGGTTACCTCTGATGTGATGGGGAAGCTCTGACGTAATGGGGGACCTCTGATGTGATGGGGAAGCTCTAACGTAATGGGGGACCTCTGATGTGATGGGGAGCTCTGATGTGATGGGGAAGCTCTAACGTAATGGGGGAGCTCTGATGGGATCGGGGGAGCTCTTATGCGATGGGGACCTCTGATGTGAAAAAAAAATAATAATTATTATTGCATTTTGCAAATGCGGGGGCATTTTTTATTTTTTTCCCAAAAGCTGAGCTTAAAAATAAAAGTTAAACCCTCTAAAATTGCATGCTGAAAAAAGTGCATGCATACTTGCAAAACTTTGTGCCATGTGAATTTTCAATAGGGTTCCCAGTTGTGGTGCAGGCATAGGATGTAATGTCTTGCCTTGGTCTCTACAGGCAGCACAGCTGAGGTCATAGGCATTTATAGCCTCCCTCCAAGCATGTCATTATACACCTACATTTGTATAAGAACAGAGCCCTTCTATGGCCCAATGACCTATTCCTTCTTATAATTTGATTGACAGCTGCATTTAGGAAAACAATAAGTGTCTGATAAATGATCGGGAGAGGGGTGATTACAGTGGGGACAGAACTGTATTATTACAGGCCTATTACAGCTCTATAATCATCAATACATGTATTTCTCACCCTATCAGCATGCTGATAGGAGAAGAGAACAGAGAGATGAGCTCATAACTGTGCTGCTTCTCTTTTCACTGTCCAGTCCATAGGCTGGGGGCAGATTCTAGACAACCCAGGCTCTGAGAAGGTGGGTTGAGTAATGCTGGCTACTAGACATAAAAATCTAGTGGCAGAAATAAAGTACTGTGTGGGACATCTGGGGATGGGGAGATGACCTGCAAGTGGGGATGGGGAAGTAAATGGGAATGAAGGAGTGCAGAGAGTAGAGTGCATTATACTTTGAGATGGGAAGGTGACCTGCAAGTGGAGATGGCAAAGTAAATGGGAGTGAGGGATTGCACAGGGCAGGATGCATTATACTTTGGGGATGGATAGGTGATCTTCAAGTGGGGATGGGGAAGTAAATGGGAGTGAGGGAGTGCACAGGGCAGCATGCATTATACTTTGGGGATGGATAGGTGATCTTCAAGTGTGGATGGGGAAGTAAATGGGAGTAAGGGAGTGCCCAGGTCAGGGTGCATTATACTTTGGGGATGGATAGGTGATCTTCAAGTGGGGATGGGGAAGTAAATGGGAGTGAGGGAGTGCACAGGGCAGCATGCATTATACTTTGGGGATGGATAGGTGATCTTCAAGTGTGGATGGGGAAGTAAATGGGAGTAAGGGAGTGCCCAGGTCAGGGTGCATTATACTTTGGGGATGGATAGG
>BLSH010011771.1:36498-56743 GCA_018402905.1 Glandirana rugosa
AAGTGTTCTTTTTGTTACCACACGAACCAAAATTACATTGGTTACGTTAAAACCAAGCACACCATTGTTTTTCTTGTGAAATTCCCAATAAGTTTGATGTGTCGCATGACCCTCTTCCTATTGAAAAAACAAAAGTTGGATTCAAAATGGCTGCCATGGTCACCACCCATCTTGAAAAGTTTCCCCCCTCACATATACTAATGTGCCACAAACAGGAAGTTAATATCACCAACCATTCCCATTTTATTAAGGTGTATCCATATAAATGGCCCACCCTGTACATCTCTCAATAGACTGCTTGCAGAGTTCTGCAGTCCAGCAAGCAGTGCTGACGACACTGCCTGGGATTTAAGTTCAGCAGAGGCACCATGCAGAGGAAGTTAGAAGCACAAAGGACTTCAAGCACATTAACAGGTATTTTTCTGTTCTTCCAGCGATTTAAAGGAATTAAACAGGGAGGAATGTGTATGTATTGAAGAAACGTAATCAATATTTTTTTTTATTATTTGGTTAAATCGCTTTAAGGAGGAGTCCTCTGTAGAAATATTGTGCTGCCAAATGCATATAATGAAATTGTAGATGTAATTTCCCGAGAAAAGGTTGGGAAATAAAGCAACCGACTATTGGGGCTGGTTGCTTCATGCAACACCAATGGATTTTATGTCCTTAAAGGGAAACTAAAATGGCTTTTGACCAATTGTATTGTTTTTTTAATTTTTTTTTTTTAATGAGTTTATAACTACAAAACTTCCTAAAGACAAGATGGACACCTCATACTCAATGCATGGTCTTTAGTTTTAAGCCCTAACACACATAAGGCACAGCATTCATGGTCAAAGTGCATGGCAAGGAGCAATAACGTTGACTGCACACTGACTACATTGGGTGGCTCTTTTTTTTAATAGCAGCTTAAAATATAAGGTGAAAGCCCAAGGCCTGATTGGACCACTACCATATGTGGTGTATAAAGCTGGTTGTGCCTAGTAGTGCAGTTGTTTTTGTTATAAAAAAAAGACCTAATTAAAAATTCAGACATTACTGTTTGAGCATGGAATGGGAGAGTTGAAGAGAAGTCATAATACCTGTAATTCGTTTGCATGTACGCTATATTACCAAAAGTATTGGGACGCCTGCCTTTACACGCATATGAACTTTAAGGGCATCCCAGTCTTAGTCTGTAGGGTTCAATATTGAGTTGGCCTACCCTTTGCAGCTAGAATAGCTTCAACTCTCCTGGAAGGCTGTCCACAAGGTTTAGGAGTGTCTATGGGAATGTTTGACCATTCTTCCAGAAGCGCATTTGTGAGGTCAGGCACTGATTTTGGATGGGAAAGCCTGGCTGGCAATTGCTGCTCTAATTCATCCCAAAGGTGTTCTATCGGGTTGAGGTCAGGACTGTTCCTCCACCCCAAACTCGCTCATCCATGTCTTTATGGACCTTGCTTTGTGCGCTGGTGCGCAGTCATGTTGGAACAGGAAGGGGCCATCCCCAAACTGTTTCCACAAAGTTGTGAGCATGAAATTGTCCAAAATGTGTTACTATGCTGACGCCTTGAGTGTTCCCTTCACTGGAACTTAAGGGGCCAAGCCCAACCCCTGAATAACAACTGCACACCGTAATCCCTCCACCAAATGATTTAGACCAGTGCACAAAGCAAGGCCCATAAAGACATGGATGAGTGAGTTTGAGGTGGAGGAAACTGACTGGCCTGCACAGAGTCCTGACCTCAACCCGATAGAACACCTTTGGGATGAATTAGAGAGGAGACTGCGAGCCAGGCCTTCTTGTCCAACATCAGTGCCTGACCTCATGAATGCGCTTCTAGAAGAATGGTCAAACATTCCCATAGACACTCCTAAACCTTGTGGACAGCCTTCCCAGAAGAGTTGAAGCTGTTATAGCTGCAAAGGGTGGGCCAACGCAATATTGAACCCTACAGACATGCCATTAAAAATGTATGTGCGTGTAAAGGCAGGCATCCCAATACTTTTGGTAATACAGTGTATGTGTAAATTGCACTTTGAGCTATTGAGGTTTGTAGACAAAAGACGTTTTTTTTTTTCAGGAAAACAGATCCCAGAAAACATGTAAAATGGAAATGGCAAATTGGGGGAATTGAAAAGTAAGCAAAGACTGACATACCTTCCAGGGGAGAAGTTCTAACAGTTGATTTTGATCTTTGATCTGTAAGAGAAATAATGTGTTTTTTTTCCAACGGTTGACTAATTCATGGAATAATAACCTAAGATTGTTTGCTTTAAATACATTGGCGAGAAGGGACTGTTAACATTGTTAATACATCCAATAATAATGCTAGTGTCATTTATTTATTCAATTTATTTATTTATTTCCCTTTTCAATTTGTTGAACCAAATGTGCCTTCATTTACCCCAACTATGTGCCTATGTAATGTTTAAAGTGCAAGTTAGCTGATGTGCTGTGCTAAAAACAAAATGGAGCAGGAACAATTTTTTCCTGCCTTGGAGCCCATTTCTATTTATTGGAACTGCCCATTGGTGACAGATTCCTTTTTAAAGGCATGTTCTCCCCAAAACTGTTATTTCAATTTTTACAGAAGCTGGAGAGTTAAAGTGGTTGTAAACCCTCACATATACACTGAGATTAAACAAATCCTTCTACATAAGTTGTACCTGTTTATCTGTAGCTCTCTCTTCTCTACATCCTATAAAGTCCAGATTTTACACAGGATCTGAAAAGCAGGGGGTGGGGAGCTGAACTTAAACTCTGCAGATCTCAGTGAGGAGAGCTCTAAGAGCTGATTGGAGGTAAGGGACACACCCCTTCACACAGCTAACAGGAACAAAGCTGAGGCTGCCAATCACAGGCTATGTGCTGGAGGTCCCTCCCCTGTCAACCTTTTTCTCTTGGTGTCAGGAAAGCATGTCAGAAGTGACTCCTGCAGATAGCAGAGGAACAAGGCAGCAGACAGAAATTACTCTTAGTGCTCTAGATCAGGGGTCTTCAAATTGTGGCCCTTTGCTAGCCTTCATCCGGCCCTTGGGGCACTATTGCTCCCAATGATATGAGGCACTATTCCTCCCACTGACAACAACAATGGGGCACTATTTCTTCCACTATTACCAATGATAGGGCATAACTCCCCCTCAGTGATGGCTGGTGAAGTTTTAGGATGGGGGGGCGCCAGACCCCATCCTTCCTTTTTGACCCCTCCCACTTCTCATAAGCCCCACCCCTTATAGAATCTTCCCTCTCCGTCCCCTATATTCCACCCATATTGTCAGGAGTATACAGCCCAGCATCACAGGACAGGGTATACAGCCCAGCATCACGGGACAGAGCATCCAGCCCAGCATCACAGGACAGGGTATACAGCCCAGCATCACAGGACAGGGTATACAGCCCAGCATCACAGGACAGGGTATACCGCCCAACATCACAGATAGGGTATACAGCCCAGCATCACAGGATAGGGTATACAGCTCAGCATCACAGGACAAGGTATACAGCCCAGCAATTCAGGACAGGTATACAGCCCAACATCACAGATAGGGTATACAGCCCAGCATTACAGATAGGGTATATAGTTCAGCATTGCAGATAGGGTATACAGCCCAGCATTACAGATAGGGTATATAGTTCAGCATTGCAGATAGGGTATACAGCCCGGCATCACAGATAGGGTATATAGTTCAGCATTACAGATAGGGTATACAGCCCAGCATGACAGATAGGGTATACACCCCAGCATCATAGATAGGGTATACAGCCCAGCATCACAGATAGGGTTCACAGCAGCCCCCCGCTGCAGGGCTCACGGCACAGACAGCACCTCCCACCCTGGCACGGGGCTCGCAGCACTGACAGCAAGCACCCCCACCTACTGGTAAGTGCCAGAGGTCCGGCACTTACCTGGCTGTGAAGAAGATCCTCCTGTGTCTCCACTCTCCTCCACAGTGTGGGCAGCAGCGGTGGCGGAGGTGTCTGCTCCTCATGCTTCCTCCGCTTGCCAAAGCACCGCTAGGCATCCAACAGGATCGCCAGATGCTTTGGCCAGTTGGGAAACAGGTCTCACCGACCTGCCTTCTGATTGGTGGGGAGGCACTGTAGTGTGAAAATAGCGAAAATGAATTCACACAATTGGCTGGGATTGGGGCGCACTCTCTCCCTTTATTGAAGCCTATTAGAGCCTCTGGCTCTAATCAGGTGCACGGGCCGCCACTACTCTCCCTACTACTAACTGCCACTGAGGCCGCATTTATTCTCACTGATGCTCGGCCCGGGGCATTTTCTACACCCACTGGCCAGAATTCGGCCCCCCTAAAGTCTGAAGGACAGTAAACTGGCCCTTTGTTTGAGAAGTTTGGAGATCCCTGCTTTAGATTGAGACAAGTACACACCATAAAGGGATATGTTTTGTTCATATTTCATGTCTGAGATTTACAATCACTTTAAATCAGTTCCTTCTGTCTTTCAGGGACTCTTTTGAGATCTGAGCTGAGTTCCTGGGTCTGTACATCTGCTATGCAAAGTATGAGGGGTTCCTACCATCCTTGCATTAAATTCTGGGGTCTGCACACCTGCTATGTCCATTATGAAGGACGCCCACCATGCCTGCGTTTAATTTCGGGTCTGTACACCTGCTATGCCCATTATGAAGGGCTTCCACCATCCCTTTGTTGGGTTCCCAGGCTCCGCATACCTGATATTCCCATTATAAGGAACACCCACCATCCCTGCATTAGATTCCATGGCCTGAACACCTGCAATGCCTATTATGAAAGGCTCCCACCATCCCTGTGTTGGGTTTTCAGGCTCTGCACACCTGATATGCCCATTATAAGGGGTTCCTGCCATGCCTGCCCTGAGCTCTGGGTCTGCACACCTGTTATGCCAATGAGGAAGGAATCTCACCATCCATGCATTAGGTTCCAGGCACCCAAAACTCCCAGGTGGGTGGACAGAGTTGGGAATTATGGCCCCAGGGATCTCACTTTTGAAGTATCCAACACATATAAGAAGCCAGTGACTGATTCAAACCCGCAGTGCTCTACCTATAAATAAAATATGACATTTTGGTGTATTTACCTTCTAATGCAAACTTTTAATCACCGCAATAGACGTCATGTGTTGACACTTTAGAACGTCAAGCAGTTAGTACTCAGTAACTAGATTTTCTTTATTAGTTGTAGTAATTATATTGTGCATAGAGATAAGTATGGAGCAATAAACAGATAGTACGTGACCTGCTTGGATTAGACTTTTAACGGTTGAGCTGGTGAAAAATAATCAGAACTTTCATATCCGGCACCAGAAGAATTTCCTGAACATTGATCTTTGAAATTACACTTTCCCTGGAACTTGTGCAGAAAGCAAACTAATAAGGGACATGGAGGAGCTCAGCTATGAGGAAAGATTAGAGGATCTGAATTTATTCTCTCTTGAGAAGAGAAGATTAAGGGGGATATGATCAACATGTACAAGTATATAAGTGGTCCATATAGTGAACTTGGTGTTGAGTTATTTACTTTAAGGTCATCACAAAGGGCAAGGGGACACTCTTTATGTCTAGAGGAAAAAAGATTTAATCTCCAAATACGGAAAGGTTTCTTCACAGTTAGAGCTGTGAAAATGTGGAATAGACTCCCCCCAGAGGTGATTTTGGCCAGCGCGGTTGATTGCTTTAAAAAAGGCCTGGATTCTTTCCTTAATGTAAATAATATAACTGGGTACCAACATTTTTAGGTAGAGTTGATCCAGGGTGAATCTGATTGCCTTTTGGGGGATCAGGAAGGAATTTTTTCCCCCGTTATAGCAAATTGGATCATGCTTTGCTGGGGTTTTTTGCCTTCCTCTGGATCAACTGTGGGTGAAGGATTGTATATGGGATTGTTTGGTTATATATATATATATATATATTTTTTTTTTTTTTGGTTGAACTAGATGGACTTGTGTCTTTTTTCAACCTGATTAACTATGTAACATTTTCTAGTGAACTTCAATATGTGATTGCATCTGATAGAAATATTGTATATAGCCCTACAGAACAGACAGTGCACCGTCCATATGGGCTTTGCTTCTTAACTGCAGACAGGAAACTGGATTTTTTTTTATTATCAGAGGATAGACATGGAGTTTACCATCGAGCAGATACAACTTTTAAAAACTGCCATCTGCTGACTAATGTAGTTGTTGCACAAAATACATGAGCAATGTAGTCCAACAGTATCTAAGCTGGCCAAGCAAAATAGTCTCCATAAAATATCTAAAAGATACAAAAAAAACATACAGACATCTCATACTGGGTAGTACTCAAAATTCCATGGATTCAACAAGAAGCTGGAATGGTTCTTCTTGGGTTCTTGGAACTGGTCCTTCAGCTTTGTTGGCCATGTATTCATACTGTGAATTCTTGTTCCACCTTGGAGCTGACGACTGTTGGATGTTTCTCATTTTGGACACTATTTGTTGAAAATCCCGATCATGAGACCTCATCATTTCCATGGGGGCCTGCAGTTTTCACCATGTCGGCCCATCAGAGTACCGCAGGAGTGATAAGGTGAACATTAAAGCAAGAAACCACCTGAGCCGATCCTAGTAAGGATGTGTTCATGTGAAAGCTTCAGTCAATGCCGCTCCTTAGCCCTCTTACTGACGTGTTTTGCCTCGTCCACCAGGGCTTAATTATAGAGGTGCTCTCTATGATTAAACCCCAGCGAGTGGGATAAAATGTGGTCTGAGGAGCTGCATTGACTGAGGCTTTCACATGTACACATTCTTGCTAGGATCAGCTCAGGTGTGCAGTTGTTTCTTGCTTTATTGTCCACCTCTCTCTGGAACAAGTATGCTTTGAAGAGTAAATACAGAACTCCTGATTTGCATACTTGCTCTGGGTCAGTATCTCAGAATTACTAAAGCTAAATTATTAAATGGTTTATATATGTATTTGATTAGAGCAGCTTTTCTCAGCCAAGATTTTTGTGGTTCCCCCAGATGTTGTTAGGGGTTCCTTGAGCAATAAGCAATTTCTCCCTCTTAGATAGGTAACCACTGACCTTTTTGTTATCTGTATGGAAAGCATTCTTCCTACTGACCATCAATGTAAGTGACAGTCTTCCAATTGATCATCAATATAAGGAGCATTCTTCCCACTGCCCACCACTGTAATTGGGCATTTCTCCCAATTACCACCAAAATAAGGACATTCTTTTAATTGACTGCCAATTCAGGGAGCGTTCTTTTCACTAACCACCAATGTAAGGGGTATTCTTTCCACCGATCTCAAATGTAAGGAACATTCTTCCCACCACTAATGTAAGAAGCATTCTCCCCTCTGATGTAATTGGGGTCTTCTCCCAATTACCATCAATGAAAGGGAAATTCTTCTAACTGACCACCAATTTAAGGAGTGCTCTTTTTGCTACCCACCAATGTAAGAATCGTTCTTCTTACTGACCATCAATATGAGGAGCATCATTCTTACCACTGACCATCAATATGAGGAGCATTCTTACCACTGACCATCAATATGAGGAGCATTCTTACCACTGACCATCAAAATGAGGAGCATTCTTACCACTGACCACCAATGTAATTGGGTCCTTCTCCCGATTACCACGAATATAAAGAACATTCTTCCAACTGACCACCAATGTAAGGAGTATTCTTCCCACTGACCATAAATATGAAGAGCATTCCTACTGCTGACTACCAATGTAATTGGGCCCTTCTTTCAGTTACCACTAATGCAAGGAACATTCTTCTAACTAACTACCAATGTAAGGAGCATTCTTCCCAATGACCACCAATATGAAGAGCATTCTTACCACTGACTACCTATGTAATTAGGTCTTTTTCCCAATTACCACTAACGTAAGGAGCATTCTTTCAACTGACCACCAATGTAAGGAGCGTTCTTTCCACTGATTACTGATGCAATTGGGTCCTTCTACCAATTACCACCAATGTAAGGAGCATTCTTTCCACAGACCAGCAATGTAAGGAGCATCCTTCCCACCGACCACCAATGTAAGGAACATTCTTCCCACAGACCACTAATGTAAGTAGCACTCTTCCCATTGACCACTAATGTAAGTAGCACTCTTCCCGCTGACCACCAAAGTAAGGAGCATTCTTCCCACAGACCAGCAATGTAAGGAACATCCTTCCCACCGACCACCAATGTAAGGAGCATTCTTCCCACTAACCACCAATGTAAGTAGCACTCTTCCCACTGGCCACCAATGTAAGGAGCATTCTTCCCACTGACCACTAATGTAAGGAGCACTCTTCCCATTGATCAGCAATGTAAGGAGCATTATTCTCATGACACCAATTTAAGGAGCATTCTTTCTACTGTCCACAAATATAAGGAGCATTTTCCCACTGACTACTAATGTACTTGGACCTTTCTGTCAATTACCACCAATGTATAGTGGCCCTACCAATCTATGGTAGCCTGTCTCCACTGACCATCTACTGCAGTGGTTCTCAACCTTAGTCCTCAAGTACTACCAACAAGCCATGTTTTCAGGTTTTCCTTTACTTTGTACAGCTGCTTTAAATCAATATCAATTACATGGTATTGATAAGAGCTATTTTATTTAAGGGAAATTCCCAAAACATGGCCCGTTGGGGGTACTTGAGGACTGAGGTTGAGAACCACTGATCTACGGTATAGAAGGGAGGTTTTACGGATCAACAAATACAGGGGTTCCCCAAGACCTTAAAGTTATTTCAAGATCTTTCTTGTGAAAAAGGTTGGGAAAGGCTGGATTGGAGGATTCCCTAGTTCTCTTCTTTTCCATTAAAAAAAAAAAAATACCAGGTTTACTTTGTTGGGGCCAAAACGTATAAAATAGATAACTTTCATAGTTTTTAAACAAATACTTTTATTTTTCACCAAAAACAAACACATACACCACAAAAATGTAAATAAATAGATATATGCAAAAATACACAAAATACATCAACATGTTTAAACATCCCCCACCCCCCCCATTTTTAGGTGAATTAATGCCTACTGGAGCTTATTTTTTATTGGTTACTTGGAGTTTTACTTAAGGCTCGGTTCATACTAGTGCGACTTGTCATGCAACTTACCACATAGTTGCATGCATGACAAGCCGAAACACATTTATTTCAGTGACACCCATTCCAATCTATGTGACTAAACCACTTCAGCTCCAGAAGATTTACCCCCCAGCTTAATGACCAGGCCATTTTTTTGTGGCACTGCGCTGTACCCAAATAAAATGCAAGTCCTTTTTTTCACACATTTAGAGCATTTGATCACCTCTGCGGTTTTTATTGTTTGCGCTACAAATAAAAAAAGAGTGACAATTTTGAAAAAAAGATCAACATTTTTTACATTCTGCTATAAAACATCCAATAAAAAAAATGAAAGAAATCAAATTTCTTCATCGATTAAGGCTGGTTTCACATGGCCGTGGCCGTGTGCGGGTTCCGCTTTGCTCAGCAGGGATCAATCCATTGATTCCTGCTGAGCTGGCAGATGACAGATCTATCTCTGCTCACTGTACAGAGACAGATCTTTCAGAGCCCCACTCTCCTCTATGGGAAATCGGATGAAAACGCACCGTCTGTCCGTTTTCATCCAATCCCATCCCCAGACGGATGGAAAAATAGGGTTTCTATCTGCCGGGCGTTATGGTAGAGGAGTGGATCGGAGAGCAGAGGGTGTGAGCGGACATGTCACCGCTGACATCTGTCGCTGGAGAGTGCATGGAGTGTCCATTCGGGTCCACCTGAAAAACGAACAGGCAGACCTGAACGGAATGGCCGTGTGAAAGGGGCCTTAGGCCAATATGTATTCTGCTACATATCTTTGGTAAAATAAAATCCCAATAAGCGTATATTGATCGATTTACGCAAACGTTATAGAGTCTACAAATTATGGGATATTTTAATGTATATATTTATTTTTACTAGTAATGATGACGATCAGCGACTTATAGTGGGACTGCGATATTGTGATGGACATATCGGACACCTAACTGACACTTTTTGGAAACCAGTGACACTAATACAGTGATCAGTGCTAAAAATATGCACTGTTACTCTACTTGTGACACTGGCTGGGAAGGGTTTAAAATCAGGGGCAATCAAAGGGTTAAATCTGTTCCTAGCAAGCGCTTAATCACTGTGGGGGAGGAGCTTTTACTAAGGGAAGGCATAGATCCGTGTCCCTGCTTTGCAAGAACACAGGATCAATGTCTTACCTACTGACAGAACGGCGGTCTGCCTTGTTTACATAGGCAGATCACCGTTCTGCCTGTGTACTAAACAATCAGCAGGTGCCGGCGGACATTGAGTCAGCATTACCCGCTGTGTGTTATCATAGCGGGAACAGGTTGTTGGCGACTTGCGCGCACTGCAGACCTGGAAGTGTCAGATCACTTACTGGCTACATGGCCTGGCACAAAGCGGCCATCCTGCCACAGTATATGTGTGGTGGGCGGTCGTGAATCAGTTACAAAAGGTTCCTGCACTACTCTGATGCGACTTTCTTGCGACTTGAGTGCCAAAGCATGTAATAAGTTGCATTATATCGCATAAAAATTGCACTGCAAATCGCACAACTTTGGAGTCGCACTAGTGTGAACCGAACCATAAAGTATCTCTCTGTTTTACCCATTCAGGGCAAAGCAACAGTCTCAGTTGTGATTCTACAAAAATGAAAAAACACGCAACTGGCAAAGAAGACCTTTTATACTGACCTATCCACCCGTTTCTCCAGCGTTTGCTTTCTTGCAGAGCTATGGCCTCTTTACATCCGACACATCCGGGAGAGTCAGATGCCTGGTACCCCGGCCGTGACAGAGGCATCAGCAGAAGAACAGCTCATGCAGATATCTGACACTTCCAGGTTTGTGCAGATTCTTCAGGAGGCCATAGGTCTTGGAACAGATCGAAGATCGGAGTAACGGATGGTGGGATGGGTGGGTGTAACAAGTCTTCTTTTTGCATGTGGTGTGCTTTATTTAATTCCTAAAAACTCAACAGGGTCTCTTTGTTGGTGGCCCCTGTAGATGCTTATTCTGACCTTTTTTTATTTGTGCAGCTACGACATCTAAGCTGCAATATATTTTTGGTTTTGGGGTTTATATACATTCTATACCTGGTACAATTTCCAGAAAAGATGAAAGGCTTAACCCTATTAGACGGGGGGTTCTAACCCTCTTCTATTCCATCAAAAAAAAAAGAAAACGTTTGGGTTTTATATACAGTACAACGTAAATGGGGTGTGCCCATCAGCTGCTACTAATGTAATTGGACCTTTCTGTCAATTACCACCAATAGTGGCCCTACCAACCTATGGTAGCCTGTCTCCACTGACCATCTACTGCAGTGGTTCTCAACCTCAGTCCTCAAGTACCCCTAACGGGCCATGTTTTCAGGTTTTCCTTTACTTTGCACAGCTGCTTTAAATCAATATCAATTCCATGGTATTGATAAGAGCTATTTTATCTAAGGGAAGTTCCCAAAACATGGCCCGTTGGGGGATTGAGGTTGCGAACTACTGCTTTAAATTTGTCTATTGCAGTTAGAGTAGAACCATTGGCAAAACTTTTTTTCAGTTTGGATAGAGTAAGGGACGGTTATAACCCCGGTTGGGTTTTTTTTCTTGCCATCTGTGTCCCATTTAGGGTTGCCACATCATCCCTTTAATCCAGGACCACACATGGATTACACAGGTTATGAGGCCAATTTAATGCAGATAAGGCACCAAGTGAGTTTAATTACCACCTTAATCAGTCACAGAACCTGTGTAATTAGTATGTGTCCTGGATAGAGTTGCCACCTCATCCCTTTAAACCCGAACACATATGAATTACACAGGTTCTGAGGCTAATTTAATGCAGATAAGACACCAAGTGAGTTTAATTACCACCTTAATCAGCCACAGAACCTGTGTAATTCATATGTGTTCGGGTTTAAAGGGATGAGGTGGCAACCCTAGTCCTGGATTAAAGGGATGATGTGGCAACCCTAGTCCCATTGGGGAGATTTACATTCACTTCCTGTCCCATAGCCAAACAGGAAGTGAGAGGAAATCCCTGCAAATTAAGGGAATCTCTAGGGGACCCCCAAGTCACCATAACTAGTGTCCCCATTGGAAGATTTCCCCTCTATTACTTTTCTGGGGACAACCCAAAAATTGGGAGTTTTCTTTTACTTTCAATGCTAATGGGAAACAGGACAAATAGAGAGAGGGAATCTCCCTAATGGGGACACAGGGAGCAATAAAAACTGATAGGGGTTCTAATCCCTCTCTACTCTATCCAAAACGAAAGAAAAAATGTTGCCTTTAGTTATACTTTAAAGTGGAAGTAAAGTTGTTCTTTTACAAATGGCTGACAGGTAGGGTATCAATGACAGAAGAGACTCTATTAGTCTATTCTGCCATAAATGCATCCTTCTGCCTGTCAGCTGCCATATTTGTTGAGCCGCGCATGCGCAATTCAGCGAACATTTACGGCCCCAATCCATGCCACGGCGGCGGGAGTCGCGTCATCGTGGCCTGGCCTATCAAATGGAGCCGGAAGGAGGACCGGGCAAGGATGGAAGACCTGCTGGATTGATCCCATTGCTGCACTAAAGGACACCATATGCCAGGTAAGTCTGCCATAATGTACTAAGATGCTGAGCATGCTAGTAAATTATGGCATAACCCACCTGGGGGGCCTTAAAACAAAATTTTTATAGCAGACTTTACTTCTGCTTTAACTTTTAGTTTCTACTTTCTGACCACCTAATTGGGAAAATAGGACATTACTTTGATGTTAAATACGAGGGTTATGGCAGCAGCTAGACCATAACCCCAGTATTTTCTTTTCCCTCGGGCGCCGGACTTTCAGGTAAAAGTGATTCCTGCGGCGGATTCACCGCAGGATCACTTTTAGAAGCTACGAGGCGGGTGATTCCTGGGCTTACGTTACTGATCGCTGAGCCCAGGTACCCATCCGGCACCAACGGTGGCTTGCCATAGGAATAAGCAATGGCAAGATGGCCATCACTCATCTCTATGCCCTTGGAGGACTGCAGTGACGTCATGACATCACTTCCGTTTTTTTTTTTAATCTTTTGCTTTTAAGGGTAGAAGAGAGATTTGCTGTCTTTTAGACCCCAGATCTCTCCATAAAGAGGACCTGTCATGCTGTATTGTTACCGCAAGGGATGTTTACATTGCTTGTGATAGCAATAAAAGTAGTAATATTTTTTTTTTAAAGGGACTGTGTAAAAATTACAAATATGTAATAAAATAAATTTAAAAAAAAATAATTTTCAATTGCCCCCGTCCCTGCTTGCAGTAGTGAACGCATACTTAGGTCACTCTCATATGTGTGAATGGTGTTCCATTCCACATATGTGAGGTATTGCCGCGAATGTCTGAGCAAAAGCAATAATTCTAGCACTAGATCTCCTCTGTAACTCTAAACTGGCAACCTGTAGAAATTTATTGAGTGTCGCCTATGGAGATTTTTAAGTACCGTAGTTTGGCGCCATTCCACAAGTGTGCACAATTTTAAAGCATGACATGTTAGGCATCTGTTTACTCACTGTAACAGCATCTTTCTTATTATACAAAAAATCAGGGTATATAGTATGTTTTTTTTTTCATTTATTAAAGTGTATTTTTTTGCAAAAAAAAAATGTATTTAAAAAACCGCTGCACAAAAACTTGACTTGTGACTTAAATAATTGCAACCATTTTATTCTCTAGGGCCTCTGCTAAAAAAAATATATATTGGGGGGTTCTAAATAATTATCTAGCAAAAGATACAGATTTTTACTTGTAAACAACAAATGTCAGAAAAAGGCTGAGTCCTTAAACGGTAAAGCCTCGTACACACGGGACGACGATCGTGTTCAACACGTCGTACTCACGACCGTTGTATGCAGAATCGATCGTCTGTGGCCATGCTTTCAACAGTTGAACATACGACGGTCGTTCGTGGGAGTTGTATGTGCAGACTAGAAAACTTGGTTGTGTCAACAAGCTCGCATACGACCGTTGAGTCGTGTGTAGACCAGCTGTGTTCAACAAAGTTGTATTGTGCTAAACACGCATGCGCCAAGTCCACTTCAACTAACATGAAATTAGATGAAGGAGCCCAAAAGGTGACGCTACTTCCTCATTATACGCTCGTTCGCGTCATCACGTTCGGCCGGCCGCAAGTTGTATGTACGACCGTCGTGTGCATGTCAGTAGGCTACATACGACCGTCAACGTACGATTCAACACGGTCGTGCGCACGATCGTCGTCCCGTGTGTACGAGCCATTATAGTAACATACGGTACTCTGCCAAATTTCATCATGTAACCCTCTAGTCCACCCCATTCACTGCACACTCAGCAAACTGAATTACTTCAATTATTTGTATGCCCATTGAATTTGAATATATTATACATCAGTTCATGCTTGATAAAGCCTTTGGGGATTGATTCGGTGTTGATTGGATGCGGAGTGATTCAGTCTATGGATTGTAAGCTCTGCGGTTCAATAGATCTGAGCTTCTGTTTCATCGCGTTGTTTGCATCTTTCCTGTCAATTGCAAACACCGTCAATCAGTCTCCATAAATCACACAAATTATTTTCACAGATCACTCTACCCAAAATGATTGGTTTAGGGCTGGGTAGAACCCCATTAAGGATACAGATGTGTCAAGTTATACTTTTATAATGACTTATTGCTTTCAATTGGTTTGTGAAATTTCCATGTAAACGTGATCTTGTTGACTTTTACAGTACTATGAAGTGTCCCAACCCTTGTTTCACCCCACCCACCCTTCTACCTCACCATAATGGTGTCAAAGCAGAAAGCAGATCGGGGAAAATCCAATGAGCATTCAGCTCTGAGCTTATGGCCAGTTTTAGGTACTTCATTGGCATATCACGGCATGTGCATATTTAAGGCTTAACATGTTTGGTATCTATTTGCTCGACACAACCCCATCTTTTATATTTAGCCAAAAATTGGGTATTATGTTGTGTTTGTTTGCATTAAGATTAATATTATCGTATTTTTGCTTAACAAAATGTGTTTGATAAACAGTTGTGCCAATATTGTGCGACAAAGCCTCTGCTTTCAGAAAACAGGCTTTTCCCAGTTACAAACAAGTTAGGTTCTGTAGGCTTGTTCTTAAGTTGAATTCACATGTAAGTTGGAACAGGTAAATTATTAAAACTGTAGCTCTAGCCAAAAAAAATATTTTTAAGTTTAGAATCGCATAGGGAAGGGTTAACTGGCCATGCAGTGATGTGGGATTGCTGACAGGTCCGCTGGATAGTAGATGGCAGTATGTGGTGAACAACGTGCCGTTGTGCTGCCTTCATTCTTAAGTATGAGTCATATATATTGTAAGTCGGATGTTTGTAACTTGGGGACTGCCTGTAATTCTTTGGGGAGTTACCGTAAGTATTTTTTAGAAAAAAAGTAGATTAAAATGTGTTTGAAAAATTTGCTCAGGATGTGAAGTGAATAACCTACTGGGACTTACCTACCTCTATCCTTTCCAAAAATAATTCAAGGCGCTCTCCTTTAAGTCAACTGGCTCTGTGTAAGAGGAGCGTAAAGGCTTTGGGTGCATGTACATTTTTGTGGTGTGTTAGGGTCCTTTCACACCAGCGGACCGTTCAGGTCCGCCTGTCAGTTTTTTAGGCGCACTTCAACGGACGCTCCATTGTCTTCTATGGAGCGACGGATGTCAGCGGTGACCTGTCTGCTGACATCCAATCCGCTCCGATCCGCTAAATACAGACAGATGGAAACTCTATTTTCCATTCACCCGGTAGATCGGATCGGATGAACACGGACAGACAGTCTGGGTTCATCCGATCCCCCTTAGAAGAGAATGGAGCTCTGACAGGTCCGTTTCAGCACGGAGTACAGAGACGGTCCTGTCATCCGCCGGCTCAGCGGGGATAAACGGATGGATCCCCGCTGAGCAGCGGAGCCCGTCAAAACGGGCTCCTCTCATGTGAAAGGAGCCTTAATGTGTATTATGTCACTTAATACCGTGGGCTGCAAGGGCATCCAAACATCCCGAAAATTGGATGTGTCACAAAACTTGTAATGGCACCCCCAACACGCTACGCATGTGGGAGATCTCCACAATGGGACACAGGTGGTAAAAAAAAAAATTACAGGGCTTATAATCCTCCTTTACTTTATCCAAAATGAAAATAAAGTTTTGCCTTTAGTTGTAGTTTTCATATATAATATAGTCTTACATTTCAATTAATTTCATATATAATATAATTTCAAATAATTTTTGTCATGCATTTATTTATATGTCAATGTTGCTCTTTAGAGCGTCATAATAATACTAAGCTGCTACCTCAAATTGTGTTATTAAGATGTTAGCTTTTTAAAATGACAGGTGCACTTTGGCTTTCAGAACCTGCATTAGGAACATGAAGTAAGATTACAGCTCACCTGTCGACCCCAGGTTGTACTTCTTCCCTTTGCTCAAGGAGCCTTTGATCTTGGTCCAGGTGCTTTTCTTTTCTATCTTTTCAATATCTGTGACAAAAGATAACCTTGGTGAGCCTCGGATCCGACTAATTATGTAATAAAACAAAACAAAAATTCTAATGGCTGAGGCTGGATCTAAATATAACCAATAAACATCCTTATCTCAGTTTCTATAGCTGGCAGCTGATATGCAAATAGGTTCATCTTTTCAGCCGGACACTCAGAAGCATTCCTAGTCTTGCCCGTCCAGGTTTAAGGTAAACTAGTACTCTGACATATTAGGCTAAGTGAAGTGAGGCACCATATAACCTCCTCGTACTCCCGGCAAATCCAGTACACCATCAAAGTCCCAAGAAGTACCTACAGTTATTGGGGTAGATGTGATACCTCCTGCTTCTCTGTAATGCAGTGCTGGTTGCCCACTAGGCCATTTGCCAAACTTACTTGTAAGAGGGACTTTGCATTTGGCTAATAATGGCACCAGCATCAAAAATGCATAATCTGCTCCTGCCTTTGCTAGAACATTACCCCTCCTGCTGAGGCTAAACCCTCCACCACACTGTGCCCCACTCCATGCCAGAGGCTTACATATGACATTCCCCCCCATTGACCATTATATCCCAAGGAAGGAATGTCCACACATGAATAGGGTTGCTGCACTTTACTGATGGTACACAGGGGATGGCATAACATTTACATCACATCAACATACATTCTGGAGTCACTAGACATTACATCAATCACATTTAGTGGACGGTCCACAGCAGTCACATGTAAAAGCATATGCAGCACTTTAAGCAGCCATCTCACTCTAGCAGTTTCTCCTTCCTCTTTGGGCCATTAGTACTCACAGGAATGGGATCTCTGAAGGCACCTCCTCCATAGGTACACCTCCAGGGGAAAAGCCTTATTCAATGAACTCCTGGCCTGGCCTGAAAGGCCTTTTGCAATCCGCCTTAGCCCCCTCCTCCATAAGTATCAGAAAATCTACAGTCGGCTCTCCTAAGTGCAGGTTTCAAATTTTCACAGCAGCTTTGGAGTACACTGGTGCTTGAGGAGTGCAGGGAAATACAGGCTGCTTATGGCGAATGCAAAGAAGCAAACCGGGTATTTTGCAAGGTATGAGCAAAGTACAGGTAGGTTTTAAGATTGTTTGGGGTTGGTAGAAGGCCTCTGTCAGTAACCCATAAAAAGTGTTTATTTTTTTCCATAAATGGTTGTAGTTTTTCTTATGAAATTCTTTCTCTTTCTCTAGCTAGTTTCAATGTAAAAGTAACAGGGTACTGGGGGTTCAATTTTCCTTTAATGTTGCAAACCTGGGAGGATCCACAGAACATTTAGGAGTAGAGTTGAGCGAACCCGAACTGAAAAAAAGTTCTGGGTTCGGGTACTTGATCCCGCCTGTTGAATAGCTGCAGGGCAGCCAATCAACAAGCGTTTCACTGGTTTGCCCTTAGAAGCCATCAAAGCCATGCCTACTAATGGCATGGCTGTGATTGGCCAGTGCATCATGTGACCCAGCCTCTGTATAAGCTGGAGTCACGTAGTGCTGCATGTCACATGCTCTCAGGCTAGTGTAGGGAGAGGATGCTGGCGGTGCTGTGAGGGACAGATTGCAGATATAATAACATCTCATCCTGCATTACAGAACAATCTGATTGTGGACTAGGGAGAGATTACTACTACTACTGCTTTTAGGGACAGATTGAAGATCTCATCCTGCATTACAGAACGATCTGACTGGACTAGGTAGAGTCTACTGCTTAGAGGGACAGATTATTGTTCTAAAATCATCTTCTAGTTCTATAGGGTTAGGTTCCTGCTGTTGCTGTAAGGGACAGATTATTGTTCTAAAATCATCCCCTACTCCTATAGGGTCAGGTTCCTGCTGTTGCTGTAAGGGACAGATTATTGTTCTAAAATCATTTTACTTCCTTTTGCAGCCCTCTAGCACTTTCCAGGACTTTTTTACAGTCATTTTTGTGCCAAAAAGTTTGGGTCCCCATTGACTTCAATGGGGTTTGGGGTCAAGTTTGGGTCAAGTTCGGTACCGAACCCGAACTTTTTCGCGAAGTTCGGCCGAACCCACCGAACCCGAACATCCAGGTGTTCACTAAACTCTATTTAGGAGTCCTTACTCTAGTGACAAGAGTTTATACTGGTCACAGTTGACTCAATATGAGGTGACACTGGATTTTTAAGTCTGTTGAGCTACAAAAATGAAAGTTAGTTGTAACTAGACCATTAAATTGCAGGAGGCCATGACAGAGACTACAGTAATTGGTCACTGAGATGTACAGCAGAGAGATTGGGATCTGCTAACTTTTGTAATGAATTGGTAACCTGTCCTGGATGCTGGTTATGCTACGGAAGTGCCAAACTCATCATCCAACTTGGAACAGAGTTGGAGAACCACAAATATTCTCTAACAACCCCTAGTGATAAGCTTAAATGCTAGCAGAAAGAAGAAAGACCAAATGATGAAGCACAAACCACAATCAGATCTTTCTGCTTTGAACCTTCATCAACAGAGCTGAAATCAATTTAGTCTATTCCAGAGGGTCATAGTTTTGGCCAGCCCCTGGATACTGAGCTGAACTGTTTGTCATGCATACATAGATAGAATAAATTGAAGCCTAGAGAGCAGGTACATTAAGTAATACAGTATAGCTGGTTAGATTAAACCAGGGTTTCTCAACCAGGGTTCCGTGGAACTCTAGGGTCCCTCCATAGGTTGCAAGGACTTCCTTGTGCAATGACAAATTTTGCCTCCCACTGACACCATTGATTTTAGGTATCAGTAAGGGGGAAATTCTTCTCAATTACTAAAAGCGTATGGAACATTCTTTCCCCTGACCATTACATAAATATATGATGAGTTGTAAAGAGTATTTTTGTAGCAGGGGTTCCCTGAGCATTATTTCAAGGGTTCCTCTGTGTTAAAAAGGTTGAGAAAGTAACTAAACTAACTTTAAAATCTCATTAAAAATGTTCTTTGAACTTACCTATAACATCAGCAGGCTGCTTGTAGATGATGGGAAAGGTGTCCCTCAACCACTTCTGAAGCTCTGGACTGTAGTGTTCTTGCACCTGCTGTAGAACGTTCAGGAAGGTCCTACAAGTATCCTCGTTCTTTAACATGAGCTCCAGGACAGAGATGACCTGGTTACTCTCTGGCCTGGTCTCAAGGAGTCTGAAATACGTCTCCTGATGTAATGCTCCTGCATCGTGCAGCCATCTCAAGATCACAGCTGGGTTTTTCTCTAACCAATTGACCAACTTTGGTTTGCAGGACTGGACCTTCACAAGACATTCACTCTTCATGGACATCTAGATGAGGACAAAAGATGGAAACAGACGCAGAGGGTTAAATTTATTAAAATGTTTGGAGGATATGCCTGCCTTGATCTGTGGCGACCAGACATTTTGTTTGGTCTTTCACATGGTCCACATGAACACTCCATTTTCATCGGCTGCCAGGTGCAATCAAAGTGAAAAATGGTCTGAGGACTAGCTTGAAAAATTAGCAAAAACTTGCAAAAAAGTTTCAGCTAATGCCTTGACCAAAACTAAAAATTTGCAAGCTACTTCTAGGACCATTTTTCATTATGCTAATCCAAATGTTCTTGTCCAAGGTTGAGCAAATAGACATCAATGGTCGGGGGAGTCTGGCAATCATGTCTACCCATTGTCTTATGTCTATGATCAGTTTAGGTTACTAAAGGCAAATGCTAAAACTGCAAAATAAGTACATTTCCTCAA
>BLSH010011771.1:96012-111642 GCA_018402905.1 Glandirana rugosa
GACCCGTTGCTTGTAAACTTGGGAAGAACATTCGGGTGTGGGGGGGAGGAAGGATAATCGTGGAGAGAGAGAGAGAGAGAGGGGGGGAGATAGATAGATCTCCAATGGCCATGCTGGGTCTTGCAGTGCAGCTAGTGATGATAAAGTGGGATATCCCTAGAAATGAGGGATGCGGTGCTTGTATTGTACACAGGACGCTCGCTGTGTTTATATTTACTCAGCGGTTGCTCAATGGTGTTTGAAGCCACAAGGTCACCTATTGACCCGATCCGGCTCTTCCCAGTACTCTTTGTTGATTTTTAATAGTGAAGCTTCTCAGTATTTGTAGCAATCCAGCCTCTGGAGTCTTTATACAGATTAGATGCACGCAAGCTGAAATTTTCAATCAGGCTTGCAGTTTGATTACCTCTCTTGGTGCTAATAGGAAGGAGGGGGGGTGTGGGCTTACAAGAAGGGTTCAAATGTTCGTTGCCCAGTGTATGGTAATTAGTGGTCCGAGGGTTATGCTAATATCACAGAGGTGCGGGGTCTGAAAAGCGGTGCCCCCTCCCCCCCATATGGAGCAGTAAGTTTGAGGGCTGATGATGCTATTTCAGTTCACTCCCCACAGTTGAACTTACAACACAAGTCAAGAAAATCCCAAATCCAACTAAAGCAGCGACACACGTTACAATCTGCTTTAGATCTACCAACAATATGTAGTACAGGGGTCTTCCTGATTGCATACAAATCGATTGGATAGATTAGGTTGGGCCTTTGTCTGTGTAGTTTTGGGACTATCCAATCAATCTGTATCCAATGAGAAACACCCTTGTACTTTATACTTGTTGGTAGACCAGAGGTCACCATTCAGATTACAATCTGCCCATACAATCTCTGTACAATTAACTTCATATCTACCAAATCTATGTAATATGAGGACAGGCCTACACTATCCAATCACTCTGCATCCAATCAGGCAAGCCCTTGCCCTACATACTTGTTGGTAAATCTAAAGAAGTTTGTACTGTTTGAACCGGATGGACTGGTGTCAACCTTACCAACCATTGTACAATCTGGCCATACAGTATACAATCTGGTTGTACAATCTCTGTCCAATCAGCTTTAGAGTTACCAAAACTATGTAATAGGAGGACAAACCTACACAATCCATTTTTATCCAGTCAGGTAAGCTCTTGCACCACATAGTTGGTGGTAGATCTACCGGAGATTGTACAATCAGATTGCATAGTGTATGGTCAGTTTTAATAAATTGTACAATCAGATTGTAGCATGCATGACCAATTTTACAATGGCAACAATTCTCAGGCATTTATAACCTATTGTGTTGGGAGTGTATGGCAGCCCATTCATCTAAACTGAAGGTTTCATTTCAAGAAACATGCAAATTCACACAAATTGGAAGATTAATGGAGGTCCCATTGTTGTCCCCAGAACAGGTGTCCCCAATGGAGGAGTTCCCCTCTTATACTGTTCTGTGGTCACTATGATGAATCTGCCCTGTGGGGACATAGATAGCAAAAAAACAACAAAAAAAAAAGCCTGACAGGGGTCCTGATACCTCAGCTATACAAAACAATTTTTTGAGGCTATCTATAAAGCAGAAAATCTGACTTTCAGCCAAACATCCACTGCAGGTGAATCTTCCTGCATCAGCACCACCAGTGAATGTTCAGCCACCGGTGTTTAACGCCCCCCAAGCTAATTGCATATATTCTTTTGATTAGTACAGGTAATTGAACAAATATATACAATTAGCTCTGTATGTATAATGGATATTTGCTTATGTTTATGTTTTTTTAACCTAGAGATCATTTCCCCCTGAAGTCCTGCTGAGGAAGCCGGTCTACTCCACGAAACGCGTTGGGATAGTAACAAGGCAAATAAGGGACCCCACCGTATGTATCACATACTGAATGTGGCACTGCAAGTTATAGGGGAGTCCCTCATATGGAATGTGGATTTTGATCGGCCTTTCCAGAGCTCCTTGCTGTAGTGGCCAGTTATAGATGGGGGACAGTGACCTTGTTTTTTGGATTTTGATCCGTGCCTTTTAACAGTGATGTACATCTGTCTTTGAACTCTGTGTGAATAATGGATATAGAAAAATATCTGAGAATTGTTTGTCGTTTTTCAACCTAAAAAGTCTGCAGTGTCCTCCCTTTGGGATTTTGTCTACAGCTACATAGTTGTCGGTAATTCTACAGGAAATTGTATAGAGATTGTACAATCGCACTGTAGTGTGTGTGCGAGGTGGGGGGGGGGGCAATTTAGGGTCTTTCTTGGCTGTGCACAGGGCATATGCAGTGATAATTTAGTTGACTAAAATATTTTCGTTGACTAAATGAATACTATTTCAGTCGACTAAAATACGACTAAAACTAAGACACTGTACACTCACTACTTAACATTGTAGCAAAGTGTCATTTCTTCAGTGTTGTCACATGAAAAGATAGAATAAAATATTTACAAAAATGAGAGGGGTGTACTTACTTTTGTGAGATACTGTATATATATATATATATATATATATATATATGTGACTCATTTCCCCATACAGGAGGTATCTTGAAGCTGTCATTACCAACAAAGGATTTTGTACCAAGAATTAAATACATTTCAGTTAGCGTGTTCAATAAGTTTTTCCCTGTGTCATTCTATTTTATTACACAGAACTTAATTTCTGAACTTACCGTATATTTTTTGGTGTCTTTGTATGTATGGACGGCATGGGTTGTTACCGACATGTGGTGAAAATTTCATGTTAATAGCACCTTTAGAAATATATTTACCTAGAAAAATGGTGACATGTTCAATACTTATTTTACCCGCTGTATGTATATATATATTATCCAATGATTGGATCTTGAAAGGTGAACGCACAATGGCGGTTTAATTCAGTGTTTCGAAGAGGCACAAGCTTTGCCTTGTCGAAACGTTAAATTGAACCGCCATTGTTGTGCATTCACCTTTCAAGATCCATGAGTTCCGCTTACTCTTTTGGTTTATAAATGTATATACATACATAATATATATACTGTATTGTTTTTCTTCATATACAACGTATATATTTATTTTTTTAAATTACATATAATATATATTATTTCTATTTTTATCTATCTTGTCAGATCAGGTCATACACATATATATATAAAAGCCGATAAACGGCTTTCCTGTGTTACACTGTGACCAGCCGTGATTGGTCACGGCTGATAACATGGTGAAGTGCTTCCGATGGCGATGGAAGCGATTTACAGAGATCGGTAATGCGGGGGGGGGGGTCAGAGTGACCCCCCACACCAACGGTCGCCGCGATGCGTGCCCCCAGCATGTTATCCTGAGGACGTCATATGACGCCCAGTCAGGATAACTGAACCACTTCCCAGCCGTCATTCTGCATACGGCGGTCGGGAAGTGGTTGAGTTATTTTGAGGGGACAGCAAATTTACACTGTTATACAAGCTGTACACTCACTACTTTACATTGTAGCAAAGTGTCATTTCTTCAGTGTTGTCACATGAAAAGGTAGAATAAAATATTTACACAAATGTGAGGGGTGTACTCACTTTTGTGAGATACTGTGTGTGTGTGTGTGTGTGTGTGTATATATATATATATATTATTGAAAATATATATATAAATATATGAAATAAGCCTATTACATTAGGGTGTGCACCCCAAAGCTCAAACATGCATGTGTCTGTGTGTGTGCATGTGTATATATACTGACGGTGTCAGTAGGGCAGATATTGGTGTCAGTAAGGCAGTGGCTGGTGTCAGTAGGGCAGAGATTGGTGTCAGTAAGGCAGTGGCTGGTGTCAGTAGGGCAGAGATTGGTGTCAGTAAGGCAGTGGCTGGTGTCAGTAGTGACAGAGATTGGTGTTAGTAAGGCAGTGGCTGGTGTCAGTAGTGACAGAGATTGGTGTTTGTAAGGCAGTGGCTGGTGTCAGTAGGGCAGAGATTGGTGTCAGTAAGGCAGTGGCTGGTGTCAGTAGGGCAGAGATTGGTGTCAGTAAGGCAGTGGCTGGTGTCAGTAGGGCAGAGATTGGTGTCAGTAAGCCAGTGGCTGGTGTCAGTAGGGCAGAGATTGGTGTCAGTAAAGCAGTGGCTGGTGTCAGTAGTTTTTATTTTTATTTTATTTTTTACAATTTTTTTTAGGAGCTCCATTAGGGGGCTTTGGTGAAATATCAGGGGTCTAAACGGGGAATCTGCACCACACAGGGTGGCACACCCTGTGCACACGCCTATTTTACACACACACACACACACACACACTTACACACACATATATATATATATATTATGCACCTATTACTTAATCATTTTCACAATTTTGTAAAACTATAGAAAGCTGTAGCATAAATGTGAATATTGACCCTGATTCACTATAGAAACGTAGCAGGTTTACCTTGAACAGAACACCCAATTATGTGCAAGGAAAATAAAAATATATATAATTATATTTAATCATCAGGCCTCGAATGATTTTCAAATGTGTGCAATAAAAAAAAGCAAATACGTCTCCGGCAGCGAAGGGGCTAAAGTGTAAACCAGGTAATGAAGCCGTCACATAACATGTTGTCTCTTGTATTACAATATCATCTTTATTATAATAAAAAAACAAACAAACAATTGTAGAACGATATATACAGAAGAATAGGAAAATGTTTGTATACAAAGCAGCATATTTTACAGTATAATAAAATAGTTATAAATATCGGAGGTCTGTACGGAAGTCCAGCCACATACATTGCGGAACTCTTGTCTATCCTTCCATTCCCAGGGGGAAGTCAGTGGCTTGGGGTGGGGAGGGGGGGCGTCTATATTGCAGTCATTTCTGGCAGGGTTCAGGTCAGACAGCACCACCTGCAGCCCTTGGACTTGCAGCAATTGCAGCAATAACTGCAGACGGAGAGGTGGGAATGGCGCTTGGATCTGAACAGAGTTTTCTGAAATCAAAGGAGAAACAAAATGTAAAGTTTATCCAAACCCGAGGAGGAAAATATCAATACAAGTCCTTCCATTTACATGCCAAATATTACTGCATGACTCACTACACAGCCAGAGCCGGTGTTCTATCAGATTACCGCTACCCATCAGATTGTGCAATGGAAGTGACGTTCCGGCCACAGAAAACGTACTGCGCATGCGCAATGCATTTTTTTACCATTCGTTCCACAGCGCAGTGCGTTACAAACACTTTATGATCTGATGGGAAACGGTATTCTGATAGAACACCTATGAGGACATCTTACTACACCCAACTACACCTTGCATTTCAACAGTGATTGTATCAATAAAGTGAGCATATATAAATAAATATGGTATAATGATATCTGTCATGCTGTTTGGATGTTACATTTTGAAAGTCTAAAGGTTTAGCGCTGAGCAGTGCAGGGTGTACCAACATGGCCTCCGCCATCTTCCTACTGCAGGGTGTACCAACATGGCCTCCAATGCCTTCCTACTGCAGGGTGTACCAACATGGCCTCCGTCACCTTCCTACTGCAGGGTGTACCAACATGGCCTCTCCCACCTTCCTACTGCAGGATGTAGCAACATGGCCTCCGCCACATCCCTACTGCAGGGTGCACCAACTTGGCCTCCGCCACCTTCCTACTGCAGGGTATACCAACATGGCATCTGCCACCTTCCTACTGCAGGATGTAGCAACATGGCCTCCGCCACATCCCTACTGCAGGGTTACCAACTTGGCCTCCGCCACCTTCCTACTGCAGGGTGTACCAGCGTGGCCTCCGCCACCTTCCTACTGCAGGGTGTACCAACGTGGCCTCCGCCACCTTCCTACTGCAGGATGTAGCAACATGGCCTCCGCCACCTTCCTACTGCAGGATGTAGCAACATGGCCTCGCCACATCCCTACTGCAGGATGTATCAACATGGCCTCCGCCACCTTCCTACTGCAGGGTGTACCAACATGGCCTCTGCCACCTTCCTACTGCTGGCGTCCAGCTTCGTTCAAAATGTAACATCACAAATATCCATATACTATATTTATTTATATACGCTTACTTTATTGATAAAATGACTGTGAAATTCAAGACGTAGCTGGGTGTAGCAGGATGTCTGCATGGGTTTACTATCAGACTACCAATACCCATCACACATTGTGTGGAACGAATTGCGCCATGGAAAGCATGGTGGAATGCATCACACATGAGCAGTGCGTTTTTGTGGTCGGAACATCACTTCCGTTGCACAATCTGATGGGTAGCGGTAATCTGATTGAATACCGGCCCCACAGCAGCCTTATGTTCCGCTATGGCTTTTATTACACTCTGTAACCCCCTAATTCTGCAGGCATTTGGTAGCAAACCTGGGCATATTATTGCAACTATATAGACAGGTATTTATAAAATATGAACAGAGCTATCTGTCCTATGAAACTGCATAAATTAAATGTGAGAATCAAATGTTAGTAGGCTATTTCCACTCCAGGTTGAATGTTATTTACTCATACAAACATAGAGGGAGTCAGGAATACTGCATTACCACCACTAGATAGTGTCGAGGGCGATAGTAAATAAGTATTTGCTGTATTTCTTATAATTCTCAGCTCCATCTAGTGGCCAAAATCAGTATTTTCCTAAAAGATCAGTAATACTAATAATAGTAAAGGGAAGCGGGACACTCAAGTTCCAAGCAGACTGTTTTTATATAATATTAGTCACTTTCATTTATAAGCATGTATAATCCCAAAGCATAGAAGAACAGAATGACATGAAAATGAAAAGCCAACTTCCTGTCCAGTCAATAAGAAATACGAGACATCAAGGTATCTACAAGATGAAAGACTCACCTGTACACTGGACTCCTCCTGGAGTAGATTGTCCTCAGCGTGTATTACTTCTTCCTGCTGTAAAATTATATTTATTATTATCAGATAGCTAGCTAGCTAGATAGATAGATAGATCAAGTTGAGATAGATCGATAGATAGATAGATCAAGTTGAGATAGATCGATAGATAGATAGATCAAGTTGAGATCGATAGATAGATAGATCAAGTTGAGATCGATAGATAGATAGATCAAGTTGAGATCGATAGGTAGATAGATAGATAGATAGATAGATAGATAGATAGATAGATAGATAGATAGATAGATAGAGGGGGACAGAGAGAGAGAGAGAGAGGGGGAGAGGGATAAGGGGGAGAGGAAGAAAGAGAGAGAGGGAGAGAGGTAGATAGATCTGCAATAGACTGATTGATTTGAGATAATTAGATAGATAGATCAGTAGATAGACTGATCTGCAATAAATAGATAGATAGCTAGATAGATAGATAGATAGATAGATAGATAGATAGATAGATAGATAGATAGATAGATAGATAGATAGATAGATCAGTAGATATATCAAGTTGAGATAGATAGATAGATCTGAAATAGATAGATAGATAGATAGATAGATAGATAGATAGATAGATAGATAGATAAACACTAACTGGACTACATGAACTCTTATGCATTTGAACATGTAGCTGTGTGTTTTGTAAAGATTAACCCCATGGGGTCACTTTGTATGTAATTCTATTTTCTGCTAAATAAAAATTGTTTAAAAAAAAAAAAAAAAGATAGGTAGATAGATAGATCATAGATAGATCAATAGATAGATATTGGATAGATAGATAGATGGATAGATAGATAGATAGATAGATAGATAGATAGATAGATAGATAGATAGATAATAGATAGATAATAGATAGATAGATAGATAGATAGATAGATAGATAGATAGATAGATAGATAGATAGTTGTGATGGATAGGTGTGTAGATGGAGGGTTGTATCTCACCTGGTTGATGGAGGCGGTGTGTCCTGGGTGGCAGGCGATGGAAAGAATGAGGATGAGGCACAGTGCGGTGGTCTTCATGGTGTCGGTGGGTTGGTGTCACTTGTGATCTCGGTCAGCGATGAGCTCTATCTCTCCAGCCAGCACAGCGCTCTATATATACAGATCCCGTCCCTGGGGTCACACACGAGGTCACTTTTCCGATAATCTCTGGCGTCAGGAGACTTTCCATCCTTATCTCTTCTGATTGTTTGTGATGATTGCTACCTTTTCCTTTTTTTTACCTTTTTATAGTAAATACAACAAGACAGCCCGGGCAGTGTAGATGTATTTAGGACAGATATTACTGAATGTTCCTAATGAGCAGGATTATGTTTATTTTTTTTTTTTTGGAATATTCATTTCTGGAACCATATTTGGTTTTTGGACTCCCGATAGTTTGTCCTATTATACAGTGATGTTATGAATATACAGGTAGACTGTCCAGTCAATAGTGATGACGAGCTGAACTGCCCTGGGTTTGGTTCAAGCAAGGGTTCAAAGAACCCAAACCCAACTGAAATCAATGGGAGACAAATCTGTCAAATTAAAAATGTCCATTTTCTGACCCTCTCCAAGGTTCTGCTGAAGTGTTGGCTGGTGCTCAATATTTTTTTTGGGGGGGGGGGGGGCGGCAAACAAACCTGCCCCCCTCACTCACACCACCACCACCCCCCCAGCGGCGGCGATCAAAGGCCTTACCGTAAGGAGGCAGATGACGGGGATCCAGGCTGGTGCTCCTTGTTCCAGCTTCTCCAGGAGAAGAGGAGAAGCGCTGGGGCTTCTCCTCCTGGCCGAGCAATCTTGGAGAGTTTCCTGACAGATGGGCTGTGGGCATAGGGGCTGATGGACCAGAGGCCATCGAAAGCATCATTCAAGTCATGCATCCTCCTCCTCTCTCGGGCGCTGATGCTCAGCCTCAGGGACCTTTGCACCTTAAGCTTCTTGCTACTGCCATTGTATGAATGGAGCCTTGGTGTGAATTGAATGGAGCCTTGGTTTGAATGGAGCTTTGGTGTTAATGGAGCCTTGGTGTGAATGGAGCCTTGTTGTGAATTGAATGGAGCCTTGGTGAGAATGGAGCCTTGGTGTGAATTGAATGGAGCCTTGGTCTGAATGGAGCTTTGGTGTGAATGGAGCCTTGGTGTAAACTGAATGGAACTTTGATGTGAATGGAGCCTTGGTGTAAATGGAGCTTTTGTGTGAGTGGAGCCTTGGTTTGAATGGATCCTTGGCGTGAATGGAGCCTTGGTGTCAATGGAGCCTTGGTGTCAATGGAGCCTTGGTGTCAATGGAGTCTTGGTGTCAATGGAGCCTTGGTGTCAATGGAGCCTTGGTGTCAATGGAGCCTTGGTGTCAATGGAGTCTTGGTGTCAATGGAGTCTTGGTGTCAATGGATCCTTGGTGTCAATGGAGCCTTGGTGTGAATTGAATGGAGCCTTGGTATGAATGAAGCCTTGGTGAGAATGGAGCCTTGGTGTGAATTGAATGGAGCCTTGGTTTGAATGGAGCTTTGGTGTGAATGGAGCCTTGGTGAGAACGGAGCCTTGGTGTGAATTGAATGGAGCCTTGGTTTGAATGGAGCTTTGGTTTGAATGGAGCTTTGGTGAGAATTGAGCCTTGGTGTGAATTAAATGGAGCCTTAGTTTGAATGGAGCTTTGGTGTGAATGCAGCCTTGGTGTGAATGGAGCTTTCCTGTGAATGGAGCCTTAGTTTGAACAAAGCCTTGGTGTGAGTGGAGTCTTGGTTTGAATGGATCCTTGGCTTTAATGGAGTTTAAGTTTGAATAGAGCCTTGGTGTCAAGGGAGTCTTGGTGTGAATGGATCCTTGGTGTGAATTGAATGGAGCCTTGGTATGAATGAGGCCTTGGTGAGAATGGAGCCTTGGTGTGAATTGAATGGAGCCTTGGTTTGACTGGAGCTTTGGTGTGAATGGAGCCTTGGTGTGAATTGAATGTAGCCTTAGTTTGAATGGAGCTTTGGTGTGAATGGAGCCTTAGTTTGAATGAAGCCTTGATGTGAGTGGAGTCTTGGTTTGAATGGATCCTTGGTGTGAATGGAGTTTTGGTTTGAATAGAGCCTTGGTGCCAATGGAGTCTTGGCATGAATGTAGACCTTTGGTTTGAATGGAACCTTGGTGTCAATGAAGTCTTGGTATAAATGGAGCCTTGGTTTGAATAGAGCCATGACAGGAATAGCATTGTTGTGAATGGAGCTTTCGTGTAAATGGAGCCTTAGTTTGAATGAAGTCTTGGCTTGTCCGCGTCTGCTGTTCATGTATCATCTCTGCATTTATCAATAAATGTACTGCATGGCAGTTTTGGAGTGCCGACCTTCTATACTTATTGAATGGATCCTTGGCTTGAATGGAGTTTAGGTTTGAATAGAGCCTTGGTGTCAATGGAGTCTTGGCAAACCTTTGGTTTGAATGGAGCCTTTGTTTGAATGGAGGCTTGGTGTGAATGGAGGCTTGGAGTGAATGGAGCCTTAGTGTAAATGGAGCCTTGGTTTGATTGGAGCCTTGGTGTGAATGGAGCTTTGGTGTGAATGGAGCCTTGGTTTGAATGGATCCTTGGCGTGAATGGAGCCTTGGCGTGAATGGAGCCTTGGCGTCAATGGAGCCTTGGCGTCAATGGGTCCTTGGCGTTAATGGAGCCTTGGTGTCAATGGAGTCTTGGCATGAATAGATCCTTGGTGTGAATTGGGCCTTGGTTTGAATGGAACTTTTGCATCAATGGAGTCCTGGCATGAATGGAGCCTTGGTTTGAATGAAGCTTTGGCGTGAATGGAACCTTGGTGCCTGCCAATGGTGTCTTGGCATGAATGGTGCCTTGGTTTGAATTGAATAAAGCCTTGGTGGGCATGGAGCCTTGGCGTCTACTTTGCACACCATTTGCTGATCTGCTTATTAATAATAAGCATGATACGTAGATTTTGAGTACTTTAAAATTATGGACTAATTTGTTGATAGCACACATTACCGACAGACATAGTCAGGTGAGATTTGCTGGGTGCGATCCCCCCTCTCACCCTGTGTGTATGTGTCAGGCTGAAGTCCAGAAGGACCAGGCTCCTGGGAGTCGGCCATTGTCAGACGCAGGGGCGCCAGGCCAGCTACTGACCTAGTGACAGAGGGTGACGGGAGGAGGGAGGACGAGCCCATCGATAGATCGTTATCTGCTGAAAGATAACAGAGACAGCATGACTGAGTCACTATGATAGGATATGAATTCAACTACAAGAGGAGAAGCTGCTGAGCTTTATTAGTAAACCCAATCATATTAGCTTTATAACATGTTAACGTAGATTTTAAAGTTGAACTGGGAAAAAAACTTATATTTCTCAATAGCCACAAAGGTTAGGAATCCACTTTGTGTGTTCCAAATGCCTTTGCAAACCCAGATGTTACCTTGTAAAAGTTGCAGTGACATCATCACTGTGCTGTACATGAGTGCAGAGCTGTGTGAGGGACCCAGCAGCTCCATCTACAGGTTGTCTGCAGAAAACAGGAAGGGGCTGAGTCAAGACCAGTCACCCAGCAGAAGGAGAGGGAGCAGCAGTGAGCGGTCTTTATTACAGAAAGGAAAAGTCTCACACCAAATGACTGCACAGATCTGGAAGAAATGCACCAAGCTTTTAGAAAAATACACATGACTCTTGTATTTAGACATTATTTGCTTATCTTGGCGTTCAGCTATAACGTTATCAGTATTTTTGCAGCTTTCATTAAAATAATTCCTGGTGATCCTGCCATGAAGCTCCTTTGCTCACGTATTGTTTTAGGGTGACAACTGTCTCCCTGAATTTTATCACTCTATCACAATGTTGGCAGGGGGTGCAGAGGTGAGCAGTGTTGGAAGATGGTGGCAGGGGGTGCAGAGGTGGGCAGTGTTGGAAGAGGTTGGCAGGGGTTGCAGAGGTGATCAGTGTTGGAAGAGGTTGGAAGGGGGTGCAGAGGTGATCAGTGTTGGAAGATGGTGGCAGGGGGTGCAGAGGTTATCAGTGTTGGAAGATGGTGGCAGGGGGTGCAGAGGTAAGCAGTGTTGGAAGATGGTGGCAGGGGTGCAGAGGTGAGCAGTGTTGGAAGAGGATGGTGGGGGTGCAGAGGTAAGCAAATTGGAAGATGGTGGCAGGGGTGCAGAGGTAAGCGAGTTGGAAGGGGGTGGCAGAGGGTGCAAAGGTGAGCAAGTTGGAAGAGGGTGGCAGGGGGTGCAGAGGTGAGCAAGTTGGAGGAGGGTGGCAGGGGGTGCAAAGGTGAGCAATTTGGAAGAGGGTAGCAGGGGGTACAAAGGTGAGCATGTTGGAAGAGGGTGGCAGGGGGTGCAGAGGTGAGCAGCGTTGGAAGAGAATGGCAGGGGGTGTAGAGGTAATCAGTGTTGGAAGAGGGTGGCAGGGGTGCAGATGTGAGCAGTGTCAGAAGAGGGTGGCAGGGGTGTAGAGGTAAGCAGTGATAGAAGAGGGTGGTAGGGGTGCAGAGGTGAGCAGTGTTGGAAGAGGGGTGCAGAAGGGATCAGTGTTGGAAGAGGGGTGCAGAGGTGTGCAGTATTGAAAGAGGATGGCAGGGGTGCAGATGTAGCCATGCCTCCGTAGGGGTTGCTGGAAGTAGTGGGTCATCTGTCACTCTGCCCTCAATCACACTAATCTTCACATCCTGAGTCACAGAATAGGCCGGTACTTTGTGTTTTGTATTTTATTAGGGGGTTAAACTTGGATGGGCTAGGGATGGCAATGGGATTCCCACGGATCAACAGTTCTTTGTGGGACCATTTATATACATTGCAGTATATACACCTCTTCTCCTTCTCCAGCACAATGCTTACTTCTCTGGTAACGTCTTGTTTCTCTCTCCTGCACAATACTTGATTCTCTGGTTTAGGTAGCACAGGGTGAGGCCTGCTCTGGTTTTGACCAGACCTCCATATCCGCCTTTTGCAGGCAAGGACCGCAGGCTCCTATAGTGTAGAAAACGTACTTAGTTGGTGCTAGCTAGCCACGATGGACAACTGCTCTGAGCCCATCATCTTCCATGCCCCACAAGCCCTCCTGGCTGCTCCACTGCCCAGTGACACCACATCCCAACTGGCTCTTGTAACCTTCTCAGACTGTCCATTATAACCTCCCAGCCTCTTCCGATCTACTTCTTCCAGCTTCCCAGGGTGCGTGTCACTCACCAACACCGGTGGATCCTTTACAGAGCTTCTCCTGCAGCACCTCTCCATTGCTCTCCTGCTCCCTTGGTCAGGACTCCTCTATAGTTTGTATGAGGGGTTCCTTCCACTTCCCGAGCCTCCAGGCCCAAGGTCAACCCCCTCCCCCAGACTGGGGATTTCCTCAGGGCCTTGGCAACTCCTGCTACATCTCCAGCTCTTCCACCCAAACTCTCCTCCCCGACTGGGCTGACCCCAGGTATTTAGGGAGGCCTACCCCCTGCCAAACCAGGTTGGGGATTGGTCAGAGCTAAGCGGAGTTCCACCAAAAAGTGAAATTTCCGCTTTAAGTGCAGGTGACCCCCTGACATGCCACAATTAGCATGTAATATTTTTTGGGGGGTTGTGGGTACCCAGTTTTCATAGGTACCCGGCTCCCACTTTCTCTCCTGTCGCTACAGCACCGGGAAGGAAGTTCACCTCTCCCCCCTCCCTCCCTGCAATTTTCTGGGACACGTCACAGGTCCTAGAAGATTTCCCAGTCATTCACAGTGCGCAGCATGGCGGAAGAGGGGTGCAGAAGTGATCAGTGTTGGAATAGGGGTGCAGAAGTGATCAGTGTTGGAATAGGGGTGCAGAAGTGAGCAGTGTTGGAAGGGGGTGCAGAAGTGATCAGTGTTGGAAGAGGGGTGCAGAAGTGATCAGTGCTGGAAGAAGGGTGCAGAGGTGTGCAGTGTTAAAAGAGGGTGGCAGGGGGTGCAGAAGTGATCAGTGTTGGAAGAGGGGTGCAGAAGTGATTAGTGTTGGAAGAGGGGTGCAGAAGTGATCAGTGTTGCAAGAGGGGTGCAGAAGTGATCAGTGCTGGAATAGGGGTGCAGAAGTGATCAGTGTTGGAATAGGGGTGCAGAAGTGATCAGTGTTGGAAGAGGGGTGCAGAAGTTATCAGTGTTGGAAGAGGATGGCAGGGGTGCAGCGTTGAAAGAGGGTGGCAGGGGGTGCAGAAGTGAACAGTGTTGGAAAAGGGGTGCAGAGGTGATCAGTGTTGGAAGAGGTTGGCATGGGATGCAGAGGTGAGCAGTGTTGGAAGAGGTTGGCAGGGGGTGCAGAGGTGAGCAGTGTTGGAAGAGGTTGGCAGGGGGTGTAGAGGTAAGCAGTATTGGAAGAGGTTGGCAGGGGATGCAGAAGTGATTGGTGCTGGAAGGGGGTGCAGAAGTGATCAGTGTTGGAAAAGGGTTCAGAAGTGATCAGTGTTGGAATAGGATGGCAGGGGTGCAGAGGAGTGCAGTGTTGAAAGAGGGTGGCAGGGGTGCAGAGGTGAGCAGTGTTGGAAGAGGATGGCAGGGGTACAGAAGTGATCAGTGTTGGAAGGGGGTGCAGAAGTGGTCAGTGTTGGAAGAGGGGTGCAGAAGTGATCAGTGTTGGAAGATCGGTGCAGAGGTGTGCAGCGTGAAAAGAGGGTGGCAGGGGGCGCAGAAGTGATCAGTGTTGGAAGAGGGGTGCAGAAGTGATCAGTGCTGGAAGAGGGGTGCAGAAGTGATCAGTGTTGGAAGAGGGGTGCAGAAGTGAACAGTGTTGGAAGGGGATGCAGAAGTGATCAGTGTTGGAGGAGGGGTGCAGAAGTGATCAGTGTTGGAAGAAGGGTGCAGAGGTGTGCAGCTTTAAAAGAGGGTGGCAGGGGTTGCAGAAGTGATCAGTGTTGGAAGAGGGGTGCAGAAGTGATCAGTGTTGCAAGATGGGTGCAGAAGTGATCAGTGTTTCAAGAGGGGTGCAGAAGTGATCAGTGTTGGAATAGGGGTGCAGAAATGATCAGTGTTTGAATATGGGTGCAGAAGTGATCAGTGTTGGAAGAGGGGTGCAGGAGTGATCAGTGTTGGAAGAGGATGGCAGGGGTGCAGAGGTGTGCAGCGTTGAAAGAGGGTGGCAGGGGGTGCAGAAGTGATCAGTGTTGGAAGAGGGGTGCAGAGGTGATCAGTGTTGGAAGAGGTTGGCAGGGGATGCAGAGGTGAGCAGTGTTGGAAAAGGTTGGCAGGGGGTGCAGAGGTGAGCAGTGTTGGAAGAGGTTGGCAGGGGTGTAGAGGTAAGCAGTATTGGAAGAGGTTGGCAGGGGGTGCAGAAGTGATTGGTGTTGGAAGGGGGTGCAGAAGTGATCAGTGTTGGAAGAGGGGCGCAGAAGTGATCAGTGTTGGAAAAGGGTTCGGAAGTGATCAGTGTTGGAAGAGGATGGTAGGGGTGCAGAGGAGTGTAGTGTTAAAAGAGGGTGGCAGGGGTGCAGAGGTGAGCAGTGTTGGAAGAGGTTGGCAGGGGGTGTAGAGGTAAGCAGTGTTGGAAGAGGTTGGCAGGGGGTGTAAAGTTGAGCAGTGCTGGAAGAGGTTGTCAGGGGGTGTAGAGGTGAGCAGTGTTGGAAGAGGTTGGCAGGGGGTGCAGAGGTGAGCAGTGTTGGAAGAGGATGGCAGGGGTGCAGAGGTGTGCAGCATTGAAAGAGGGGGGCAGGGGGTGCAGAGGTGAGCAGTGTTGGAAGAGGATGGCAGGGGGTGTAGAGGTAAGCAGTATTGGAAGAGGTTGGCAGGGGGTGCAGAAGTGATTGGTGTTGGAAGGGGGTGCAGAAGTGATCAGTGTTGGAAGAGGGGTGCAGAA
>BLSH010011771.1:135222-145749 GCA_018402905.1 Glandirana rugosa
GGGGGGTATTAGTGCTGGCTTTGGGCAGTGCTAAGAGACACAACTGCAGCCAGCAACCCTGCTGGGAAGCCATAGTCTGGGCTGAATAATGTGTTAGGGTTTCAGGCCATTTGAAATCCGGACGCATGATTCCAAACCCGAACTGTCCGGGTGAATCCTGGACAGGTGGCAACCCTAGTCTTAGCCCCTGGCTGACGGAGCAGAGCCGAGCTTTTTTTTTTACTGAGATCACTCTGCCAGTAAACACAGTGGGCATCCTACAATTGAGCAGAGCAACTTGCGGTGATGAATTGTATACCTCCGCCCGAAAAAGAAGAAAAAGTCCCTTCTCTGCTCTCACTCCTGGGCCTCTCTGTCGACCTGTTGTGGCCCAGGAAAATTTAGCTATACACCCCCCTAAGCAAGTAGACGGGGGGTGTAGTTTAGTAAGCAATATTTTTTTAATTGGCAGAACTGAACTATAAAGCTGCCGAGACCCTGTACCAAGCTGATAGGGTCCGATTGCCTTATCAGCGGCCCTGTAAATCCTTAATGATTTTCACCTTAATGCATTATGTGTATTAACCAGTTCCACACCGCGCGCAGTATATTTACTGCGGCAGTGTGGATGGTTAGCGCGAATCGCTGTAAAAAGGCGATGATTCGCGCAGGCGCAGCTAGAGGGCGAGCACCCGTGCCCGACACACTCCAGAGAAGTGTGCCCGCGGCTCGGGTGGACCCGATGTCAGCCGGTGAGCCGCGATGAGCTGCTAGAGCCAAAGAGCGGGGAACCGCCGATGTAAACACGGAGCTTCCCCGCTCTTTCAATGGGGACATAGGAGATCTACTGATCCCTGTCACTGGGATCAGTTAGATCTCTTATGCCCATGGTAACCCAGCCACCCCACAGTTAGAACACACCCAGGGAACACAGCTAACCCCTAGATCTCCCCCTGCAGGTTAACCCCTTCACTGCCAATGACATTTATACAGTAATCAGTGGACATTTAAATTTCTGATCGCTGTATAAATGTCATTGGTCCCAAAAAAGTGTCAAAAATGTCCAATTTGTCCGCCCCAATATCGCAGTGCTGCTAAAAATTGCAGATTACTAGTAAAAAATAAACAAAAAGCCAGAAATGAATTCTCATTATCCGTAAACGCGGCGTTTGCGCAAACCAATCAATAAACGCCGATTTCGATTTTTTTTTTACCAAAAATATGAGGAAGAATATAAATCGGCCAAAACCGATGGAAAAAAATGTTTTTTTTTTGGATTTGTATTTTGGCAAAAAGTAAGAAATATCGTTTTTTTTTGCAAAATTGTCGCTCTTTCTTTGTTTATAGCGGCGATCAGAAATGACCCAGTGGTGATCAAATACCACCAAAAGAAAGCTCTATTTGTGGGAAAAAAAGGATGCAAATTTCGCTTGGGTACAGCGTGGCAGTTAAAACGACGCAGTACCGAATCGCAAAAAGTGCTCTGGTCAGGAAAACCTCCTGTGCTGCAGTTCCCCCCCCCCCCCCCGACCCCCATTTTTCTTACTTGCACCTGATCCGATCCAAAAGCTGTGATGTGGCAGCAAGGGATGGGCCCTAGTCTTCCTGTGTGTGTCACTGGATGCAGCAGTGGGACTCAGGAGTGTGCTTGCACGGGTGCCCTCATGAAGATCAGCTTTCCGTGGGGGCACCCGATGAACAGGAGGGGCCTGGAGAGCATGCGGGGGACCCCAAAAGAGGAGGATCTAGGCTGCTCTGTGCAAAACCACTGCACACAGTAGAAAGTATAGGCATGTTGGTTATTTAAAAAAATAAACAGGCATATGCAGCCATGCCCAGACCTCTGAAGAGCTGATGGGGCACTTCATTGTCAAGGGGAGCTGACATCCATTCTCACAGTGTGGGTTACTAGTCATAGTGGGTGCAAATATAAGAATTGAGTTGGGCGCCAGACACTTTAATGATGCAGAACAAAAGAGATTTATTTTTCTATTCAAGAACTGGGGAGAGAGGGTTAGGGTCAGGACACCCTTTAGGTTGGTGCAAAGAACTTAGCAGACTCCGAGACTCTCTGAATAAGATTCTTGATGTAGTTTTAAAGTCCCACAGGCTCTCCAACTGAGCTTTGCCTGACTAGGACTATTCTGTTAAGCATTGAACTTGTAATTTGAACTTCCACTCACATTGATGCACATACCATACTGCTATCCCCATTGTACAGATCTAGCTTCTGTCACACAGACTCCCGCTGTAGCACCACGAGTTTTACGCTCAGTCTCTTGACGAGACCCTTTGGGCTCCCACTGCCACTGGGCCCCTTGTACTTCACACAGTCGACCACTGAGTTTCCTGAGTGTCCCCCACGCCAACCAGCTGGGTTCCCTTCTCGGCTCTTCAACCCAACTGCTGAACTCTCTCAAGTGTCACCCCTTCTCTCTCACTAGCTTGACTTCTGATGAGTTTTTTCCCATTGGCCCTGACACGTGAAAAAGGCTGCTCTGGTACTCCCTCTCAGACTCTGAACTCTGATAACAAGAGTGTTGTCCCTTGAGGGCAACAGTTTACCCTTTACCTCTGGCACTGGTTCAAGCTTTGCCTCCTATGACAGGAATAGTTGTCCTCCACTAGCAACTCTGTCCCTTCACCTGCAACAAAGAGGGGTCCTCCAGCTGGTAGGACTCCCTGCAACTCGGTCAGACTTCCTACATGAAGTCCCAGACATCTGCTACTGTTGCCTGTCCTGGGTAGGCCCGTGACTACATAGCAACCTTGAACTCCCACATAGGCCTCAGGCTTCTGGCCTAGCAGCCAGAAGTTTTAACACACGTCCACCCAGACAGCCGTCCAGGTGGCACAGAACAGTGATCACCTGACTCCTCCCAAATATACAAGCTCTCCCAGCAGGCCATGGGGCCCAAGAAAACCCCCACCCATTGGCTAGAGCAGCCTACCATTCATAGTCCAAGTTCATATGCACCTTGTCTATCCAATGCCATCTGTGACAGTGCCACCCAATGGCAGAGGAGAGAGATGCACCAAACCCAGAGTTAGGAAAAGGGAAGATCCCCTCACAATTTGGCCAGGCCATTTACCGCCCAGCAAACTAAATTTAACAGCACCCCCGCTGTAGACCAGGGTGCTACACATACAATAATTTTAAGCTGCAAACTATTGGTCCCGCTCGAGCATAAAAGAGAAGAGAGGGACTGGTAAAGTGCTGCACACCCCCATTCTGAGGAGGATGGATGATAGCTCATCATTATAATTGTAGAGGATATGTTCAAGCGCAGTGTGAACCGTGGACTAGGGATCAGATGGAGTGGTTATGCTGTGAGCATGTGATGGGAGGCATTTAGGTGGGGGCAATCACAGATGACCAATGATGGAGCTCAGGATCTCCTCAGAGTGGTGGGACGTGCCCTTGCGCAGCCTTTTCTCTTCAGTCCCAGCTCCACCCCATCCCCTCATACCTTAGTGGCCAATCCCATCTGTGCCACTTCCCCAACTTGCTTTGCTCACGCCCCATCGCTGCCCCTCTCCCATCAGTCATGGCTACCTTTCCCCAGTACAGGGGTGGGTCAAGGTGCCTTCATTCATGAAAGTTCATTAAAAACATAAAAAATCATAAAAATCATAAAAGTCATAAAATTGTCTATGCACAAAGATCCTGGGTGCTCTTGTGGGTGACTGTCCTGCCAAGGGCTGCAAATGTGGGAAGCAAACCAAACTTCTGTGTGAAAGGAAACAAGAAAAAAACAAATGCGCCTCTAAGAGTGACAGTAAAAACCAGGATTTTATTAAATAACAAGTGACTACTCACAGAAGTAGTAGGGTGCTGCGCTTTGCAGTGTCAGCCACTGCTGGCTTCTTTGCTGGAGTCCTGTGGTGGTCCTGCTGGGCTGGAGACTCACGGCCTGAAGAAGGGGTAGAGCCCCGTAAACACGGCGCCGTTGCTGTGGTCACCTCTCCTGCACGCACTGGCACCGGTCGGATCGGATTGCTGCGGACCACTGTCTCCTAGAGAAGGTCTCCCCGGGACTCACCGAAGGACCCTCCTCCACCAGTACAGCTGAACCTGCACTCCCCACCACCCCAGCCCAGCAGGACCACCACAGGACTCCAGCAAAGAAGCCAGCAGTGGCTGACACTGCAAAGCGCAGCACCCTACTACTTCTGTGAGTAGTCACTTGTTATTTAATAAAATCCTGGTTTTTACTGTTACTCTTAGAGGCGCATTTGTTTTTTTCTTGTTTCCCATCATTATAATTGTGCACAGAATAGGACAGCTGAATGCATCGGCTGAGCCACCAATGTCAGAGGCTTTAACTATTTGCCGACCGGACCATAGCCAAATGACAGCTACAGCGTGGTTGGATAACTCTGGGTGGACGAACTACACCAGGGAGTATCCTTGACCGCCGGGTCCTCGGTAAAGGGCCAATAACAGTGGTCTTTTACCAAGCGATCGCTCTGCCCAATGATGGAGCAATCAGTAGTAAACAAGCCAACGCATGCCCGGTTCATCTCTCCCTTCTCCGTACCGATCGGTACAGTGTGAGAGGAGAGGGGAGAGATCAAGTGCAGCAGCGCTGTGGGCTGGATCTGTAGTGCCCACATCGCTGATCTGTGCCCATTCCTGCACTCACCCCATCCATGCTCAGCCACCCATACTGTTGTGTCATTGCCGCATCAGCAGCTGTCCCATTAAAGTGAATGGGACTGTCAGTGAATCAACAGTGAGTCGGAGATGACAGCTGCTCTTTGAAAATTATGATTTATATCAAGCCTTTTTACTATTGATTTAAATCAAATTCACCCTGTGTGCCATACATTACATTTTAGACTGCTGTGCCCCAGGACTATATCTAGGGGGCTGACTGACAAAAAAAGCAGAGAAACAGCTCCAAGGCAAATCCTTTTAGTTTAGGGTGGGGGAGGATTAGACCCTCTGTCAGGCTTTTATTGCTGTCTGTGTTCCCGCTGGGTAAACTCCCCCCTTTATTTGTACCGGTGACCACTGAAACACAGCGAGAGGGGAATCCAAAATGTTAGCGTTGTCACCACAGCAGGAGGTGAGGGATTCCTCTCTCTCTTCCTGCTGTGTCTCTGAGACATGAAGTGACATTTCTAAAGGGGGATCTACCCAAAAAAAAACATGGCCCCCACACTGCTTACTATAAAGGGCCCTACCTTCTCAGGCTTAAAGGGTAACATCCTCCCACATAGCACACAGCATGGGGGCCGTACGTTTTAAGCCTGATAAAAAAAGGGCCCCTGACAGTGCTCATCATGGTGGGGGGAGGTTCAGTGCATACTATCAGGGGCCACTCTAATTCAAGCTTAAAGGGTGACGTCCTCCCACATAAAATGGGGGCCCGTACACTTTAAGCCTGCTAGTTCTCATCATGGGGGGAGCTCAGTGCATACATGGTAATTATTCCCTTACTGCTTAAACCTACAGTACAAAGCCACCCCCCCCATACTAAAAACTGTGAGGTGGCCCCTCTACCTCAGGACCCCTTTTAGGGCCCGTTCACACCATAGAAACGCAGTCCGGATGCGTTTCGGATGCTTTTCTGCATGCGCGTTTTTGACACGTTTCCGGTCCGTTCCGGTGCGTTTTTGATGCAGTCCAGTGCAGTTTTTTCCCCCTTTCTTAGGACATGTGCATTCCAGTGCGTTTTTGGTGCATGTAGGTGCATTGAAAAATGCAGCATGTTCTGCTTTTTTTTCTGGAGCTGGAACTGACTGCACTGGTGTGAACTATGCCATTGGAAACCATATAACCTACTTTCCATGCGTTTTTGATGCAGAATAAAAACGTACTGGACTGCATGTGGTGTGAACTGGCCCTTACTGTCAGGGGCCTTTCCTTTATAATCCTACAGGGTAAGGGCCCCCTCAAATTAACCACTGTAGGGGACACTTCCACCTCAAGCCTGCGGACTGAAGGCCCTCTTGATGGTCAGGGGCCAACATGCTTTCAGTGTACAAGGTGTACATGCTGACACCGAGGGGCCCCTCCACCTCCATACTGACACTGTGAGGGACCCTTGATCTCCCCATATACTGTTGCAGGGGTCATACTTTTTAATCCTATAAGGTAAAGCCCCCCCATACTGCCACTGAGGGGCCTCTCCACCTCAAGCCTGCAGACTGAGGACCCCCTTGATGGTCAGAGGCCATCACATTTTTATCATACAGGGTAAGGACCCTTCCCTTTCCATACTGACATGGAGAGGCCCCTCCACCTCCATGCTGACACTGAGGGGCCCTGCTACCTCAGGACCCCTTTTACGGTCAGGGGCCCCTTCTCTTTAGTCTGACAGGGTAAGGAGTCCATCAAGTTAACCACTGTGAGAGGCCCTTTCACCTCAAGCCTGTGGACTGAGGGCCCTGTTGGTCAGGTGCCAATACGCTTTCAGCGTACAGGGAAAGGGCTTCTCTATGCTGACACTTTGAGGGGCCCCTTGACTTCAGGCTCCCCATCACAGTTGAGGAGGTCATACTTCTTAATCTTATATGGTAAGGCCCCCCCATACTGGCACCACAAGGGACCCCCTCTGCGTATGGTCTAAGTCGCTGACAGACTGACCCACCAACCGTTTCAACCTCTGCAGCAATGCTGGCAGCACTCATATGTCTATTTCCCAAAGACAACCTCTGGATATGGCGCTGAGCACGGGCACTCAATTTCTTTGGTCAACCATGGTGAGGCGCTGTTCTGAGTGGAACCTGTCCTGTTAAACCGCTGTATGGTCTTGGCCACCATGCTGCAGCTCCGTTTCAGGGGCTTGGCAATCCTCTTATAGTCTAGGCCATCTTTATGTAGAGCAACAATTCTTTTTTTCAGATCCTCAGAGAGTTCTTTGCCATGAGGTGCCACATTGAACTTCCAGTGACCGGTATGAGAGAGTGAGAGCGATAACACCAAATTTAATACACCTGCTCCTCATTCACACGTGAGACCTTGTAACACTAACGAGTCACATGACACCGGGGAGGGAAAAATGTCTAATTGGACCCAATTTGGACATTTTCACTTAGAGGTGTACTCACTTTTGTTGCCAGCGGTTTAGACATTAATGGCTGTGTGTTGAGTTATTTTGAGGGGACAGCAAATTTACACTGTTATATAAGCTGTACATTCACTACTTTACATTGTAGCACAGTGTCATTTCTTCAGTGTTGTCACATGAAAAGATAGAATAAAATATTTGTGAGGGGTTTACTCACTTTTGTGAGATACTGTATATACATATATACGCACAGACACTATATTGCCATAAGTATTGGGACACCTGCCTTTACACACACATGAACTTTAATGGCATCCCAGTCTTAGTCCCTAGCATTTAATATTAGTTGTCCCTCCCTTAGCAGCTATAACAGCTTCAACTCTTCTGGGAAGGCTTTAGGAGTGTCTATGGGAATGTTTGACCATTCCTCCAGAATCTAATTTGTGAGGTCAATCAATGATGTTGGATGAGAAGGCCTGGCTCTCAGTCTCTGCTCTAATTCATCTCAAAGGTGTTCTATCGGGTTGAGGTCAGGACTCTGTGCAGGCCAGTAAGTTCCTCCACCCTAAACTCACTCATCCATGTCTTTATGGGCCTTGCTTTGTGCACAAAAGCAGAACACCAACCACCTCTGCCAACAATGGTGCATCTGGGTCGTATTATAAAGGCTATATGCAAATTTCCACCACCTCTGTCAGAAACGCACCCTGGGACTTGTAGTTCTACAAAAACAAGCCACAAATTGTACAAGCTATATCGCAAAGGCTGCATAAGAAGCACCACCAGCTCCATCTGACAGGCATGCTGGGGCTTGTAGTTCTACAAAAAGCAGAAACCACAGGCTGTACACTACATTGCACAGGCTGCATTCAAAGCACCATCAGCTCCATTTGACAGGCATGCTGGGTCTTGTAGTTCTGCAGAAACCACAGACTGTACACTACATTGCAAAGGCTGCATCACCAGCTTCATCTGACAGGGATGCTGGGGCTTGTAGTTCTACAAAAAGCAGAAACCACAGGCTGTACACTACATTGCACAGGCTGCATGCAAAGCACCATCAGCGCCATTTGACAGGCATGCTGGGTCTTGTAGTTCTGCAGAAACCACAGACTGAACACTACATTGCAAAGGCTGCATCGCCAGCTTCATCTGACAGGCATGCTGGGGCTTGTAGTTCTACAAATCAGACACTCCAGGTGTTTGTGTTTTCTTCTTTTCCAAATGATAAGATTGCAGAGGCGGCGGGAGATTTCCAATGCATGGGGGACACAAAGCCACTGACATTTGTAGGAAATCACTACTTACCCCTCCTCCATACTGGATTGCAACACTGCAAATCACCCCAAAAATCACATGACACCCCCCATGTCCAATCAGACAATCAAATGCACCCCCCAAACCCCCACCTCTCCCTAAGGGCCACTGACCACCAACCTAACGCCTGCAGCAAGGAAGTGGGGAGATTGCAAGCCCAACCTGGGAACACTCTGCAGAGCATGCCTGGGGAGGTGTACTGTAGTCCCAGAACTACATTACCCATCATGCACCAGAGACAGCAGGCAGGGCTCTACAGAGGCCTCTGTTAACTCATTCACTGCTGGGCTGCCTATAACTTCTTCTTTAGAGAGTTCACATCCATCATACGGGTCCTAGAAAATAAACCAAATCAGCAGCTCTAGTGGGGGGCGGAGCCAGCTCTGGCGAGGGGCGGGGCTTCGTGCTGGCAGGAGATAATCAGGTCCAATCTAACGGTCGGGACCAGTTGTAAAAAGGGGCGGAGCCTAGAGAGGTATAGACGCGAGGAGCTCAGAGAGGGATCAGTAGGCAGAGGGACGGCCTCGGGAGCAGACGTGATTTTCTAAGCTCAATGACAAGGGGCAGACAGAGCCCGGATTTCTGTGTACAACACCTCCGGCTGCTGAGAGGAGAGATTCGGAGGAGGAGCGGACATCTTTAATCAGGGATAGGAGGAAGATTTCAGATCCACACCCCCCATACCATCGTAGGATTGCATTATCTCTACATCAGGCAGGCATTACATTATATGTGTATTCTCTACAACACACGATAGGAGTTCAGGGGCGGGGCCTCGTGCTGGCAGGAGGTAATCAAGTCCAATCTAACGGTCGGGGGCTAGGGGCGGGACCAGCTGCAGTAAGGGGCGGAGCCTAGAGGGGCATAGACGCGAGGAGCTCAGAGAGGGATCAGTAGGCAGAGGGACGGCCTCAGGAGCAGACGTGTTTTTCTGAGCTCCCTGACAAGGGGCAGACAGAGCCCGGATTTCTGTGTACAACACCTCCGGCTGCTGGGAGGAGAGATTCGGGGGAGGAGCGGACATCTTTAATCAGGGATAGGAGGAAGATTTCAGATCCACACCCCCCATACCATCGTAGGATTGCATTATCTCTACATCAGGCAGGCATTACATTGTATTTGTATTCTCTACAACACACGACAGGAGTTCAGGGGCGGGCCTGGCTCTAGCTAGCTCCTCCTACCTGCTAAACATTAAATGATAATTGGTTTTCAGGGGAATGGGCGGGTCCGAGCGATCGCCCTCTGATAAGTAAAGCTATGAATTGGATTGAAGGGGCGGAGCTGCAGCTAGCGAGAGGCGGGGCTGTGCGCTCTCCACCCCCAATTTTATTATCATAGAGCACCGCCTCTTCTTTACATGACGGGTTTGCTCATCTGACGGAAGGACGGTGCTCTCTGAAATGATCATGACGTTACTAAGGGGATTCCCATAGAAGGGGCGGGCACTGCTGAAGCCGAGTCGGCCATTTTCCTAGAAGCAATGAAGGGAAACCACGGCGTTGGAGAGATACGTGACGAATGGAAACCACGCTTACATCCTCCTGCTCGCCTATATCAGATCGTGATTGGATGACGCGCTGTGGTTATAAATTCTACACCTAAAAGGGGGATGATGTGACTTTAGGGGCTGGGTCAGCTCTGTCGAGGGGCGGGCCTCGAGCGGGACGGATTAAACGAGTGACGTCACATATGGGCGCTCCGCGCGGCTGTGTCTGTGCTCCCTGGCACGTAGCAGGCTGAGCCCCCATCTGTGTGCAGCACAATCAGTGACTGCTGGGAGGAGGAGCGGCCATCTTTAGTCAGGGATAGGAGGAAGATTACCGCTCCACCCCCCCCCCTCATATCATCGTATTGCCCGTACATCAGACGGCAATCACAGTATATTTGTATTCTCTACAACAGGAGGTAGAGCATAGGACTACAGGGGCCTTAGATAGAGGCGTGTCCGCTCCGCCTACCTGATAAATATGAAATCAGGATTGGTCTTAAGGGGGAGTGGGCGGGGCCAAGCAATCGCACCGTGAAAAGTAAAAAAACGGAAAATTGTATCATACTTACCGTAATTTTCCTTTCCCGGTGCCTATCCATGGCAGCATACCTGTGATAGAGCTCCGCCTCGACTCCTCCTTCAGGATCAGTGAATAGTATAAATTAAACGCTGAAGCCCCCCCCTGGCATTCTCCGTAATATAGAAAATACCTAGGGTGGG
>BLSH010011777.1:13634-31652 GCA_018402905.1 Glandirana rugosa
CACGGTTAGTCGCCCAGGGGGGTTGGGCTACCATGGGCATGAGAGATCTAACTGATCCCAATGACAGGGATCAGTAGATCTCCCATGCCTGCACTGTCAGAATGGGGAACCGCTGTGTTTACATTGGCGGTTCCCCGTTCTTTGCCTGTGGCCACTCATCGCGGCTCGCCCCCTAGCGGCCGTTCGCAGATCGCCGTCTTTTTACGGCGATTCGCGTACAACAACCACACTGCCGCCGTGAAAACATAGCAGGTGGTCGGGAAGTGGTTAAATAGGCTCATAGACTGGTGCCCCATTCTGATCTCAAACTGTGGGCGCAAATAGAACAGCAACAAACACCCATACCTTTGAAAAGGGCACTCTGGTGCTTTCAGAAGTTGCCCTCGGAACTCAAAACACACCCGCTGATTGGCACCACCCTCTCTCTTAGCTTGCATGTCTCTAAACAGTGACACCTCACATCCGCAGAATTCCCCCTATACCCCATCCTGGACAACCCACATTTCCCGCCGGGCCTCCATACACGGGAATACCAAACTCTACGACTAGCGGGCCACACTCAAGCTGCTGATTTTATTCAGACAGACCATTAGCCCTCCGTTGCGGACCTGACTAATGCCAACAGACCAAACCTCCTCCCATTCTGGTCAGCCCTCCGACTACACCACTCTCTCCCTAAACCCATGGGATTTAACCGGGTGCCCACGACACTTGAGGAGTACTGTTTGGATACAGACGTCTTTCCGAGAGCTCTGTCCAAGGCATACGCTTAACACCCCGACCGACCAACCACACTTGCTCTGCGTGGCAAAGTGGAAAGCAGACCTCATCTGCACCTTTACGGCGCCACAGATACAAAATATCATTTGTTTCGCTCTGAAATCGTGAATCTGTACCAAAATTCAGGAAACAAACTTTAAATTGTTAACCAGATGGTACTACACACCCGTCAAACTTCGTACTTGCTACTCTGCCGCATCTGATCAATGCTGGCGCTGCCAGGAGAACAGAGGAACGTGGCTCCACATATTTTGGTCGTGCCCTAAGCTACAGATGTATTGGACAGCGGTTCGTACCGTTGCTCAAACATTTACAAAATACCAGATTCCATGGGACCCTTCCTTTTTCCTTCTCCACGTTTCAGACATATCCCCTAGGGTTTACAAAAATCCATCTTACAGCATCTCCTAAACGCAGCCAAATCATGTATCCCGCTACATTGGAAAAAGAGACACCCTCCACCTGCATCAGGATGGATATGCAAAGTGGAGGAAATTAACAAGATGGAGGACTTGGTCCTCACATCACAACATAAAAGGGAAATATACAATAAGACATGGGAAATGTGGAACATGTTCCTCCTATCTGATGAAGGTAAAGCACTTCTTGGTCAGACAGGCTAACAGGCCTCAGTGGCTTTTGGCGCCATCTCCTGCCAACGACCCACCCCTTTGTATTTCCCCACCCCCCTCCTTTTTACTATCCACTTTTCTCTGTTCTTTTCTCTGTATTCTCTCTTTCCCCTCTACACCTTATCTTTACCTTTTGCAAACGGAAATGAGGTAGAAGTAAGGGCTTTATACGTATTTCTGTGGAGATATTGTATTCTAGGCCGAAGGCCCCCCAAATTGAGAGAGGTGCCTCGGGCTGGACGTAAAGGAATTTAAATATTGTTTTTTTTTTTGTTGCTAAGTTACAATACCATGTGCAGACGGATTGATCTATGTACCTCTTAGTACTTACGAACATATCAATATTGCCTGGTCTTTGTTATATTTGAAATGTTGTCTTGCCCTGTAGGATATTACATATAGATTGATGGAGGCTTCACTTCCCTGAAATTCTAAGACACAAGCTGGAGGGGCTCCTGACTGGAAGAAATTCACCCACACCATGTTTTTGACAAAAATAATAAGGATTTCAAGTATATATACATATGCCAATTTAAAACAGTTTATTGATATTAAATATTTATTTTTACTCTGTATTCCAAAGGCTGTTTTTATTTTGAACATGTGATCAGCAGCAGAAGATTAGAAGCTCCTGCTGCTTTTGTTTCCCTGCAGACAGGCTGGGAGAGTGCTGGGTCATGTGACAGCTGTATATCGATTAGGAGAAAGGTGCTTTTTTTTACTAAAATAATTACAGTGCCATTATGCAGAAATAGAAGGGACAATGTGAATTAAACATTAAATATACTAACAAATTGAAATTGAACTCCAGCTAACACTTTACAGCAAACAGTTTTGTTCCTTTTGGGATAAAGGTTTTACATAAATAAAAGCTGATCAATGGAAGCTCCCTTCTCAGTTTTAAAGTCAGATATGACGAAACACATCGGGGGATGGCTTAGAGGAAACAGGAAGTAACAAAACCAGAAGTAAGGTTCGGGTGGGAGCGGTCAGATCCCGAGCAGTATATAGTTTAACGCCATGCTGTGGGTCCATTGATCTGTGTGGCTATCTTGTTTTATATTGATAAGCATGTCAGAGGTTTGTGCTTGTAAGTAGGATTCTTGTAAATAAACACCTAAGTAGTAAACTTGCTTCACCATTGGAGTTGTTTCTCTGCTACACTTTTAAGGAAATATTCATGGATATACTGGTTAGGTTGAGTGGAGGAGGAGCACACCATTTAACTAACAATTTCCATTGATCTCCATCTAAAATATGAGAGTCATGTGTATGAGTTGAGTTCCTGTCTTGGGTGTGAAGTGTTTCATGAAACAACGTTTGATCATTTTGAGGAGTTCTTTTAGGAATATTTTAATATATGGATAAACTGTAATATGGGCACTGTGTGTTTTATTTTGTGTTTCTTATGAACACTGGATGTTTTCTTATCACAGTGCTGCATTGTAAAAGGCACTTTGACTTCCACAATGTGTTTTTTATATTTTGTGTGTATTTTTATTTGGTATTTTTTATGTAGCAGCAGTGAGTTTTTTTTTTATCTGATCCATAAAAAGACACAGTTTTTCTCATTCTCATTGTATCACATTTTTTACATGTATATTTTAGTGCAGTGTAGGGGTGTACCTAAATGTTTTTATATGGTATTTTTAGATATACTCACAGCATCCCTGATAAAGCAGACACATACAACTGAGAAGCATGTTGAGTATGACCTACATCCTGCTGTCTAGTTCAGCTTAAAGTGCTACTAAACCCAAAACAGTAAAATCAGCCTGTATATGCAGCATGGCATGCTTGTTATACTCACGGTGGAACTTAAAGGCTTAATCTTCTGCATTGTGTAAAAAGGCTGTTTTATCCTGTATGCATAGACACTTCCCCTCCTGCACTGTCTATCTGGGGAAGACCAGCTAACAAAGAAAGGGTATCTTACCTGCACATGCTCACTTGTGTCTTTTATGCTGGAGAGAATATTTACTTGTTCTCAAAGATAGCCAGGTCACATGATATTGACATCACACATGTGGGCGTGTATACAGGCTATAGTGGAAATCTCCTCCTACCCAAACTCTCAGCACTGGAGAAACTCTGCAGGTTATAATGTAAATGTGGTATACAGATCATCCAAACAGGTATATAGTGGCAGTATTTTAATGTAAAAAGAAGATTTATAAGCTGTGGGCACTGTGAGGGGGAAGATGAACTATTTTCATAGTACTGGGTAAAGTAACACTTTAAGGTTCATTAGTGGCTGTATAATGCAGGTCCTGTTATGGGTGCAGCAAAGATGAAGTTATTACATGCTTTTATTCCACACTGTTATGCACCGAATTTTGGTATTAATTATTTTGTCTTGAATTTCAGATTTTTAGCTGTTGTACAAATAAGATATATATGGTTTAATGCATTTATTCATTTGTGTAAGTTTGTGATTCATCACTGTACCACCTAAAAAGTCCCTTAAAACAGTGTGATTTCATTGTGCCTACTACTCATCATTATTTGGGATGTTGGGCTTTGACCTTATGGGCTGGTTAAAATGTATATTTTATATTGATTTGGGAAAAAAGCTGAGGGAGTATACTGCAGACAACTAATTGCTAGCCTCTGTTAAAAGTGCAGACAGAGCTCTGAAGTAGAGAACATATTGCCTAGCAACCAGTTTGTAAGTAACCCTAGATTAGTCTTAACTGCTGGTCTTCAAAAAAAGCCTGCTAATGGCAGCTTGACATGCTGTATGTACATCTTAGTTCTGTTACCGCTGACTGCATTTGGGCCTTTATCGTTCAGTTATCAGCATTTTCTAGAGGGGTTAACTCCTGTATATTGTAGGATTAACACATAAGAAACTGCTGACTCACACAAAAAAATAAATACAATAAACAGTGGATATAGAAAAGAATCACCCCCTTTAAAATAATCACATTTTGTTGCTTTGCTCCCTGAAATGAAGACAGACACAATTTTTGTTTTATCCAGCTGTATTTACTCAATGCAACTTATAACATCAAAGTGAAAGATATAACACCAACAAGCCAGAAAAAAAATCAAAACCAGACTGAGTTGCAAAACGGATCACCCCCTTGTGTCAGTATTTTGTTGAACCACCCTTTGCTTTAATTACAGCATTTAGGCTGTTGGGATATGTCTCTACTGACTTTGACTGTTTGTGGACTGCAGTCTTCCAGTCATTCTACATAATGCAAATACCTAAAATCACCACAGGTAGTTTTATGATAAGAACATACAGCAGTAGTAAGATACAATAGGAGAGAGTCCTGCCTGTGCAAACTTACACTCTAGAAAGGTAAAACCCAACTGAACTCTCTTTTTTATTGCTGTACTGAAGCCAGACTGCATATGCAGTAACAAATATGTATTTTTTTTTACTTTTGTATCTAAAAGTTGCAGCAATGGTTTAAGAAAAACATTACATTGGCAGCACTAGGAGAGTCAGACTGCCGCTCTCACATACGAGCAGTAGCCCAGCTCTCTGACATATCTCTGTAAACCCTCCTAATTATCACGTCTGCTGGGGGATTGAAAACCATGTTGATTAGCGCAGTATGTTGGCGGCATGTTGGAGAGATCTGCTGCTGCTTGTATGTGAGAGCGGCAGTCTGACTAGTGCTGCCAACACAGGGTTTTTAACCCCTGCTGCAACAGTTAGCAGAATAAAAAGTAAAAGTGGTTGTAAAGGCTGTAGGTTTCTTACCTTCATGCATTGTATGCATGAAGGTAAAAAAAACCTTCTGTGTTCTGCTCCTCCCACAGCCCCCCTGATACTCACGTGAGCCCCATTTTGATCCAGCGATGTGCATGAGAGCCTCAGCTGTTCTAGGACTACCTCTCCTCATTGGCCGAGACACCAATGGCAGCCATTGGCTCCCACTGCTGTCACAGACAGTGAGGCAATAAGGAGAGAGCAGGGGGTGGGGCCGAACCACGACTCTGTGTGTCTTATGGAGGATCAGAGAGAGTGATCCGAGAGGCTCAGGAGTGAGCATGCACAAGCGGCTTGCTATTGGGGGCACTGGTCAAGGGGGAGGAGCCAGGAGTCCTGGCTGTGAACCGGGGAAGAGGAGGATCGGGGCTAATCTGTGCAAAACCATTACACAGAACACGTAGGTTTTAATACTACTTAAAAGAATGCTGTAGAGTTTGTGTGTGAAGGTCATGGTCTGATTCTCCTTTGTGTTGGCAGAAAAGTTTTTTTAACTCATTAAAGTAACAGAAAAAAATATATAAAAAGGAATCATATTTGTTGATGTTTATGCAACCAATTGTTTGGCTATCATATTTGCCTTTACACCTGTGAGCGGGGCTTATGGCCCAATGTGGGGACAAGTGGAGCTGCACTGAGTCACGTGACAGTCAGCATTAAGGCTCCAGGGCTTAGAAGAGAGCTACAATGACACTGTGTCTATATCTTATCTCTAAGGCATATAATCCACAGGTAGCAAAGAGTCCATAGACTCCATGACTAGCAGCTACAAGACCAAAGGTCTCCAGGCTCCAGACCCTCACCAGTAACCCAGATTCCATCAATCCCCCCAACGAGGGGGACCACTCCAGCAGAGTAGCAGCTACATTTTTGGCAGTATTTCCCCAGGAAACTCTAGCAGGAAGCACACAGGATATTTTAGTGAGCCTTTTTATGTGGATCTCGAGAAAATTGGCAGGAAAATGTAGCCAATCAATTCCTCAGATCCACTACATTGGAACAATTTGCACCTGGTTGGCCCAGTAAACCTGAGGACATAAGCGCAGACAGGAAAAATCTGCCATTTTGACCCAAATAGCTGCAGAACAGCAGAAAAACATTAACCCCCTGTAGGCACCTGACTACACCTCTTTGACACTGAAACAGATATGACCAGTTTTGACCTAGCCAAATTAATTAATGCATCTCTACTGCCCTGCCAACTTATTGTGTAGGTATATATTATGCACACATATTTTTGTGTTGTGTACTGTGCCCCTTGTTATTTTATCTCCTTGTAATACATTGAATTTTTTTTAAATGCACAGCAGTAAAAATGAGCTAGTGTATGTGACATTTTTCCTATGATGCGTATGCTCTACAGGTTTAAGCTGCTGGGTATAAGGGAGAAGACTTAAAGAATGGCATTTAATAAAAGATAAAGTAGGTAGCTCGATACGCCCATGCTGCCAGAGGTGGCATAAAATATAAATGAGTGTGAAACAAAGGGGTGTATTGGGGGAAAAGATGAAATGCTGATAAATAGCAGATTGATAGGAGGGTAAACTCTAAATTTAATCACTCCAAAACACTCTACACATAACACAGAAAACAGTACAGAACATTGCCAGCCTATCTCTGATGTAACGACTGAAAAGGATAGCAGTTTGGCTAAAGATTTTCAATTTGTAAGATTATTTGTGACAGTGAAACAGAGTAATCTTTCATTAGTCATCTGAACTCTGTACATAATGAGATTGTTTCATGTGGAGTAGGGATTGATTAGAACCCTTATCAAGTCTTTTGATGTCTATGACCCTATTTCCTATCATTTCCTGTCTCAGCGACAATGTTTTCACCGGAACAGGAAGTGAAGGGGAATATTTCTAACTGAGAAATGTGGCCATAAAAATGTTTAGAGAACAATGAGGTGGCCCCTAAAAGTCGCACACGTAGGCATCCTGCAGTGGAGAGTAGAGTGGCAACCTCAGCCTGGACTCCAACCAGACCATGCCCCAACGTGTTTCACCCGCCCCCCCAGATCCCCATGACTAAGCTCCGGGGGCAGAGTGAAACGTGTTGGGGTGTGGCGTGGTTGGAGTCCAGGATGAAGATGCCACTCTACTCACCACTTCAGGACACCTAGATGTGCGACTTTTAGGGATCACCTCATTGTTCTCTGAAGCCTTATATTAACCAGGATGGGTTCCAACCCCTGGCAGCACTCTAGCAGCAGCTGCAGAAGCATTGAATACATACCCCTTTACTGAGCGGCACACATACATTTCCTAGGTCACAATAAAAATGTTTAGTAGGTGGGTAAAGGCAGCTCCAGTTCGCTCATGCAGCATTTACAGCCATAACAGACACTATAAGATATGGCTTCCTTAATTATTAGGGAAAATATATAACAAAACACAGTTTTGATGGCGAGTAATTTTAGTCTGACGTAGCTTTTTTCAGTTTTGGGAACTGGAGTATTTTCTTGTTATAAACTTGCTTCATGCCCATGTCATGTGTTGAAGTTTGATCAATTATAGCATTATGGGGGGATTCATGCTTTTTAGATGTGTTTATGGCATTGAATTGCATCCCTTTGTACATACACGATAAAAAACACACACACACACACACTTGTGCCATTGCACTATTCACAGATATGCATAATTTGCTCATTGTGTTGCAATCCCTTCTCAAAACTTATGCAGGTGTGTTTTGTTTTTGTGCTTTTTTGTGTATTGAGGCATATTGAAAACACATTCAAAATAAAAGTGCTGCCTTAATGCAATGCACCAAAACATGTATATTTGCGAATGCAAAAGGTGTGAATAGGCCCCAAAAGTTCATCAGCAATGACCAGTGATAAAACAGCCAGAAACTTGTTCTGGCTGAAAAGCAAAAAATATGACCAGATACAAAAAGCAGACCTTATTGTGCACTATGAGAAGAACTATAACTGATGAAGGATTAGAGACAGTGGAGGCTCACCCATAAGGACTTCTGGGGCAGCGTCCCTCCAAAAAAATAAGTAAGAAATAAAAATAAAAATGAACTATAATTATTAACCAACAGCAGCACAGCTAGAGAGAAACTCCAAAGAAAAAAAATCTTTGGAATTTCTCTCTAGCTGTGCTTCTGCTGCTAATGGCTAGAATAGACAGATTAGATAAGAAAGAGAAGTGTAATCTGCCTAGCAACAGGGCAGACGTCCCAAATCTCATTAAAAAGCTGTATCTAGAACACAGTAAAATGAATTCTCCACCCTCATTGGCTGCTTTCCAACATTCCATTCTAAGAATATCAGCTTTCTGGGGCGTCTGAATCTACAGACCTTAACCGGTTCCCGACCGCGCGCCGTGTTTTCACGGCGGCAGTCGGGGAGCCCTGCGCGAATCGCCGTAAATAAGCGGCGATTCGCATTTGGCCACCAGGGGGAGTGTGCCCGCGGCTCGGGCGGACCCGATGTCCGCCGGCGAGCCGCGATGAGCGGCTACAGGGAAAAGAACGGGGAACCGCCGATGTAAACACGGCGGTTCCCCGCCCTGTCAGTGGGGCATGAGAGATCTACTGATCCCTGTCACTGATCTCTCATGCCCATGTTAGCCCAACCCCCCCACAGTAAGAACACACCCAGGGAACACACTTAACCCCTAACTCTCCCTCTGCAGGTTAACCCCTTCACTGCCAATGACATTTATACAGTAATCAGTGGACATTTAAATTTCTGATCGCTGTATAAATGTCATTGGTCCCAAAAAAGTGTCAAAATGTTCCGACATGTCCCCCCCAATATCGCATTACCGCTAAAAATCGCAGATCGCCGCCATTACTAGTAAAAAAAACCAAAAAAACCCAGAAATGAATTCTCATCATCCGTAAACGCGGCCACTTTTGCGCAAACCAATCAATAAACACCAATTGCGATTTTTTTATCGCAAATATGAGGAATTATATAAATCGGCCAAAAACGGTGAAAAAAATGTTTTTTTATATTTTTTTTTTGGATTTGAATTTTAGCAAAAAGTAAGAAATTTGGGTTTTTTTGCAAAATGGTCGCTCTTCTTTTGTTTATAGCGGCGATAAGAAATGACGTAGAGGCGATCAAATACCACCAAAAGAAAGCTCTATTTGTGGGAAAAAAAGGACGCAAATTTTGTTTGGGTACAACCTCGCACGACCGCGCAATTGTCAGTTAAAGCGACGCAGCGCCGAATCGCAAAAAGTGCTCTGGTCCTAAAGTGCAAAATTCTTCCGGGGCTGAAGTGGTTAAACTGCCTAGTCCATTTGGTCTCTGCGTGGGGGGGGGAGCCAAGATTTTCTCTGCCTGCAGTTAAACATTCTGGCCAGCTGCCCAGCCATGTCCCCCCCTCCACAAGTCGCACTCCGACACTTAGTCTCTACCTCCAGCAGTGTTTCCACTCTCCACCAGGGACCCTTCCCCCGCCCACCATCATGTACATAGCAGAGGAGGAGGACATGAGGGATCGCTCAATGGAGGAAAGGAAGCCTGGATGGATCATCATGGATGACTACAGCTGCAGGGGAAGGAGAAGCTCAGAGGGACAATCAGATCCAAGCAGAGCAGTGTCTGCAAGGTAAGATTTCTGAGCATACATGCCAGGGAGCTCCCAGCAATACACAGGCAATGATTAGTCTGCATCCATAGAGAACACATAAGGCTGAACAGGTCCCTTCCAAAGCTCAGCAGTAGGATAAGAACTCTGAGCTGGCATGTAAATCACAGGGAGTTCTCAGGGATACACAGGCAGTAATTGATTTGCAATTAGTCTTCTGACATTGGGGAACCACAGAGCTCAGCAGCACCGCACACCCTCAGCTCTTCATACTATACTGTTTAACAGGCAGCATCAACCAACACAGCAACAACTCCACTCCTGGTGACTTCCTCATCCCTGCATTCAGTGCATTGTAAGTAGAGTCATGACTTACAATGCAGGGCCCAGTAAGTCACCAGGAGTGTAGTTGTTGCTGTGTTGGTTGAAGCTGCCAGTTTTCATGGAGCATTGCTCAGCCTCCGTACACCTCAGCATCAAACAACAGAATAAGAGGAATGTCTACTTATGACAATTTCTCTACAATAACTGCTTTCCAATGAATGCCATCTCAAATCGCCTGATTTTATAATTACATTTTGAACTTTTTTTGACAGATAATGAAGATTTATGTTAGTGAAGCTGCTCAGTTCCAAAAACCAGGGACATTTCTATGGCTCACCATGTGTCAGGGGTTAGTGGAGGATTTCCAGCGTTCCTACTATAAAATAAGGAATTAGGATGGAGCTTGATGGCACAGCACATACATGAAAACCCACATAATGCCAGTCTGTGCTTGGTTCCTGTGCAGACCTCACAGCTAATGTAGTTCTTTACCTTTGGGATTTAATGGATGAATGAGCCAGCAATATTTTATTGAGAATTAGGACTGACAGCTGAGTTATACTGTACATTGAGTGGGTGGAGTCTATAAGGGGCGTGGCTGCTAAGAGGTGGGAGGGGCCAAAAAGGAAGGGCGGTGTCTAGCGCCCCACCATCTTAAAACTTCACCAGCCGCCACTGATTAGAGAAACAGTGAGAAGAGGTATCCAGCTCCAATACACTGACACAATGTATGGCGTGTGCTTCTGCACAACATTTCTATGGGGGGAGTGTCATAAAACAACCAAACTTTTTGACTATAGTAAAGGAAACATAGGCAGGTAAATAGAAGGGCATGAAAAGCACCATGGGGGAGCCTGCCAAATATCTACAAGATGTATATATTGTGTAAAACATTAAGCATGACTACAACAATTAGCTTGGTCTGGGTTGAAGGTACTTTTGTTTTTTCCTCAGTTACATAACTTTTTTTTTTTAAAACGCTCTATTGCCTTTCTTTACTTTGTTTATTTCTCTTTGAGACCATAACCACCGTTTTGTTTAATTTTTATTGGAAAAATAGATTTTTCTAATGTAGTTACCACAATTTCGAAAAAAAACCTTAGAGGTCTATGTAGAAATTTCTGGCACAATGGCAGACTGTAGAATGCAAAAATGCTTTATAACTAGGGATTTAAAGCCCAATTCCTAGCAAAAGCAAAGGCGACCCATCCCACTTGGCTAATCTGTTTTTGCAAATAGACACTGAGAAACCCATAAATGCTTACTTGATTCTGCTGTCACATGATCTCCAGGCATCTCTTCCGAAAGTTGTTGCAGCCCATGGGTAGTGCCCATGACATCATATGGGCACTACAGAACAGATCCTCCCTTACTAAAGCAGAAGAAAGAAGACCTGAGACTGATGTATAACATGAATGTGGGCAGAGGTATCACTTCATGTTATAGCATCTTGGACGTTTGGTACACTCATTCGGAGCCAGGATTCTCATGCTGTATTTTATTATGGAGATGTACTGTAAGTGCATTACTTTTAAATAAACACAATTTTATAAGGATTTACACTATGGTGGCTTTTTATCTCTTGTGGTTCCTTATGTATATGATCCGCGGCTTGGAGTCAGAGGACTGATGTCTTGGATGGTGTGAAGTGAGAGTTCCTCTATCCCTCCAAGGATGATCAGAGACCCAGAGGAGCTCATATAAGATGAAGCCTTCTGTGAGCCCCCCGTAATAGGTGGTCATTGTGTTTCGGTAAGTGCACATCTTATCCATTTGGTGGTGGTTCATTCACGAGGTGGAGAAAAATGCATCACGGTGGTTCATCCATATGGACTTTGTTTTATGTTTTTTTTGGGGTGTTTACACTTTTTAGCGTCATGCTAATGACACCATATCAATTGGACTTCTCACTATACGCACATGTCACTTTATTATTATAAGTCATTACTTCATGGGTTTTTTATTATGTCACTATGAATTTGAATTTGCACATGTCACTTTGCATTTACAACTAATGTTATTTGAATAGTTTCTATTAGTTTCTAGCGCAACACATTTTTTATATATTATTTTGTATGTGATTATATCTCACATTTAGTGGTGCTGCTATTAGGTGTAATATTGAGTTTATGACAGGCACAGTATTTTTTTCCCTTGTTCACATAAGTGGGGTTCTTAGCTGGGGGCAGGGCTGGCCCAAGACATTGTGCTGCCTGGATCAGAGAATGAAATGCTGCCCTCCCAAAAAAAATAAAAAAATAAAAACACCTGTAAGGCAAAGGCATAATGAGCTAGTATACACCACATACTAGCTCATTATGATATACTTACCTTAGAAGGAAGATTGGACAGGGCTGCTCGGTCACCGCAGAGGGAGCTGTCATTTTCCCTTGGGGGATCTTTTGCGGTTCGCGGCTCCGGCCACTCACAGCGCCAGAGTCGCGAACCCAGTAGGATCCCCTGAGACGTCACTCCCGTGCATCGGCGGTGGAGCCCGTGTTTCCGGGAAGGTTTCTGGCAAGGTCCGGCGCTATGCGCTGGGCCTTTGCCGTGACGTCAGCGGCTGCATGCAGGGTGAATATCTCCTGAACCATACAGGTTTAGGAGATATTAATTTACCTACAGGTAACCCTTATTATAGGCTTACCTGTAGGTAAAAATAAAAAATTAGGGGATACAACCGCTTTAACAACCAGCAGCTTCTTAATACATTGGCACAATGTAGATATAGAAATGGGTTGGCGCTAAAGGAAAAAAATATATATACATACTAAATGTGCTCAGGACAGGTGGTATAATTTCTCTATAGGTCAAAGATAATCACTGTCACATGTACACATACATACACCCTGTTCCAAATTATTATGCAAATTATATTTTTCTCATTTACCTAAATAATTGATGTCAACAACAGTCAGCATAATTCTCATGTTATCAACTATTAAGAGTATAATTCAAATTTTATTCGAAAAACCTCCTAATGATAACAGTATTTTTTTTCAAAATAAAAAACGTATAATGCACTGTTCCAAATTATTATGCACAGTAAGTTTCAAAACACTTTATAGGTTGTAAAGAACTGAAAATTGTAATTTGTTGTGTTTGCAGCATATTTACTGAAATCAAAAGCTATTTCAATCAAACTTTGAACAACATTTTAGCTTTTTAAATATTTTAACAGGTCTCTTTACATTTTAACATAGGACCCCTTATTTTATAGCAGCTTCACAAGTCTTGCATCCATTGAACTTGTGAGTTTTTGGACAGTTTCTGCTTGAATTTGTTTGCAAGATGTCAGAATAGCCTCCCAGAGCTGCTGTTTGGATGTAAACTGCCTCCCACCCTCATAGATCTTTTGCTTGAGCATGCTCCAAAGGTTCTCAATAGGATTGAGGTCAGGGGAGGATGGAGGCCACACCATGACTTTCTCTCCTTTTTATCCCCATAGTAGCCATTGATGCAGAGGTATTCTTTGCAGCATGAGATGGTGCAATGTCATGCATGAAGATGATTTTAATATGGAAAGCATAGTTCTTCCTTCTGTACCAGGGAAGGAAGTGTTCAGTCAGGAACTCAACATACTTTGCAGAGGTCATCTTTACACCTTCGGGGACCCTAAAGGGGCTGATCAGCTCTCTTCCCATGATTCCGGCCCAAAACATGACTCCACCACCGCCTTGCTGACGTCGCAGCCTTGTTGGAACAGTGTGGCCATCCACCAACCATCCACTACTCCATCCATCTGGACCATCCAGGGTTGCACGGCACTCATCAGTGAACAGGACTGTTTGAAAATTAGTCTTCATGTATTTTTCTGCCCAATGCAGCCATTTCTGCTTGTGAGCATTGGTTAGTGGTGGCGGAATGGAAGGTTTATGCACAGTTGTAAGATTCTGGAGGACTCTACACCTTGATGTCCGTGGGACTCCAGAGGCACCAGCAGCTTCAAATATCAGTTTGCTGCTATGTAATGGTGTTTTAGCAGCTGCTCTCTTGATCTGATGCATGGATCTGGCAGAAATCTTCATCAATTTGCACAAACCCGTCTGTGCTCTGAATCAGCCACAAATCTCTTAATAGTGCGATGATCACGCCTAAGTTTTCGTGCAATATCTAATGTTTTCATACCTCGTCCAAGGCATTGAACTATTTCACTCCTTTCGGCAGCAGAGAGATCCTTTTTCTTCCCCATATTGCTTGAAAATGGTGCTCTGCTTAATAATGTGGAACATCCTCCTTTAGTAGTTTTTCCTTTAATTGGGCTCACCTGGCAATCTAATTATCACAGGTGTCCGAGATTGTTTTCAGTAATCAAAAGAGCCCTGAGACACAATGCCATCCATGAGTTAAACTGAAAAACAAAATATTTAATCTTTGTGACACTGAAATAGAATTTGCATAATCATTTGGAACAGGGTATATGTATATATAGTGTATTAGTATATATAATATGTAGATATACATATATATACTAATACACTGGGCCATGATCTAAGATGAAAATCTCCCCACTGTCCACTGCCCACAATCACACAATGCCACATTTTAATCAAGGCTGGCTGGCTGTGCAACTTGGCAAGTTCCTGTGTCATGTCATGTGTACATGTACAGTGTTAGTAAGTGTACTTACAGTTTACTGTACACTTGGACTCCTGGGGCTCCTGGCTGCAGACAGTGTCAGTGCTGTTGTTGTAACTTGTGATGATCCTCCTCCCTCCTGACAGGTACAGAGGGGCAAGGTAGCCCCTCAGTGGCGGTGCTGTGGCGGCGGCCGTTGGGTACTGGTTGGTATTAAAGCCTGCAGACTATGGCCTGCCTGTCCTGTTCCTGACCGTGACCTCGATGGAGTCAGGAGTCTGAAGCGAGCCTCCACCCCCGCTCCACTCCCGAGCCCTGCCCAGCACAGTCCTGACAGACAGTGACAGAGGCAGCAGCTATTGAGTGGGCAGGTAAGGCAGCGGCGGTGGCCGGTGGGTACTGGCTGCTAGGCTATGAATGCCTGTGGGCTGAGCTGCAGCCTGTGCTATGTGTCCGTGTGACCAGGAGACGGAGTCAGGACTCACAAGATTGAATAACTCCACCCCCGCTCCTGACCCCTGCTGCCCAGCACACAGCAAGCAGCACACTGTCACACAGGAATTAGTGAAGGCACTGGCAGCATAAGCATTGTATTATGTCACTGCATGCTCGGTCAGTAGGCCCCCCGAGTGCTGCCCCTCTTAATGTGCCACCTGGGACCCATGGTCCCACTGGGACCCATGGTAGGGCCGGCCCTGGCTGGGGGTTTCTTTAAAAGATGATGTTTAGATTAGATAAAGGTGGTAAGAGGATTTTTTTCTGCATTGGTTTTTCCCATACGAGGAGCTTCAAAGTAAACCTGTCCTGAGAGAAACATTGGGGCTACTATGTTACCTATCCTTCTAAATGCTTGTTACTTGGCTGTCATGGTGACCTTCTTGCTTCAAAATTTTCAGTTACTGACCCAGAATAATTGTGTAGATAAGGAGGTCTGATTTTTTCTGATTTGTGGGTCAGCATAATAACCTGACAATTAGCATTTTTAAATAGAGGTTGTGAATGGCAGCTATTCTTGTTTTTTTTTCTTGTGACAGGTTTGCTTTGCATGAGATTGGAAATGAGGACATAACATTTGAGTGTAATATGCAGTACTACATTTACCTCCTCCATGCCTTCAGCCTTGATTTGCTGCCTTAACATGAAGTTGTCCTTTCATTAATCATGTCGAGAAGGACCATTTATACAATACAAGCAATTGATGCTGCAGGCACATTAATTATTTGTGAAATGTAGATATCCCCTTTTACTCTATTAAAACATTCAAATAAATAGAAAGTAAATGTCTTACACTGCAGAAAAGTAAGTCAGCTTTCAGTATTAAAAATAAATTGACTGCAAGAAGAAGCAGATCGCTGGAATTCAGCAGTACCACCAGAAATACACATGTTTGTTTATATACAGTGTAGATATATATATATATATATATAATTGTACTGTATATTGTTATGTTATGCTGTATATTAAATTATAAAGTTCAAAAACAGAAGACTGCGCTGGATTAACTCCCTTGGTTGGGGTTTTGTGCAAACAAGGTTGCAGGTGAGTGCCCGACTCCCAATGTCTCTAGTTGACAGGGTACAAAAACTCTGGTGATGGGCCCTCTTGCTGCTACCCCTGGAAATGGCTGAATGTGTTGTTTCACATTTACAGTCAAAGAATGAGTGAAAAGGAGCGCCCAACGTTTTGGTAAAAATTAGGTGCAATTTTATTTGATTGAGATAAAAGCAAAAAAGTGTAAAAGTGTAAAAAAGTGTGTACATTTTTTTGCTTTTATCTCAATCAAATAAAATTGCATCTAATTTTTACCAAAACGTTGGGCGCTCTTTTTCACTCATTCTTTGATATATTAAATTATAGGATGGTTGGAGCATGGTGGGAGCTGAGATCATGTGCAGATTAAAGGAACATACTTTAATGTGCATGTAAGCACAAATTTATGAATGAAGCCTTCTACTGCAGGCTTACTTCAGACAGGAGCTGCTGTCAGCACTTCTGAAACCCAAACAAAACCCTGCTGTCAAACTTGCAACCAAGTCTTGCAAATTACGTCAGGAAAAATTGTTCTTCTATCGTCTGTGGCAGGGGCAGGAATGTAAGCAGGCTGTTGAAAAAAAGGAGTGCTGGGAAATGGACAGGGAAGTGTTGCTGACAAATGATATACAAATATCCGCGCTCGTGCCGTGTGCTCATAAATCAATAATAAGAAATAATAAAAGGACTTAACCTATATCATATAGGTGTTATAAAAAAAAATGTGATAGATGATAATTCAATCTACATAAATCATATAAAACCATATGTGACAAAAATGGGGTGCATAATTGAAATAAAAGTCCAGACGTTATGAATAACAGAATCCAATTCAGTCCGTAGAATGATGATTTCCAAGTGTAGTGACAACTTAAAAAATTATTAAGAGAATCCTCCACCACACCAATCCATCTGTGCATGGTTCCTCCACCAAACAAAAAATGCCCTTACCAGAGCTCCATGACCCTCTATTACGGGGGGTCAGGAAACGCTTGCGTGGACACCAGGCCTCCACCTAGCCCTTGATATGGGATGTCACAACTTCAGCCCTCAGTATTTGTCGCAGGGTCAGTAAAGTTAGTTGTGGTGTATTGTAACCACTCCCGGCGATTGGCAGGGCTCCTTATGTGATGACCTGTAGAGAATGTTCAGAGAGCTTCCAAGGAAATCGATGGACAGAGCCTTAGATGGAGACAGTGAGTGTTTCTCCTGCTAGAGAGAGTGAGAGAGCCCTTCTATTGTGTGAGAATGCCGATCTGTGAGGTTGTGAGATCGATCGATTGATCGATCGAGATAGTGTGTCTCCGGCGTGAGAGAGAGGGTCTTCCGAGTGAGAGCGTCTATTCCGTCTCAGAGTGACTGATTGAGGGACTCAATGAGTCCCTCAATTGAGTCCCTCAATTGAGTCCCTCAATCAGTCACTCTGAGACGGAATAGAGGCTCTCACTCGGAATACGCTCTCTCTCTCACGCCGGAGACAGACTATCTTGATCGATCGATCGCTCTCACAACCTCACAGATCGGCATTCTCACACAATAGAAGGGCTCTCTCGCTCTCTCTAGCAGGAGAAACACTCGCTGTCTCCATCTAAGGCTCTGTCCATCGATCTCCTTGGAAGCTCTCTGTACATTCTCTACAGGTCATCACATAAGGAGCCCTGCCAATCGCCGGGAGTGGTTATAATCCACCACAACTAACTTTACTGACCCTGCGACAAATACTGAGGGCTGAAGTTGTGACATCCCATATCAAGGGCTAGGTGGAGGCCTGGTGTCCACGCAGGCGTTTCCTGACCCCCCGTAATAGAGGGTCATGGAGCTCTGGTAAGGGCATTTTTTGTTTGGTGGAGGAACCATGCACAGATGGATTGGTGTGGTGGAGGATTCTCTTAAT
>BLSH010011777.1:37466-49016 GCA_018402905.1 Glandirana rugosa
CAGTGGGTACGTAGGTACGAGTGGGTAGGCACAAGTGAGTAGGCAGTGGGTACGTGGACACGGATGGGTGAGCACGGATGCATGGGTGACGGATGGGTGAGCACGGATGCATGGGTGGGCACGGATGGGTGGGCATGGACGTATGGGTGACGGATGGGTGGGCATGTATGTATGGGTGACGGATGGGTGGGCATGTATGTATGGGTGACAGATGGGTGGGCATGTATGAGGGTGTATGGGTGATGAGGGGGTCCCTGCCTGTCACATAGCGGTGCTGGGGGCACTTCAGATCCTGCCCACAGCACCGCTGCATCTCCTCTCTCCCCCCTCTCCCCCCTCCCCTGTCACACTGCACCGATCGGTGCGGAGAGGGGGGAGACAAGCCGGCACTTCCGCCGGCTTGTTTACATGTGATGCTCCGTCATTTGACGGAGCGATCACGTGGTAAACGGCCGCTCCAAGCGGGCATTTACCGTGATCCGTGATGCGCCGGGTCTCACAGACCCGGCGGTCATGGATGCTCCCAGATGCGCGCCCCAGGGGGCGCGCGGGAGCGCGATTGTGGGAGGACGTTATATAACGTCCTCCCACAACAATGGGTGCCACTTGCCGCCGTGTATCTACGTACACGGTCGGCAAGTGGTTAAACTCACTTGGTGCTTTATCTTATCTGCATTAAATTAGCCTCAGAACTTGTGTAATTCATAAGTGTTTGGGTTTAAAGGGATGAGGTGGCAACCCTACCTGGCTGGCCAGATTTGCAGTTATTTTCTGTCACTTCTAAACACAGAAGCCCGGCTTCTGTGCTACAAGTGACAGCGCGCTGCTCTCTCAAAATCTCCCTGCACAGCACTCAGACACAGGGCACAGATGCCCGGGCACGGATGTGTTATAGCCATCACCAGATGGCTTGCTGGCTGAGAAACAGCATGATGCGCTCGAATGCCGACGCCCCCTGCTGGAGCATCTCACTACTGGACGCTTCTCCTGTCCAGTGAACGAGAGACAGAGCCATGAATGGACTGTGTGGGAAGCTGAGACTGACTGCTTCTGAGGTAAGGTGAGGGGCCATTTATGCAGAGCTGAGAGGGGGGGCGTTTTTGCAAAGCTGAGGGGGGGGGGGGCATTTTTGCAGAGCTGAGAGGGTGGGGGGTGTTTTTGCAGAGCTGGGGGGGGGGGCGTTTTTGCAGAGCTGGGGGGGGGGGCGTTTTTGCAGAGCTGAGGGGGGGCATTTTTGCAGAGCTGGGGGGCGTTTTTGCAGAGCTGAGGGGGATTTTTGCAGAGCTGAGGGGGGGCATTTTTGCAGAGCTGAGTGCAGTGGGAAAGCAGGACTCAAAGCTGAAGCAGCAGAATGCAGAGCTTAGCTGTTGGGGGAGGGTTAGGACTGCAGAGATCTGTCAGAGAGAGGTGCAGAGGTGAACTTTGGATGTGGGGGGTCGAAGTGTCCTCTCTGTATAGCAAACCCCTGGCCCCAGCGCTCTGTGTGTTATGCTCTCCTGACCCCGGTGCTCTGTGTATTACGATCTCCATACCCCAGTGCTCTGTGTATTGCGCTCTCCTGACCCCAGTGCTCTGAGTATTATGCTCTCCTGACCCCAGCGTTCTGTGTATTGCGCTCTCCTGACCCCAGCGGTCTGTGTATTATGCTCTCCTGACCCCAGCGCTCTGTGTATTGTGCTCTCCTTAACCCAGTGTTCTGTTTATTACGGTATCCTTACCCGAGTGCTCTGTGTATTACGGTCTCCTGACCCCAGTGTTCTGTGTATTATGGTCCCCTGACCCCAGCGCTCTGTGTATTACTCTCTTCTGAATCCAGTGCTCTGTGTATTACAGTCTCCTGACCCCAGTGTTCTGTGTATTATGGTCCCCTGACCCCACCGCTCTGTGTATTACGCTCTTCTGAACCCAGTGCTCTATGTATTATGTTCTCCTGGCCCCAGTGCTCTGTGTATCACACTCTCCTGGCCCAGTGCTCTGTGTATTACGCTCTTCTGAACCCAGTGCTCTGTGTATTATGCTCTTCTGACCCCAGCACTCTGTGTATTACGCTCTCCTGATTCCAGCGTTCTGTGTATTACGCTCTTCTGAGCCCAGTGCTCTGTGTATTACGCTCTCCTGAATCCAGTGCTCTGTGTATTACGCTCTTCTGAACCCAGCACTCTGTGTATTACAGTCTCCTTACCCCAGTGTTATGTGTATTACAGTCTCCTGAACCCAGCGCTCTGTGTATTACGCTCTTCTGAACTCAGCGCTCTGTGTATTACGCACTCCTGAACCCGGCGCTCTGTGTATTACAGTCTCCTGAACCCAGTGCTTTGTGTATTACAGTCTCCTTACCCCAGTGTTCTGTGTATTACGGTCTCCTTACCCCAGTGCTCTGTGTATTACGGTCTCATGACCCCAGTGCTCTGTGTATTACACTCTCCTGACCCCGGCGCTCTGTGTATTATGGTCTCCTTACCCCAGTGCTCTGTGTATTACACTCTCCTGGCCCAGTGCTCTGTGTATTACACTCTCCTGGCCCAGTGCTCTGTGTATTACGGTCTCCTTACCCCAGTGCTCTGTGTATTACAGTCTCCTGACCCCAGTGCTCTGTGTATTACACTCTCCTGACCCCAGTGCTCTGTGTATTACGCTCTCCTGACCCCAGTGCTCTGTGTATTACGCTCTCCTGACCCCAGTGCTCTGTGTATTATGCTCTCCTGACCCTGGCGCTCTGTGTATTATGCTCTCCTGACCCCAGCGCTCTGTGTATTGCGCTCTCCTGACCCCAGTGCTCTGTGTATTACAGTCTCCTGACCCCAGCGCTGTGTACTACGCTCTCTTGAATCCTGTGTTATGCATTCCTGGTTTTATTAAACAATGTCCCATTAAGACCCTTCCATTGTACAATTTGGCCACACCCAACCTATAACATGGCTTGCTATCCCTCAGGAAGGGAGGGGGAAGGAGTTCCTGCACCTATTCTCTGAGAAGAATAGTCCCAGGCCCAGCTGCCCAAAAAGAACAGGCCATGCATGGAAAGCAATGGGCCAATGGGGAAAGATCTCCCCTGACCTTACCGGTCCTGCATTCCGCATGCACCACCTGGGCTGGGTGGTGGGATTAATAACGAGCACCACGGGCAGTCCTAATGGAAGCCAGGTGTTTAGCTTCTGTTGTGTTAGGGCTGCACAGTTGTGCCCTTCAACCTCACCTCAGAGAGCGCCACGCACACCAACGCAGGGCTTTTATGGAAGCCTGGGACTTCCATAGCATTGGGCCTGTGCCGCTGTGCTTAAGGCCCACCAAAATCCTCAGCACCAGGCCCATAATGCGCTTAATCCGGCCCTGTTCAGCTGGGAGCATAGATCATTTCAAAAAACGATTAGATGGGCACCTAAGGGACCACAACATTGAGGGATATACATTGCAATACTGACATAAAAGCACACACATAGGTTGGACTTGATGGACTTGTGTCTTTTTTCAACCTCACAAACTATGTAACTATGTAGGAGGAAATTAAACAAAGTGAAAGTTACCATTAAGATCAGTCGTGAGTGCCAGGTCTTGTTTTTTTTTTTTTGGCAGGTCAGCAGGTATCAGGCAATATGACTGACTATGGATATACAGGCCCTGTGCATCTGCCCGACCAGAGGGGTTGTATACCCCGCGGTGAACCTGCAGTCTTGCATGGCGTGCTTGGCTCCTAGAGGCAGCTTGTCTGTGGATTGAAAGTGGCCAACCATTGGAGCTAAACTGTCTACACGCACGGTACACTGCAAACGGGTCAGAGACCACCGGGTGCTGCCAGGAGTGGACATTAATAACATCTTTAGCAGACACGTTTGGGAGTGGATTCTTCTGAAAGCGGATCATACACTGATACGTAACTATACCTGCTTAGCGCTGCATATTTGCTGTTACTTTGTACTTTAAGGATTGACCTTCCATTCATAGAGGCACAAATCTGTATATTCCTCTGGGCATTGACTTTATATGATCCGTAAGATAAGTACTGACTGTATTGTTACCTGCAGAATATTGCACTTTAATCCCGCATAGCGGGGGTTAGATACACAAGTGAACTGTGTGATTAGACTGTGTTTACAGAGCATTGCACTGTATTCCCAGCAGGTGAATCACTACGAGAGTAAGCGCTAGCTGAAGTCCTATCTGCAGAACATTGCACCTTAATCCCACATAGCTGGGATCAGATACACTTGTTAACTGTGTGATCAGACTTCAGTTGCAAAGTATGGCACTCTTTCTCCGTTAGGCGGGTATGTTTTTCAGGTGATTACTATGGGAAATCCCATTTGTTTACTGCTAATCCTTTTTTGCCCTTCCTCATAATCTTAACCACCAGCCAATTTTCAGGGACAGGTCCATTACCTGACGCTATTTCACTGTATACTGGACTCTGTACGCTATATCCACAGTCCAATTTTTTGACTTATTGGAATTTTTTTGATTTTTATTTAATGAGCTCACTTAGTGGGATGGCAAGTTTTTCATATCCCTGGTTTCCCATGCTATACTGATACATACTCTGATAGCTGTGTGGTTTATGTGGATGAGTTATGTATGTGGCAGGTGTCTAGACGCTTCATTAATTTAGACAACGTTGCCCTATGGTGTTATGGTGGTGGTGTCTGTGCTTTATTTGTTTTTAATGTAACAATAATTAAATAAATTTGTATCCAATTTTTAAACTTTGTTATGTGTAATCAATTGATGGTACTATATCCCTGAGGCTCGTTGTCAAGTGGTACTTTGAACTTGATTTTCTGTTTGGATCCTTTTGATTTATGCATGTTGATACCACTGAGCCCCATTTGTATGGTTAGTGAGTGGATGAGTACCTTGGGTATTATGGTGGTGGTATACCCCTATCATAGTATGTAAGTACCATTATCTTTGTTATGGTTTACCATGCAGTCTCTGGCTTCTCCTGTACCATGCAGTTTCTGGCTGTCTCCTGTAGCATGCCTGCAGTCTCTGACTGTCTCCTGTACCATGCCTGCAGTCCCTGGCTGTCTCCTGTACCATACCTGCAGTCTCTGATGGTCTCCTGTACCATGCCTGCAGTCTCTGGCTGTCTCCTGTACCATACCTGCAGTCTCTGATGGTCTCCTGTACCATGCCTGCAGTCTCTGGCTGTCTCCTGGACCATGCCTGCAGTCTCTTCTGTCTCCTGTACCATTCCTGCAGTCTCTGCCTGTCTCCTGTACCATGCCTGAAGTCTCTGATGGTCTCTTGTACTATGCCTGCAGTCACTGCTGTCACTTCTGCCTGTTGCCTCCTCCTTCCCTCCACCAGCTGTCATCTCTGCCCCATGTCTCCCAATAACCTCCTAACCCTATCCTCTTCCCCCAGCGATCACAACCTTTTCCATCCCGACTCTCCCACCCCACAATCCCAATTTCACCCCACCCTCAACTACCTTCCTTTCCCTCACTTACCCTCTACTCCCACACTGCTGTCACCCAACTCCCTAACAACCCCCCCACCACCTCCTAAACCACCCCTCTTCCTAGGTGATCGGTATCAGTAATTGGTATCGGCTAGTACCTGCAAAAAAGTATTGGTACTCGTACTCTGTGTAAAAAAATGATATCGGTGCATGCGTACTATTTATAGGAATTGGGTATTTTTGATTTTTCCTTTTAAGCATTTTAAAAAACCTGGCTGAAAGGAATTTGTTTTACTTTTTTTCCCCAGTTTTCAGCACCCTAACATTTGTTCACCTAACCTACCTTTAACTGAAACACGGGTATGTTTGGCTCATCACTAGAGTTCAGCACTTTAACCACTTGCCGATCATATAATGTATGTATACGGTGGCAAGACGGCTCTCCTGCACTGGATCACATATCTAGTAAGTGATCCAGCACTTATGGGTTATGAATGTGCAGGCAATCAGCAGACATCGTGAACTCAATGTACGCCTGCACCCGCCGATTATTTGCCAGTCTGCCTATGTAAACAATGCAGATTGCTGTTTTGTCAGCCGGGAAGACATTGATCCTGTGTTCCTGATAAGCCTTCCCCTAGCACAAGCACCTCCCACACTATAGTGAAACACAGGCTAGGAACACATTTAACCCTTTTATCGCCCCAATGTTAACCCCTTCCCAGCCAGTGTCATTAGTACAGTGACAGTGCATATTTTTTTAGCACTGATCACTGTATTGGTGTCACTGGCCTCCAAAAAGTTTCAAAAGTGTCAGTTAGTGTCCCAACTGTCTGCTGTAATATCTCAGTCCCAATATTAGTTGCTGATTGCTGCCATTACAAGGAAAAAATAGATAAATAAAAATTCCATAAAAATATCCCATAGTTTGTAAATGCTATAACTTTTGCGCAAACCAATCAATATACGCTTATTGGGATTTTTTTTTACCAAAAACATGTAGCAGAATACATATTGGCCTAAGTTGATGAAGAAATTTGATTTATTTTTATTGGGTATGTTTTATAGCAGAAAGTTAAAAATGTTGTTTTTTTCCAAAATTGTCAGCCTGTTTTTGTTTGTAGAGCAAAGAATAAAAATCGCAGAAGTGATCAAATACCACAAAAAAAAGCTCCATTTGTTGGAAAGAAAGACACAAATTTTATTTGGGTACAGTGTCGCATGACCGCGCAATTGCTAGTTAAAGTAACACAGTGCCGTATTGCAAAAAATGGCTTGCTTAGGAAGGGGGGTAAACCTTCCGGAGGTGAAGTGGGGAGCTGACTATACAGGTAATGTCTTATTAAAGGAGAAAATGCAGGCATGGGAAAAGGGCATATAAAAAAATGATCAGAATTTGGCATGGCGTTCATAAACATAAAAATGTTGGGATTGCATATTTGCAATGGGTGACAGACAGTGGCAGATGTACAGAGGAATAACCTGATGGAGTTCAGAATGAGGCTAGGTTCACACTAGTGCGAACTGTATGAGGGTCTTCCCGCATCCAATTCGCATGACAGGAGCCTGTGACCGGCTCTCTATGGAGCCGGTGCACATATCTCCGTGGCGGCTTCGGAGCGAATTGCACAGAAGTCCTGTGCGTCTTTGGCTCTGTTTTGGGTCCGATTTTAGGCAAAAGGCCTGATTTGACACTGAAATGGTAAACAGGGACGCATCGAACCTCTACTGTGAGCCGCATTTGATCTTCGTGTGAACCCAGCCTTAAGGTTTTTGGAGAATAGTGCATAGATGAGCATCAGTCAAGAGAATGGATATCACTGAGCCTAACAAAAGGCATACTATGTGCAGAGATGGGTATCGGTCAGGGGATTGGATATAACTGAGTGCAGGGAGAGGGATACGGTATACAGAGATGAGCAGTGCTCAAGGAACTGGATGTTAGTGTAGACATTGTGTGCACTCTGTGTCCACTACTTAGGTCGTTGTCTTTGCAGCCTTTGTACTGCTCTCCTTCATAGTCCAAGAGCACGTGTACTATGACTGCCAAGACATAACCGCCCACTCAATGTACCTCTGCTTCCACAAGTGTTGAGCTGCTATACTATTTCAATAAGCAATGCAAAGACATCAACATTGCACTTAGTTCATTATTCCTTATACCTGCTATAGCCACAAAGGGAATATATCACCAAACCCAACTCTACTGGATGGGTGTTTTCGTTGGATATTTAGAGCATAGTAAAATATCTCTAATATAACGTTCTATATGTGCAAGAACAATAACAGAAATGATTGAATCCCACTCCCTACACACAACATAGTTACATAACCACTACTATATACAAGTATTCCAAGAAACACACAGCCTCGGCTGGCTTGTTATTGGTTTGTACTGTAGAAACTGTGCTTGTGCTAGGTGACTTATATTGCTTTTACACTTCAACTAATCCCCAGGATTACAGTTTATAATGTCTCACTCCTACTATATTAAAAGGAAAACAAGCCACCAGTTCTAGATGGCTCAAGGTCCTATGGGGTTAACATCCAGAATGAATTCCACCCAGTTCGCAAGACTGTGGTAGCTAGGAGAAATGTTCATTAAACAGTGGCTTCAGGGCTGGTATTATAATTGTTGAGGGAAAAAGGTTAAATGAAATTTCTGCTGAACAGACATCCCATACATTGGCTTCCCAGTTACGACTTTTTTTTTTTATTAGTTATAGACAAATAAAGCTATTCTGGGACTGCAGTAAGAACGTATTGCTACAACAAGCCTATGGCAAAGCATAAATATCATCATATTACACTGCAGTAATTCCCATGCAACCTAAACTTAATTCCTAAAAGTGCAGAAGTTTTGTCTTCACACAATGGGGTAAGAACTTTAAACTTAATTAACCTTAATTAAAAAATTAATTTAGTATATTTTACTACAAATTCCTCTACATAAAAATGATCTTTGGAAGGCCATAACACACCCTTAGGCTGGCCATATATTATACAATTTTCTTGTACAATTTTCATTTAGATTTACCAAAACCACATAATAAGACCTAAACACTTTCAATTTGTATGCATATTGAACAAGAAAATTGTATAATGTATGGCCAGCTTTAGTAATATTTAGAGAACAATAGCATTGTTTATGTAATATGAGGGCATTGTAGCAGGTCAACTTTTGAGTAAAAGTATATCAATAAATCACATTCAATGTTAACAGGAAAGTATAATGAGCTCATATTTTGAAGTATTACTGTGGCATTTACATTAAAATAATTTTAATACGACTTTCACATTGTACATGCTTGATATTTCATCCTTTTGTTAATGTATTATTGTAAATATATATCTAATCATAAAAATCTAATTTAATATTTTACGTTAATACAATTTAAAAAGCATTGTCAGTCTTTTTTAATCTGAAGCTTTCATTAAAATAATATCTGCCATGTCAACCATTTCACATGTACCCTTGATAGAGACTACAAGTAACCATATGCAGGCATAGCCCACTATTGTCACCCTCTGGAAGACAGTCAATAAATATACAAAAGATGATTAAAAAAAACAAAAAAAAAAAAACAGTATTTAAGCAGCAGTGGACAATAGGCACCGCTCCTCACAGAGCCAGAACGGGGATCCATTCATGTAAACAAACAGATCTCCGTTCTGACAGGGAAGTGGAGAGAGATCTGCTGCTCCCAGGAATTGAGGAATACATTTTTAAAAAAATTTTTTTGGATATGTATTATAGCAAAAAGTAAAAAAAAATGTTTTGTTTTTTTTTCAAAATTGTCGCTCTTTAGTGCAAACAATAAAAACCGCAGAGGTAATCAAATACCACCAAAAGAAAGCTCTATTTGTGGGGAAAAAAAGGACATCAATTATGTTTGGGTACAACGTCGCATGACCGGGCAATTGTCAGTTAATGCGACGCAGTGCTGTGTCGTAAAAAATGCTCTGGTCAGGAAGGGGGTAAATCATTCCGGGGGTTGAAGTGGTAAATTTTGTCTTGCATCAAAAGTGCAAAATTGAAAGAAAAACCTGTATTTGTAAATTTATAAACAACTTTGCAATGCTTTGTACTACAATTATATTTGTAGTGTAATTTTAAATGGGAATATTTAAGCAAAAGAAATGTATACTTTTTATCCACAGTAACACTATATTTTTTAACTAATACTAATCAATGTAGAAAAAAGTGTTTTATTTTCGTTTTTTGTCTATGGGTTCCATTTTTTTTACATATTCCTTACTTAGTTATCTAAGGTAATGAAAAAGTTATTACCAAATCAATAAGCCCATAGCAGAAATCTAAAAATTGCTCTGGTCCATAGAGGGGTATAGAGTTGTAAGAGCTGAAGTGGTTAATGAAAAAAAAACATGAGTGCAAGGAGAGGAGAAATTGGGACTTTAAATGAGGCCAGTCATTAAATAACACACAGTAAAATAGTGCTGCTGATTAGCAAAACACATATCCATAATTTATTGATAGAAATAATTAAATGTACATTACTCTTATATTAAAACCATGATATGTTATACACATAATCCAATCATGTATAGAGACAATTAATATACACATATTTTCATTGAGAAGTATCTAAATTGAAAGACAAGAGAAAGACATAATAAGCAGTACAAATTGATTTGGATGTCTTGAAATGTTCATCAAACACAAGCTGTGCCTTTAAATTGCATAATGTGATCAAATTAATCTAAGCGTCCTTTTATATAAACTCGACGTGTTTCATGGAGTACAGCCACTCATCAGGAGTATGATGCAAACAGAGTGTTCTAAAATAGATAATGAACATATGAGTAAATGGTAACTCTATAAGCCAAAAACGCTAATCTGGAAAAAACTTTGTTGTTGTAACTTACAAAGCAACCCATTGGTGGTGTATCCCGTATCCAGGGGAGAGCGGGGGCTAGAGACAGATGCCCGACACGGGGCTGAGGTGGGAAACACCGTCCCAAACGGATGGAGCAGTCAGGGAGAGCCAGACACACCACTGGGTCATCTAGTGCAGTGTTTCCCAACCCAGTCCTCAAGGCACACCAATAGGTCATGTTTTCAGGATTTCCCTCAGATGAAACAGCTGTGGTAATTACTAAGGCAGTGAAACTGATCAAATCACCTGTGCAAAAAAATGGAAATCCTGAAGACATGACCTGTTGGTGTGCCTTGAGGACTGGGTTGGGAAACACTGATCTAGTGCACTATGTGGACTCATGAAGACAAGATGTGGCTGCAAAAAAGGAGTAAATAAACATGACTTATGGGAATGTGTGCAGGGTGCGGACAGGATGTGTTAATGTGTTGAGTGGAAAAAAAAAAATTGGAGTCTGTGGGTGTGTGGGGAATGAATGAGCTCAGCCCATCAGTGAACTTCAAGCATGGTGATAGTGAGGCAGTGAAGGGATATTGTGAAAAAATGCAAAAACAAAAGCCAAACCAGAAACAAAACCAAAAAACAGAAACTTGAAACAGAGTGTAAGATGAGTGTAGGGGAAGAAGATGGCAATTGGAATTAATTACCTGGTGTGTGTAGAGCCCTGAGTCATTGCTGAGTGAAGTGACCATCTGGTGTGGGAAGTCCATGTGCAGAGGAGTGCTGGCCATCCCAGGCTGCCCTTTGATGATACGTTTTTTCTTTGTGTAAATTCTCAAAAACATGGCGGACTTTGTAGGCATAACATGAGGCAGTCTGTTTAACCCCTTCCTTACCGGGCCATTTCTGACACTCCTCTCCTACATGTAAAAATCATCATTTTTTTGCTAGAAAAATACTCAGAACCCCCAAACATTATATATGTTTTTTTAGCAGGTACTCTAGGGAATAAAATGGCAATCATTGCAACTTTTTATATCACACGATATTTGCGCAGGAATTTTTCAAACGCGTTTTTTTTGGAAAAGAAACAGTTTAGTGAATTAAAAAAATACAAAACAGTAAAGTTAGCCCAATTTTTTTGTATGTTGTAAAAGAGGATGTTACGCCGAGTAAATTGATACCCAACATGTCATGCTTTAACATTGCGAACACTCGTGGAATTGCGCCAAACTTTGGTACTTAAAAATCTCCATAGGCGACGCTTTAAAATTTTTTACAGGTTACATGTTTAGAGTTACAGAGGAGGTCTAG
>BLSH010011777.1:56359-71895 GCA_018402905.1 Glandirana rugosa
GTGTGACATCTTTCGGCGTCGTCAACCGTGGACACAAAGCAGTAGTCTCTGCACGACGCCCCCACAAAGGTACAGGAGTAGGACTTTGTCTTCAACAACCCGTAGCCACGTGAGTTACAGAAGGTGTTGACCCCGTCCCGATACACCTACCGCGTGTCTTACGTGTGGTCGTCTCAGTAGTTTTTCTATTCTCTGAAGACGTACTGAACCCCGAGTCTGACGAACCGACTAAATGTTCCCCGACTCCACTTTCTGTCTACCGGTGCCCCATGTCCACGGTTGAGACTCGAAAGTCGTTCCCTGGCCCACCCTCTGTTACACTTCCTTGTCCTCCGTAACAGACATCACGAACCCGAACGATTTTTGAAATGTCCGGGTCCGGGTCCGTGCCACGGACACCCTAAAGTTCGGTACGGACCCGAACGTTACAGTCCGGGTTCGCTCAACACTACAGACAATGCCTCCTGTTCCTTCACATTGTCTCCCACCCGGTCCCTTGCTGAAAGCTCAGAGTTGGCACCTGTACCCCGTGGCCATCTGTCTTTCACCTCAGCCCCTTGTAAATCAGCCAAGCAGTCTGAGCCCCAAGTCATGCAGAAGTCTCTTATCTTTTTGATGACTCTGCTGGTGTGCATTCTGTGCGCCATCCACATAGCCCTGCCCCAGTTGTGGAAGACATTGAGTGCACCGATGCCCAACAACTTCTGTTTCAGGATGAGGACATGGAAACACCCCCGCAGCACGTCTCTGATGACGAAACACAGGTGCCAACTGCTGCGGCTTTCTACAGTGTGCTGACTGACAAGGAGGACAGTGGTGTAGAGTGGGTGGAAGATGATGTGGAGGATAATGAGGTCCTAGACCCCACATGGAATGAAGGTCATGCGAGTGACGTGTGCAGTTTGGAGGAAGAGGTGGTGATTGCACAGAGGCACCAGCATAGCAAAAGAGGAAGCAGGTTGCAAAAGCGGAGCGACCTTCCCCTAGACAGTACGCCTGCTACTACCCACCGCACTCAGGGACCTAGCACACCAAAGGCAGCTCAAAGGAGTTCCCTGGCATGGCAGTTCTTCAGACAATGTGCTGACGACAAGACACGAGTGGTTTGCATGCTGTGCAATCAGAGCCTGAAGTGAGGCATAAACGTTCTAAACCTGAGCGCAACCTGCATGACCAGGCATCTACATGCAAAGCACGAGCTGCAGTGGAATAAACACCTCAAAATCCAAGAAAGGTCTTGGGCTCCTCCTGCTTCCTCTTCTGCTGCTGCCTTGGCCTCTTCCTCCACCTCTGTCACCTGCCACATAGCAAACAGACAATGTGACAGCAACACCACCATGTCTGCCACCATCCCCAAGCATTTCCACATGGTCCCATGGAAGCTTACAGCTGTCTATCTCACAAACACTGGAGAGAAAGAGGAAGTACCCCCCTACCCACTCGCAATCCCTGGCCCTGAATGCCAGCATTTCAAAATTCCTGGGCTTTGAAATGCTGTGATTCAGTCTGGTGGACACGGACAGTTTTAAAAACCTGATGGCGGTGGCTATCCCACAGTATGGGGTTCCCAGCCACCACTACATTTCCAGGCGAGCCATCCCTTCCCTGCACAAACAAGTCGGGGACAAGATCAAGTGTGCACTGCGCAACGCCATCTGTGGCAAGGTCCACATAACCACTGATACGTGGACCAGTAAGCACAGGCAGGGACGCTATATCTCTCTAACTGCACACTGGGCAAATGTAGTGGCGGGTGGGCCTGAGGCAGATAGCAGTTTGGCGCATGTCCTTCCGCCACCGAGGATTGCAGGGCATTTCTCTTTGCCTCTTGTTGCCTCCTCCTCCTACTCCACTTCCTCCTCCTCTACCACCTCCTCATCCGGTCAGCGTAACACCTTCATCACCAACTTCAGCACATCCAGGGGGAAACGACAGCAAGCTGTTTTAAAACGGATATGTTTGGGGGATAAACCCCACACTGCGCAGGAGCTGTGGACGGGCATTGAACAACAGACCGATGAGTGGTTGTTGCCTCTGAGCCTTAAGCCCGGCTTGGTGGTGTGCGATAATGGGCGAAATCTCGTAGCAGCTCTGGGCCTAGCTGGTTTGACACACATCCCTTGCCTGGTGCATGTGCTGAATTTGGTGGTGCAGACATTTCTAAAAAACTACCCGGATATGTCAGAACTGCTGCAGAAAGTGTGGGCCATCTGTGCGCACTTTCGATATTCTCCCCCTGCTGCTGCTCGCCTGTCTGCGCTGCAGCGGAACTTCGGCCTTCCCGCTCACCGCCTCCTATGCGACGTGCCCACAAGGTGGAACTCCACCTTGCACATGCTGGAGAGACTGTGCGAGCAGCAGCAGGCAATAGTGGAGTTTCAGCTGCAGCACGCATGGGTCAGTCGCTCTGTGGAACAGTACCACTTCACCACCAACGAGTGGGCCTCCATGCGAGACCTGTGTACCATACTGCGGTGTTTCGAGTACTCCACCAACATGGTCAGTGTCGATGACGCTGTTCTCAGCGTTACTATCCCACTTCTCTGTCTCTTTGAAAAAACACTTTGGGCGATGATGGAAGAGGATGTGGCACAGGAGGAAGAGGAGGAGGAAGAGGGGTAATTTCCATGGTTATCAGGCCAGTCATTCACAAGTGGCTCGGAGGGTGGGTTCCTGCACCAGCATAGGCCAGGTAAAAAATTTTCAAGCCAGGCCACAGTACTGGAGGATGAGGAGGACAAGGATGATGATGAGGAGGAGGAGGAGCTGTGCTGTGAACCGTGCTCACAGCAGGGTGGCACCCAACGCAGCTCATGGGCATCACTGGAGAGTGGCTGGGGGGACACGGAGGACACAGATGATACACCTCCCACAGAGGACAGCTTGTCCTTGCCTCTGGGCAGCCTGGCACACATGAGCGACTACATGCTGCAGTGCCTGCACAACGACAGCCGAGTTGCCCACATTGTAACTTGTGCTGATTACTGGGTGGCCACCCTACTGGATCCCCGTTACAATGACAATGTGCCATCCTTAATCCCCTCACTGGAGCGTGATCGGGAGATGCGCGACTACAAGCACACGCTATCAGACGCGCTGCTGAGGGCATTCCCAAATGACACCGGGGGGCGAAGGCAGAGGAGGAGGAAGAGGTCGCCAACGCAGCTGTGGCACCGCCAGCACCTCAGAAGGCAGGGTTAGCATGGCCAAAATGTGGAAAAGCTTTGTCAGCAGCACACCACAACAAACAGCACCACCAGCTGATAGGCAACGTCTTAGCAGGAGGCAGCATTTCAGCAACATGGTGGAACAGTATGCGTGCACACGCCTACACATACTGACTGATGGGTCTGGCCCATTCAACTCCTGGGTCTCCAAATTGGGCACATGACCTGAGCTTGCCCTTTATGCCTTGGAGGTGCTGGCCTACCCTGCAGCCAGTGTATTGTCTGAACGCGTGTTTTGCACGGCAGGGGGCGTTATCACAGACAAGCGCAGCCGCCTGTCCACAGCCAACATGGACAAGCTAATGTTTATTAAAATGAACCAGGCATGGATCCCACAAGACTTGTCTGTACCTTGTGCAGAATAGACATTTATACCGGCCTCACACAGCCATTGGTATACTTAAGTGAACTTAGTCTTTTTTTTTTTTTTCAATATGTCTCAATATTTTGGGGGCTACCCCAATTAGAGAAAAAAAACAAACAAACAAAAAACAGTGTTGGCTACCTCCTCCTCCTCCACCGCCACTTCCACCACCTACACCGCCACGGTCACAGCCTCCTCAACCTCCTACTCCACATCCACCTCATCCTCCATTTTTATTTTTTTTATGTGATTTTAAGTTATTTCCCTATCCACATTTGTTTGCAGGGTATTTTTCCTACTCTTACCCCCATTTTGCTTCCTTTTGCAGCCCTCTAGCCCTTTCCAGGACTTTTTAGAGCCATTTTAGTGCCCAAAAGTTTGGGTCACCATTGACTTCATTGGGGTTCTGGGTCAAGTTCGGGGCCGAACTCAAACTTTTTCGCGAAGTTCGGCCGAACCCGCCGAACCCGAACATCCAGGTGTCTGCTCAACTCTAGTAATTCGGAACTTCGGATACATCCGAATTTCTAAAAAAAGTAAATATTAACGGAATATTAAGAGGTTAATATTGGGGGTTAAGGTTAGGGGTTAGGATTAGGGTTTAATATTAGGTTTAAGGGTTGGGTTTAGGGTATTTATTTATTTTATTTATTTATTTATTTATTATATTTATTTATTTTTATTTATTATATATTTTAATGTAATTATTGCACTTGAGCACAAAAACGCTCAAAATTGCACAACAAAATGCACTAAAACACTCAAAATCCCTTGAATCAAGCATTTCCATGCATTTCTATGGAATGAAAAATACTGTGGAACAAAAAAATGCACCGATCTGCCCAATTCAAGCTCCAAAATGCTCCAAAACTTTTTTGAGCTTCAAACAAGTTGTAGTGGAGATAATATAATAGTAATATCATTTTTTTTCCTCCAACATTTCGGAGCTTCAGACTTAAATCTACAAAACTCTGAGGTGGGAATGGGGCCTAAGTTTCAGTACTACTGCACAAGAAATTAAAAGAGGCAAATAACAAAACATAATCAGGCATTTACACTATATGCACTGTGATATTTTGGGGAATCTGGATTATCAGCTAGCCATGTTGGTAAAAGTAAACAGTCTTTATTCATTCAAAACAGGCAAAACAAATTAGTTTTCTTCAGCACAAACAAAACAAATGGTCCATACACTGGTAAAAAAGCAAAGACATGTCTCACCACTCTCATAGAGCTTGTCCCGTAACAGGGCTTAAAGCAGTGGTTCTCAACTCCGGTCCTCAGGACCCACCAACAGGCCAGATTTTAAGTATTACCTTGGGGAGATGCAGACTATAATACTGCAATCACTGAGCAGCAAATTATATCACCTGTGATGTATTTCAGTTATCCTGCAAACCTGGCCTGTTGGGGGGTCCCGAGGACCGGAGTTGAGAACCACTGGCTTAAAGTATCCACCTGCTCCCGGGGTCCACAGCTCAGCAGTGCCACGGTGTCCTGTTTCACTCAACTCATTATGGACACCTGGTGGCTGTTGCCTGCCCTTTTCAGCCCTCTCTTGCAGGTGGGTTAAACCCAAAGTACCCGTAGTCAGGGTTGGAGGCTCTTTACCATCCAAAATTTCTCTGAGCCTACTAATTCCCGGTCCCATATCAGGAATTAACAATCCTGGGAAAAACTGTAAATCAGATTTTCTCTCTTTACTGGATCACCCTAGAACCCCTCACCCTTCTTAGGTGAGAATCATTGGGTACTCCAACATTCTCTTGTCACCCCCCTTAAAGGGACCACAACTCAAACAACGGGTAAACATACAGGTCCCCTGGCATCCTGTACAGCACTTAAGCTGTGGTCAGCTATATAAATAATTAAAATTGTTTTTCATAAAACACCTGTTGATCCTTCTAGAAATCTATTTTTGTTCTGATAACTTTGCAGTCTTTTTTCAAGCATTGTTATTACCCCCCCCCCCCCACCAAGTTCTCTCTGTTCCCTCTTATGTAATAGTGATGAGGAAAGGGGTGGGTTTTCCTTTTGCCCAACACACTTTCTGTCCTAGGACAATGCTGCTCCTCCACAGATGAAGTACAATAAGTAAGCATTGTCACCTTAGGACAAGAAGGTTCCCCCTTGCTGGAGCAATTTGGATCATGCTTCACTGTTTTTTTTGTCTTCCTCTGGATGAACGGATTGTGTAAAAAAAAATGTTTCCCTTCTATTGGTTGAATTGGATGGACTTGTATCTTTTTTCATCAAGACTAACTATTTAACTACGTAAGAAGTGTGTTACTTGCAGGATTGTCAAAAATAAAAGAATAAAAGTCGGAAGAAAAAACTAACGCAGCCACCACATCCAATGGCTGGTAGGCTGCAATATAATACATTTTGTTTTTGGGTTTAGATACACGTTTTAAACCTTTTAAGGAATACATAGCAGCGGTGAATCTTGATAATACATTTGGAAGGGCTAAAAAATTCATTTTAGGTAGTTTTGGTGGCAACATCAGATTTTGGATTACTGATCCAGCAGTAATCAGCCTGAATTGAAAGATGGAAATATAAGTCACAAGAGATCTAAAAGCTATAGGAAAATGTAACCTCCCTGGCGGTATGATTATGTCAATACTTACAATGTCAAAGCGGTACATTGTTTTGCATGGAAATTTGTTGTTTTATATTGTAGGCCTGTAATTCTTAGGAATAACTCACTTAAATCTGTCCAAACAAGAGTCTCGTAGACATTCCGGGTATAATAAAATTTGAAACACGAAATCAAAAATTATAATATAATAAATAATTATAAAAAAACAACAATATAATAATACATTTTATGCAATAATGTAATCAAACCTAAAACACTGAAATGTGTCCAAACAAGGGTGCAATATTACTAGTCACTATAATACTAGACACTGCATATTGGTTTGAACTGTTATTCTTTTTTATTTCAAGCGAGATCTGGGGTCTTATAGGCCCCAGATCTCACTTTAAAGAGGGACCTGTCATGCCCTATTTCTGTTACAAGGGATGTTTACATTCCTTGTAATAGGAATAAAAGTGATTAAAAAAAAAGTAAAAAGAAAGTGTCAAAATAAAAAAATCAAAGTAAAATAAACAATTAAAAAAAATAAAAGTGCCCCTGTTCCCATGTGCTCGCTCGCAGAAGCGAACACATACGTAGGTTGCGCCCGCATATGTAAACGGCGTTCAAATAGCTGTCGTCACTTTCAATGTCTGATGACGAATTTCCCCACAAATCATTATCGCTCCATTCTGCAAGTGGGATGCCTTTTGGATGCCATGGACGCTCTCAAGTTTCCAGGCAGAAAGATTGGCAGAAAGAATGGTAAAAGTGCAGGCAGGGCACTGGCCAAAGCACTAGGGACAAATCTGAGGTGAAATGATTTGATAAAGTAATGTTATCTACAGATTACTATGTATTGTGTGTGTGTTTATGTTTTTAACTTTTTGAAATTCCCGCTGGCTCTGCTTCCATGCATCGCGGCACTTGCAGGGAACGGAGCCCGGAACCCTTATACATCCAGCGGATGATCCAGCCAAGAGGATCCGGCCGGAGGACATTGCGGGATCACAGGGACAGGCTAAGTACATGCAGAGGAATTTAACAGTGTAATCCCGAGTGTGGCTTGGGGTTACCTCTTATGGTACTGAAAATTAACCCTGAGCCACACTCGGGATTACCGCTAGGGAGGTTAAACTTAAAATGAAACGAAAGTCCTAATTTTTGTAGATATTGGTCAATGGCACAATAGTTTACAGTTATTTTAATAATACTAATATAATTTGTGAGCTTTATTTTATAAGTTTAATAAAATGTGATTATAGAAACACCCCAAACCACAATGTCACATTCTTCAAACCCCCTCCCATCCCCGTGCTCCCAAATAATCCCAAAGTAGAAGCTGCAATGAAAATTACAGTATATTATCTGAAAAACAATATCCACAAATATTGTTTATTGGCTGAACGGTGTGTAAGCAGCTTGATGAAGCTGCAATATTAGAGGGAAAGATAAGGCAGGTTTTACTCTTAAGTAAACATTAGAGTGGACTATTTTGGAGAAAAAACCCACCCCTATTGTACAATACTTAAGCAGATTGTTTAGACTGCTATGTAGAGAGATAAGGCAGGTGCTATCCTCAAAAACAAAATTCGAGTGTATTTAGAGACAATAGCCACACTTTTGTACAGTGTCTGAACAGTATTACTATTATGATAATACAGGATTTATAAAGAACCAACATAAAGGGAGACAGTACAGTTACAATACAAATCAATACAGGAGGATTAAAAGGGCTATGCTCACAGAAAAAAACTTACAAACCAATACAATGGGGCAAGTGATACCAAAGCTAATAACACTAAGAAAGCACAGCTACAGTATGTCTTTGGAGATTTCTAGACCTGTCTGTTTACCAAGGTTGTAGTGGTCAGTCTTGTTCTGCATGTAGTAAGGCGAGCAAGTGCAGATGATGGAATCTTTGGCTCAAAGTGGCTTCTGTCCTTCATGGCATCATTTTGTCTGGGAGGTTGCATAGGTTCTGCATGGGCTCTGGGGCACTTGGGGGAGACTGTTGCTCCAGAGTCGTGCCCCATTCTGCATCCTTCCTAGCCACCAGCAAATTGAACCAGTATGCAGTGAATGATATATAGTTTCCCTGCCCATACTTGCTACACCTCATGGTTGTGGTCATGTGGATCTTACTGCTTACACCATGATCCAGTGACATAGACACATGCTGGTGGGGGCAGGGATGGCCTTATGATAAAATGAATGGTGTCTGACTATCTGCCTCTGGGTTGTAGTACAGCCAATAAACTCACAGAAGGGGGCCAACTGCACAAGGTGGAACCAGAAATGTTTCCAGGTGTTGGACATGAGGGTGGTTTGAAAACATTTCTATCCTCTGCTGCGGCAGCTGTGAAAGAGACACCTGCCTTGGGAAGGATGATCCTGGAGATTATAGGGTGGATGCTGAGGTAGCATGTGATAGTGATTTTTATAGAGTGTTCAAAGTCATCATGGTTAAAGAAATGGGCAAAATTGAATTTAATTTGATAATGATTGCAACCAGTTCCTGTGTATTCTCCATATGTTATCTCACAAGGTTGCATTTGCCATGACATTTGGTCATTTGCAGCTTTGCCATATGCAAGTTACATTTTTTATATTCTTCAGAACACTTTCTAAAACACATCAGCATTGTTTAAATTACAATACACACCATAATGGATCTCCCGCCTTTCCTCTTTTTTCTATTTTCTCTGAGTTTTTCCGTTCTTTGTGTGCCCTTTCAAGAATCACCAATCCAAGGACCCTTCACTTTGTCCTCCTCAGTGTGGTCCCATGACCTCTAGATGGTACAGTGGTACAGCTACACCATCGCTTGTCCTGCAGAACCTGCTCCCATTGCAAGTCTAGCAATAGCTCAGCAAGTCAAACTTGTAGCACAATTGCTCCCTATCTGGGATGCTGTGGTTCATGATGGTGATGCAGATGCTACTAACTGATAAAATAAAAATGTCTATTGTCTTAGCAAAACTGTTTGGCCTTGTAGTATTTACATCTGAACACCTTTCAGGTCAAGAGGATCAAATGTAGGAGAACTTATTTTTTATCTTTTTTTTCCTGAAGAAATTAAATAGGTAATAATGTACATGGCTATACCCAGCATTTATAGCTGTGATTATAAGCATAGTAGATTTTAGAATGCTTGCATTGCAGTACACAGCAGAATCACAGAAATAAATGGAAGTGCATCCTTGTGTCCCATGCACTACTGCGTAGAATTGACTAGAGTCACCTTTGAATGACAGCCCTCCATTCACTTTTCAGATGAAGTCTTGCTTATGCTAGAAAACAGGAGGATGAAATAGCTGTTAAGCTGTGTTTCCTTGTCAGCTTCTTTTATAAGCTCTAAGGAATGGCTATTATGACAAATTAAGACTGCACCCCTTGAGGAGGGAAATTGGGAGAATTGCTTTAGCTTTCGTTTTTTTTTTCATTTCTAAACAGCTATGTATTTTTGGCATTCTTACACTGGCTCAAGAATCAGCCTAGGGCTTTCTTTTTGGGTTTTTTATTGAATAGGAACTTGGATAGGGATGGGAGCATGGGATACCTCAAACTGTGGAACTTGAGGACTGGCTGCTCTGTAGAAATTGCAAGCTGTGTTGCACAACTTCGGGCTGCATTGTACTTTCTCTTGGTTATTTAGTACAAATCCTGGCTGTCTTGCACATCTCCTGGCTGCACTAAGCACTTTAACAGTATGGCACGCTCCTGGTTGTCTTGCAAAACCCCTAGCTGCACCAGCACTGGCTTGTAAGATGAGTTGCCCTACAGTTCTTTCTCTACTGTGAAGCAGGAACAATTATACACTCAGTCCCAGAATAGTGGAGCTTCCTCATTCTTGTCCTCCTGGCTCTTATCCAGACTCTGACCCAGAATTTTTCTCCCTCTGGTTGAACCCCCAGCTAAGCCAAGCTGGGACTGTGATGTCTTTCAAAAGTAAGGACTTCTGGGGCTTCTCCTCTGCCCCAGGGGCAGAGCCCTCTGCACCTAAGTCTCCTCCAGAAGGCTGGACCCTGGAACTCTGCCCACTGGCTGCCAGGCTTCAGAATATTTATAGGCTCTTTAACCAACTACTGTACAGTCCCCTCCAGGAATGGACCAGAGGCCCAAAAATAATCAAGCTGCTTGTTCTGCTCTCCCTACCACTATACTTCAGAACTTTCCAGAAAACAGGGGGAAGAAGCAGAACAGCAGCCTGGGAGACACTGAACAGCCCAAACCAATCAACCCCTGCTCCACTAATTACCGATGAGCTCCCTAAATTTACCTAGCAGCCTACTCTAAACTGAGAGGATGCTGAAATACTATTTTCCTGGGTTTCAAGCTGATGTAAAGACTTTAATCATTTTTAAATCAATTACATAAAACAAGCATGCAAATCAGCAGATTTGACTTTATTTAATACATATTTGTTCCTAGTCAGTAACTGAAAGTTGTAAACAGTCAGGTAACTAGAATTTTAAGAATGTGGTCAACAATGACAACCCATATGTGCGTGCGTACTTGAAAAAAAACATGGCTATACAGATGATGAAATGAAAATGGCAGGAATAAATTAGAGACATGCATTACACATATGTTTATTGACAATTCAACAAAATTCTCCATAAATTGCTGCAGCTTGGTGGCAGTGATTTATTATGGGTATTCCCAATTTCCCATATTAATACTCACAGCAGTGATTTTTAATTTTACAAGGCTTTTCATCTGCATCAAGCAGCCCATGTTGTTAGCCACCAGAGATTTAGGTGGGCTTAGAGGGAGGTAAGAAAAATAAAGAAGCTTGCTTATTTTGCACAGCAATGAATTTTTTTTTTAATCTGAATTCGATTTTCCTTGAAATCACAATCAACCACAGACTCCAGTGGCCAACCAGAAACTAATAAAATGTATTAATAAAATGATGCAGTAATAAAAAGTAATTCTCAGATTGGAATGCTATGTTTTGTCCATGTATGGAGTTTATCAAACACAATCGGTGATGTGGAGGAGTAAATAGAAGAAAATAGACTGAAAGAGGAAGCTGCTAAGAGGAAGACCAAGTAGTGACTATAACACTAAAGGGGTTGGTGCTTGATCTCTGTGCTATAAGATGTCTTTTTATGGCTTCATGTAAAAAGTAGTCAGGATAATGAAAGAGAAAGGTTAAAGCATGAATAAAGCTCACACTGATCATTGCAGATGTACTGCTTAATGGTAGAGCTAGCCAGGGTCTAAACAAAGTGCTTAATGAGCTCAGAGACAGGAATATATAACTGTTTTCCATGGATTGTAACAAAGTATATTTAGTCACCCTATATATAGGGCAAAGTCTTCAATCTGTAGTCTGGGGATGTTGCCACTGATGTTAAATCAATGTAATTGGACTTCCCCCTTGCCTGTTAAATAGGTAGACTGCAGTAAAAAGTAATAAAATAAAATGCATGCTGCTCTCTCTGCATAATAATTTACATTCCAAGCAGTTGTGTAATTTTCCTGGAGTCCTTTGGACTTCTTGATAAATAAAGATTGTGTTGATTGTACATTTGACTGTAAGCAGCAATTTTCTACAAGGTGTCCATACACAAATGGATCATTTAGCAGATGATGCCTGTTCTGCCAGCAGTCATCTTGTGCTTATTGAGAACATGATATGCGCTTTGATAAACAGGACCAATCAATGTGCTTTCTCAGCCAGAACGATACAATGCTCAGAAGCTCTCTTACAGTGATCATAACGTTAAGGACACCTACAGTATCTCACAAAAGTGAGTACACCCTCACATTTTTGTAAATATTTTATTATTTCTTTTCATGTGACAACACCGAAAAAATTACACTTTGCTACAATGTAAAGTAGTGAGTGTACAGCTTGTATAACAGTGTAAATTTGCTGCCCCCTCAATATGACTGAACACACAGCCATTAATGTCTAAACCTCTGGCAACAAAAGTGAGTACACCCCTAAGTGAAAATGTCCAATTTGGGCCCAATTAGCCATTTTCCCTCCCCAGTGTCATGTAACTCGTTAGTGTTATGAGGTCTCAGGTGTGAATGGGGAGCAGGTGTGTTAAATTTGGTGTTATTGCTCTCACTCTCTCATAATGGTCACTAGAAGTTCAACATGGCACCTCATGGCAAAGAATTCACAGAGGATCTGGGAAAAAAGAATTGTTGCTCCACATAAAGATGGCCTAGGCTATAAGAAGATTGCCAAGACTCTGAAACTGAGCTGCAGCATGGTGGCCAATACCATACAGCGGTTTAAAAGGACAGGTTCCACTCAGAACAGGCCTGAGTGCACGTGCTCAGCGTCATATCCAGAGATTGTCTTTGGGAAATAGACGTATGAGTGCTGCCAGCATTGCTGCAGTGGTTGAAGGTGTTTCGGGTCAGCCGGTCAATACTCAGACCATACGCTGCACACTGCATCAAATTGGTCTGCATGGCTGTCGTCCCAGAAGGAAGCCTCTTCTAAAGATGATGCACAAGAAAGCCTCCAAACAGTTTGCTAAAGACAAGCAGACTAAGGACATGGATTACTAGAACCATGTGCTGTGGTCTGATGAGACCAAGATAAACTTATTTGGTTCAGATGGTGTCAAGCGTGTGTGATGGCAACCAGATGAGGAGTACAAAGACAAGTGTGTCTTGCCTAAAGTCATGGTGGTGGGAGTGTCATGGTTTGGGGCTGCATGAGTGCTGCTGGCACTGGGGAGCTACAGTTCATTGAGGGAACCATGAATGGCAACATGTACTGTGATATACTGAAGCAGCGCATGATCCCCTCCCTTTGGAGACTGGGCCGCAGGGCAGTATTCCAACATAATAGCAACCTCAAACACACCTCCAAGATGACCACTGCCTAGCTAAAGAAGCTGAGGGTAGAGGTAATGGACTGGCCAAGCATGTCTTCAGACCTAAACCCTATTGAGCATCTGTGGGGCATCCTCAAATGGAAGGTGGAGGAGTGCAAGGTCTCTAACATCCACCAGCTCTGTGATGTCTTCATGGAGGAGTGGAAGAGGACTCCAGTGGCAACCTGTGAATCTCTGGTGACCTCCATGCCCAAGAGGGTTAAGGCAGTGCTGGAAAATAATGGTGCCCATACAAAATATTGACACTTTCGGCCCAATTTGGACATTTACACTTTGGGGTGAACTCACTTTTGTTGTCAGCGGTTTAGACATTAATGGCTGTATGTTAAGTTACTTTGAGGGAACAGAAAATTTACACTGTTATACAAGCTGTACACTCACTACTTTACATTGTAGCAAAGTGTAATTTCTTCAGTATTGTCACATGAAAAGATATAATAAAATATTTACAAAAATGTGAGGGGTGCACTCACTTTTGTGAGATACTGTATAATATCATGAGGTAGTTATGCAACACTGTACTCAAATTACATTTTTATATTTTTTTGAGACAGATAAAGCTTTCTTTTGATGATATTTAATCACCACTTGGTTTTTTATTTTTTGCTAACAAATGAAAAAAAAAATGATTTGCACTGATGACGCTGCACTGATGGGCACTGATAGGCTGCACCGATGAGGAGGCACCGATGAGGCTACACTGATATGCGGCACTGATGGGCACTGATAGGCAGCACTGATGGGCACTGATAGGTGGCACTTATGGGCACTGTTAGGTGGCACTGATGGGCACTAAGGGGCATTGATAGGTGGCACTGACGGGCACTGATAGGCAGCACTGATAAGCAACCTTGATAGGCACTGATAGGCAGCACTGATTGGCAGCACTGATTGGGGCTGAACTGATCATCAGGGCACTGATGATCAGTTCCCTGATGTCAGTGTAAATGTCCCCTGCCAGAATTTCCGGTTAAGGGCACTCCTCTCCTCACACTATGGCAGCGCATGAGGAAGGGAATGCCGAAAACTGGAAATTTTGTTTACATGATCAGCTGTGATTGGACACAGCTGGTCACATGGTAAAGGGCCACTGTGTTGGCACTTTACCACGATCAGTGATCATCTGTGACCGAAGGTACATGCCCGCGGGTCGGGCGGACTCGATATCCACCGGCGACCCACGATCGCCTTCTACAGAGGCAGAATGGGGATCTGCCAATTTAAACAAGGCAGATCCCCGTTCTGTCAGGGGACATGACAGTGATCTACTGTTCCCTGTCATCGGGAACAGTGAGATCAGTCATGTCCCTGCCAGCCCAGCCCCCACACAGTTAGAACACACATGGGGAATAGGGATGGGCCGAATGGACCCCTGTTCGGTTCGCACCAGAACTTTTGAACATCCCGAAAGTTCAGACCCAAACAACGAACCCCATTGAAGTCAATGGGACCCGAATGTCAAAAATAAAAAGTGCTCATTTTGAAGGCTAAAGCGGGAAAAAAATTAAATTTCCTTTAAATAATGCGCTTGTGGGGTCTCCTTAGTCTGCCTGTAAAAGGGCGCATCTCTGTAATGTGTAGAACAGTGGCAGAACGAAATAACATTTCCAAAGGAAAAATTGTCATTTATTATTAGGAATAGACTTGAAAAACTTAACGTAAATAAGGAACTCAGTCAAGAAATTGCTAGACCACTGTACCTACTGACTGGTATGGTACCAGCTGATTGGAGAAAAGCCAATGTAGCACCAATATATAAAAAAGGACCAAGATATATCCCTGGAAACTACAGGCCAGTTAGCTTAACATCAATAATATGCACGTTCTTAAAGGGAATAATAAGGGATTATATACAAGAGTATTGTAAGGAAAACGGTAGCATTAGCAGTAATCAGCACGGTTTCATGAAGAATCCCTCATGCCAAACCAATCTATTAACCTTCTATGAGGAGGTGAGCTGCCATCTATATAAAGGAAGGACTGTAGACGTGGTGTATCTAGATTTTGCAAAAGCATTTGATACAGTTCCCCATATACACTTAACCGCTTGCCGACGGCTGATCAGCAATTGATGGCGACAGAGTGGCTCTGTAACGCGAATCGCCGTCATACGACGGCGGCCGCGATACAGAGCCACTGTGAGCGCGCGCGCGCTCACTGTGTTCGGGGGGGGCCAGGGAGCGGGTGCGGCGGCTTCGATTGCCGCCGGCCACCCGCGATGCCCCCCCCGGAGTGAAGGAGCGGAGGTCCGTGTAAGTAAACACGGACCTCCGCTCTGTGTGAGGGGGAAGGGCTGTGATCACAGCCTTCCTGTACGTGAAGGCTGTGACCACTTCCCTTCCCCAGCTAGGCAAGCCCCCATACAGTTAGAACACGCCCAGGGAACATACTTAACCCTTAGCGCGCCCCCTGCAGGTTAACCCCTTCACTGCCAATGGCATTTACACAGTAACCAGTGCATTTTTATAGCACTGATCGTTGTATAAATGCCA
>BLSH010011777.1:79993-92497 GCA_018402905.1 Glandirana rugosa
ATGGGCTCATGGACAGTGGTTGGGTAGTCTCATGGGCTCATGGACAGTGGTCGGGTAGACTCATGGGTTCATACTTGGGTACTCAGATGGGCTGGTGACAGGTACTCGGGTACTCTGATGGGTTGGTGACAGGTACTCGGGTACTCAGATGGTCTGGTGACAGGTACTCGGGTACTCTGATGGGTTGGTGACAGATACTCGGGTACTCTGATGAGATGGTGACAGGTACTCGGGTACTCAGATGGGATGGTGACAGGTACTCGGGTACTCTGATGGGCTGGTGACAGGTACTTGGATCTTCTGATGGTCTAGTGACAGGTACTCGGGTACTCTGATGGTCTGGTGACAGGTACTCGAGTACTCTGATGGTCTGGTGAGAGGTACTCGGGTACTTTGATGGGTTGGTGACAGGTACTCGGGTACCCAGGTGGGCAGGTGACAGGTACTCGGGTACTCATGTGGGCAGGTGGCAGGTACTCGGGTACACTGATGGGCTGGTGACAGGTACTTGGGTACTCAGATGGGCAGGTGACAGGTACTCTGGTATGCTGATGGTCTGGTGACAGGTACTCGGGTACGCTGATGGTCTGGTAACAGATACTCGGGTACTCTAATGGGCAGGTGACAGGTACTCGGGTAATCTGATGGGCTGGTTACAGGTACTTGGGTACTCAGATGGGCTGGTGACAGGTACTCAGGTACTCTGATGGGTTGGTGACAGGTACTCGGGTACTCAGATGGTCTGGTGACAGGTACTCGGGTACTCTGATGGGTTGGTGACAGATACTCAGGTACTCTGATGGGATGGTGACAGGTACTCGGGTACTCTGATGGGCTGGTGACAGGTACTCGGATCTTCTGATGGTCTGGTGACAGGTACTCGGGTACTCAGATGGGATGGTGACAGGTATTTGGGTACTCTGATGGTCTGGTGATAGGTACTTGGGTACTCTGATGGTCTGGTGACAGGTACTCGGGTACTTAAATGGGTTGGTGACAGGTACTCGGTTACTTTGATGGGTTGGTGACAGGTACACGGGTACTCTGATGGGTTGGTGACAGCTACTCAGGTACTCTGATGGGTTGGTGACAGGTACTCGGGTACTCAGATGGTCTGGTGACAGGTACTCGGGTACTCTGATGGGTTGGTGACAGATACTCAGGTACTCTGATGGGATGTTGACAGGTACTCGGGTACTCAGATGGGATGGTGACAGGTACGCGGGGTACTCTGATGGGCAGGTGACAGGTACTCGGGTACTCTGATGGGCTGATGACAGGTACTCGGGTACTCTGATGGGCTGGTGACAGGTACTCGGATCTTCTGATGGTCTGGTGACAGGTACTCGGGTACTCAGATGGGATGGTGACAGGTACTCGGGCACTTAAATGGGTTGGTGACAGGTACTCAGTTACTTTGATGGGTTGGTGACAGGTACTCGGGTACTCTGATGGGTTGGTGACAGGTACTCGGGTACTCAGATGGTCTGGTGACAGGTACTCGGGTACTCTGATGGGTTGGTGACAGGTACTCGGGTACTCTGATGGAATGGTGACAGGTACTCGGGTACTCTGATGGGATGGTGACAGGTACTCGGGTACTCAGATGGGCAGGTGACAGGTACTCGGGTACTTTTATGGACAGGAGACAGGTACTGGGGTACTCTGATGGACAGGTGACAGGTACTCTGATGGGCTGTGACAGGTACTTTGATGGGGTGGTGACAGGTACTCTTTATTGGGGGGTGATCAGTGTGCTTGGTGTACAGTAGGTGGTAACAAGCTGTTACCGCAATCTCCCTCTCACACATGATCGGTGTGTGACAGGGAGAACCGCGGTAACAGCTCGTCACCGCGGTTTGTTTACATCACATGACCGGCTGTGATTGACACAGCCCGTCACGTGGTAAAGAGCCAATTCTATTGGCTCTTTACGCTGATCGGAGCTGGGCATTGTCCGAGGGACAAGCCTCAGACCCGATCGCCACACTGCGCGCCCCCAGGGACGCGCACGAGCGGCGTGCACGTGGAGATCGGTAGTGACCGGCTATGATTGGACACAGCCGGTCACGTGGTAAAGAGCCAATTTTATTGGCTCTTTACCCCGATCGGGGGGGACCCAACCCCCCGGCACAGGATCAATCCATGATCGCTGTCTGCGGGCCCCCAGGGGCTCGCAGTAGCGGCGAGAAGCGGCCGGCGTCATATGACGTCGGCCCGGATCGACGAGGGGTTCCTGCCAACATCATTTTAACATGACTCGGTAAGGAACTGGTTAAAGAAAAGTCACTTTTACCATTTTGACTGTTAGCGCACAGATGGCTCACACCGGTGAAGGAGTTTATCACATCAATGACTGTAGTGATATGGACTTGAATTTCTAATGATGTACTACATTGATGGTTTTCATTCAATGTGTTTTTTATTGTTCTTTCCACATGCGGTTTTTTGATGCTCATGCTTTGAAATTGCAAGCAACATATCCATCAATATTCATAATATTCATTACCACTGTTTCAGGTGTCCAGCCTTGAGACACATATTATATCAATGTGCAGATTTTATTATGTTTAATAGAAGTTAATGATACTACATGTATGTTATATTGCACTAGTCTACACAAGTCACTTCTAATTTAAATAAGCATACTTATGTATGTATGCAACTGTTACTTTGATCTATATGTCACATTAACCAAATCGCAGATAGCGCTGCACTACACCTACTTTTTCAACTCCACTAAATACTTACGGATAACTATTAAGTGCTAACAGCTGTCCACACCCATTTCTTTTTTTCTCATTTCACATTTACTTTTATTATTCCAATCGTGACCAAGTAGTAGCGCAGGAGTACCCCCATACTTTTAATTCATGCAGCACTTTACATATATATTGTACATTCACATCAGTCCCTCCCCTCAAGGAGCTTACAATCTAAGGTCCTTAACTCACATTCATACATACACAGACTAGGGCCAATTTAGACAGGATCCAATTAATCTACCAGCGTGTCTTTGGAGTGTGGGAGGAAGCCAGAGTACCCGGAGGAAACCCACGCAGGCGCTGGGAGAACATGCAAACTCCAGGCAGGTAGTGTTATGATTGGGATTTCAACCAGCGTCCCTAGTGCTGCTAGGCAGAAGTGTATTCTGATAGCAGGGAAGTACGAGGAGGATTCCCATGAATGTGTGGATTAGGCAATCAAGGCATTTTTATTTAGTTCAACCTGTGGTAAGAATAATTAGTGTTCACCCTTACATGAGGTTTTTAATCACTTAGCAGCACGTCATTAGCCCCTTGTTGCCTGATTGCCATTTTTCAACAACTTATTTCAACTTATTTCCCATGCTACTAACCAATCAAAAATCTCAGCATGAAAGTGAGTCTTTGGAAATCTTCAATCCAGATGGTTATTAGCAAAAAGAATAAAAATAGATCCCCTACCTATTACCACTGATTGTATTCTGCTTTCCTCTTGAAGTTTATAAGAATCGTGCTATGGATTATCATGTTAACCTCTGCACTAAAGAAATGCATTTCCATATGACTCCTAGAGTTCTTGTACATCCTATACTATTTACTATTCAGGAGGCTTATTTCTAGAAGGGCACCATAAGCAGAAAACACATAGCTACTAGCAAGCATTTGGATAACTTCATGTAGCAGCATCATTGTAGGGGGTATCAGTATAGGCAAGAATAAGAACAAAACAGATGTTGTGATAAAGGAGAGAAGCTCATTTATCTACTTAACTATTCCTCAGTATGCCATTTGTCCCCCACTATGTGATCGCTTCTAATCTTTCCTGTTCAGAAGTGCTGCAAGGGATGTGTGTACTCGCTATCAGTATGAGCCTCTTAATAAACCTATCTTGCATTTATATTTAGCATTACCATGAGATGAAGCAGCACCAAACCCAAAATAAATGTTAGACTAAAACATTTACCACGGTTGAGAGAATCTGTCATTGGAATTGAGGATAAAACTTACATTGTAAACAGTTTTCATTAAAAGAACAATGCTGATAAGTAAAAGGACATATAATTCCTTAACAAAAACCCAAATTCTACAATAATGTGAAATTTAAAATGATATAAATGTAAAATATGAACAGTCTTAGAATAATAAAAAAATAACATTTGTAAATGGACATGGACTTTCACTGTATTGTTCATTTAAGCACAAGAGACTCAATTTTGTTCACGCTGTTGTAATGTGTTCTGTGGCCTTCACTTATCACACAGATACAATTTTTGCCAGAAGCTCTCTCTGTCCCTACTCCCCCCTCCCCTCTCTATGTTTTATTTTTGCAATTGTTCTATTCGCTAGTTTTTAATAATATATTTCTATTTGTTAGTTTTTAATAACATCTCACACCACCCCTTTCTTATCTATGTATAAAATATCTTGTAATAATACATTTTGTCAGAACAGACATTTTAAACACAGATTGTGTCCTGTGAATCTGTTCCTGCAATTGCCAAACTAACTTTTATTTTTAGAGTCACAACCAGAAATTTCCTATAACAGTTTGGCGAGTCATATCAGGAGTTGGCAGAGTCTCCAGAAGGAACCACGCGTTGATCGGGATCATCGGGAACGCAGACCTCTAAATGTCGGCTAGGTAAGCTGTCCTTAAGCTTGCTATATTTTCTGCCTTTCCTATGTATCCTATCTGTTGGTTCTCAAGGAAACCAGACCAACCTTGGACCTTTCTGGTTGGGTAACATGTGTGTGTGAATGTGTTTTTGTCCCCTTCACGTGTTGGACTGTGTGTGGATAGGGATAAACCTCTGCAGTTCCCAGCGTTGACTCCTTGTGGGCGGCCTGGGTCAGAGGCGCATGGTACGGACAGATGAAACCCACAGAGAAGAGAAGAGACAAGGAGAGTCTCTTAGTGAATGTTTTGTCTATTGTCATAAACCCCTTCTATCCAGGTAGATAAGTGGAGACTATTCTTTTTTCTTTCAATAGATTTTTATTGAGGAAAAAATTGTTACAAAGACATTACAGGTACAGTACAACATCAAAAGGCCCAGAACAAGTGGACCCGGACATATAATATACTATCAGTTATATCAAAATGAAAACAGTCTAAACCATCCATCCAAACAAGCCTAGTCCCAGGCTGTCCCCACAGGAGGGGGGTAGGGAATTCACGGCAGGGGACCTGAGGACACCCCACAAGGCACCCCGATTGGGAGCAGACTGTGCCGCAGCAGGAAATACAAATCCGTCCCGCCCCTCCCCTCCGTCAGGCAGCCAAGGGAGTAGTAGCTGCAACTGAGAAGACTAGTCAATACAAGACCTTCACTCTTGAGAGGGCCAGATGGCCTCCCGCACGTCGAGACCAAGGCCAGGAATCATCCAAGGAGCTAGGTGTTAGCACCCTGACTGTGGAGTTACTGGTGGTAAGACCGCCCTCTGTGAAAACAGAAACCAGGAAGCAGTTCAAGTAGCAGCAAGGTATTAACCTTAGTATGGAGGAGGAGGGAAACAGTTGAATATGAACAACCTTAGTAAAGGAGAGAGAAAAATCTAAATAAAAGGAACCTGTGTCAAGTGTCCAAAGAACGGGTGGTTACTGTTACCCGAGAATAAGCTCAGCAAAAAAGAAAGAGGGTAGAGGAGTGAGATGAAGAATAGAAAAGGAGAAGAAAGGAAAGGGGGGGGCAGAAAGAGAGAAGGAGGGTAAGAACAGGAAAGGTGGTGGTGTTAGAGAGAGGACCCATAGCCCGACAGGGTGTCCCGGGCATAAGAAGGCTGGATTATGCCCGAGCCACATGAGCAAGCCAGGGTTCCCAAACCATGTCATGTCTCTCCACTGCATTGATAAAAATACTTGCCGTATTTTCTTGCATCATAAAGTGGAGACTATTCTTGTAAATCTGCAGATTTGCTGTACTATTTGTTTTAGAGGCAAGAGGGTATAGGCACAAGTAGAGGAAAGACTGGCCAGTCCTCATGGGCATTAATTTAAATAATTATTCACACAAGAATACAGCGCCAAAGATTAAAGAATGTCCAAAAAACACTGCTAAAGATGAAAGCACATTCCAATGGAACCGCAGAAAGTCCACCAAACCAATACACAGGGTCAGTATCTGAACCCCCGGAACCTATGTATATACGATATTCTGCAATTCCTCCGATCAAGTAATAGATGTATGCTTACCAGATTCTGGTAGTAAAAACGCAGAAAAAGGTCCTCCGGGCACTGTCTCCACTCCAGCTCGTGTAGTCGTGGTGTGGGTACACTCAGCTAGGGAAAATTCTCATTCAGGATAGATCTCTCCAATCTCTCAAATCCGGACATCAGAGGCTTCCCCAACGCTCTCCGTGGATGGTGGGAAAACAAAAAAAGGCCACAATCATGTAATACCGTTTAAAAATTTTAATTAAACAAAAGGGATTACAAATACTCACTTGTGGACAAGATTAAAAAGAGCTCTGGAATAAAATCAATGTGACTGAAGGAAATGGGGACTCTACGCGTTTCGGCTCCAAAGCCATCATCTGGGGTATTCGCCCCTCCTGTCACTACTACGATTTATAATAAATGGGTATACACCATGTCACTCCCCTAAGGGGCTGAAAAACGGAAATCCATTCTCATCATTCAAGATGGCGTTGGCGGCGTGCGTTCCACGCCTCAGATTCGTGGGCTTGCACTCCACGCTTCTAATTCATAGACCAGAAAAGGAATTGTGCGGATTCGACCATTAATTATATTAAAACAAATTATAGGGTAATATAATCCAATTAGGGTAGGTGTATATTAATGAAAAATGTGTAAGATACGATTGCTAATTAAAGTGCATTGCAAATAATTGGAGGTGAACCGGAAGTCTCGTAGCTATTAGAAAAGCTACAATAAAGACCGGCTCTGCATGACAGGAAAGGAAAAAAAGAAAAAAAAAGAAAAAAGAGAGACGTCCAGCGTCATGACGTAGCAGCGTCATACGGCCTCTGAAATAAGAGGAGTGTATGCAGAGGAAGTACCGGCACTTGGGACTATGCCAAGTCGTACTAGCGAATCGTCTGTGTGTAGGCTTATGTTTGCAAAGCATACATTAAAGATAAATACATATGTGATAATAATAAAGAATGAGCGATGATCATATGCTAAAAACGTGTGGACAGAATAACCCGTGATCCCAATGTGTTGGGTATTGGCAGACCCCCAAGGTGAAAAAAACAAAAATTTAAGTGTTGGATACTATGCAGATAAACATGGATAAAAGATTGTAAAGGAGTGATTATATGACTATAAAGACGATTAGGTAGACGTCTTGCTGTGTGGGTTAAAGTTCATACTAAAAATTTATATAAATACGTGCAAAGAATAGTGATGTTGGCAGGCACGCCAAATCTATGATAAAAAATGGACCTGCATTGTACAAATGATGATAGCTAAAAATTGGAAAAAGAAGTAAAACCGGATAGAAACCTATTGGCAAAATTCATAAAATCTCTCATAGCATATAATACCTCAAACAGAGACAAAAGGACATTTAAAATGCTGTAGCTAGAAGGGCAAATGGTAAAACAAATAAAATAGATTGCAATAAAAATAGAGATTATATATAGCAGAAAAAACAGCCTCTGATGTTATTCAAACAATATTAGGACTTATTAATAAAAGAGTTAATATCCCAATCTACATTCATTCCATGGGGATAAAAACTCTTGAGCAAGTATATCCAGGAGGTCTCTAACTGGGAAACACCCCTTTTGATTCAACTCCCTCTCCAAGGGGGGACATATCTGTCTATAACTTGGTAAAGAGTACCTTCTGGGTCCCGATTATGATACTTGAGATAGTGTTTAGGTACACTGTGATTTGTTTTTCCTTTAATAATATTAGTTATGTGTTCGTTGACCCTGACGTTAAAGGCTCTAGTGGTCCTACCTACGTATTGTTTGTTACAAGGACATGTTAACATATAGACAACGTTTTTGGTTTCACATGTGCTGAAAAATTTCAAATCATAACTACGTCCAGTAACTGTGGATGCAAAGTCCGGAATCCTCCTGCTTTTACACTTATTTAATTTACAGGCTCGACATTTTTGACATTTGAAAAAGCCTTTTAGGTCCTGAAAGAAAGATAATTTCTTAGGTGGATCTACCACATTAGGTGCCAGCCTATGTCTAAGCGAGGGGACACCTCAGTAAACAATATGTGGTTTTACAGGTAGCAGGGGGCCAATTATTCTATCATTACGCAAAACATCCCAGTGTTTGTTAATGACATTTCTAATTTGTCTATGTTGTATAGAGTAACCTGTAAAGAAGGACCATTTCGCATCGTGCCTCTGGGCTTTGGGTTTATCAACCAACAACTCAGTTCTGTCAACCTGTGTTACTGCCTGGATCTCTTCATCTAGTTCGTTAGTCTTGTAACATTTCTCCAGAAATCTATTCTTCAAAACATGTGCCTGTTCTGTAAAAATATTAATGTCAGAACAGTCCCTCCTCAGTCTTAAAAACTGGCTCTTAGGAATAGACTTCAACCATGGTTTGTGATGGCAGCTGTCTATAGGGATAAAACTGTTCCCATCAGTAGGTTTGAAAAAAGTCATGGTGGTGAGTCGACCAGTACTAATATTAATGTCCAAATCAAAAAAGTGGATGTTAGTCTTACTACTTTCAAGAGTTAGGATAATGCCCCTATTATTATCATTTAGAGTGGCGAAAAAGGATTCCAAAGAACCCTGATCACCCCGCCACAGGAGGAGGATGTCCCTAAAATATAAATTTTTAGTATGAACTTTAACACACACAGCAAGACGTCTACCTAATCGTCTTTATAGTCATATAATCACTCCTTTTACAATCTTTTATCCATGTTTATCTGCATAGTATCCAACACTTAAATTTTTGTTTTTTTCACCTTGGGGGTCTGCCAATACCCCACACATTGGGATCACGGGTTATTCTGTCCACACGTTTTTAGCATATGATCATCGCTCATTCTTTATTATTATCACATATGTATTTATCTTTAATGTATGCTTTGCAAACATAAGCCTACACACAGACGATTCGCTCGTACGACTTGGCATAGTCCCAAGTGCCGGTACTTCCTCTGCATACACTCCTCTTATTTCAGAGGCCGTATGAAGCTGCTACGTCATGACGCTGGACGTCTCTCTTTTTTCTTTTTTTTTCTTTTTTTCCTTTCCTGTCATGCAGAGCCGGTCTTTATTATAGCTTTTCTAATAGCTACGAGACTTCCGGTTCACCTCCAATTATTTGCAATGCACTTTAATTAGCAATCGTATCTTACACATTTTTCATTAATATACACCTACCCTAATTGGATTATATTACCCTAAAATTTGTTTTAATATAATTAATGGTTGAATCCGCACAATTCCTTTTCCGGTCTATGAATTAGAAGCGTGGAGTGCAAGCCCACGAATCTGAGGCGTGGAATGCACGCCGCCAACGCCATCTTGAATGATGAGAATGGATTTCCGTTTTTCAGCCCCTTAGGGGAGTGACATGGTGTATACCCATTTATTATAAATAGTAGTAGTGACAGGAGGGGGGAATACCCCAGATGACGGCTTTGGAGCCGAAACGCGTAGAGTCCCCATTTCCTTCTGTCACATTGATTTTATTCCAGAGCTCTTTTTATTCTTGTCCACAAGTGAGTATTTGTAATCCCTTTTGTTTAATTAAAATTTTTAAATGGTACTACACGATTGTGGCCTTTTTTTGTTTTCCCACCATCCACGGAGAGCGTTGGGGAAGCCTCTGATGTCCGGATTTGAGAGATTGGAGAGATCTATCCTGAATGAGAATTTTCCCTAGCTGAGTGTACCCACACCGTGACTACACGAGCTGGAGTGGAGACAGTGCCCGGAGGACCTTTTTCTGCGTTTTTACTACCAGAATCTGGTAAGCATACATCTATTACTTGATCGGAGGAATTGCAGAATATCGTATATACATAGGTTCCGGGGTTCAGATACTGATCCTGTGTATTGGTTTGGTGGACTTTCTGCGGTTTCATTGGAATGTGCTTTCATCTTTAGCAGTGTTTTTTGGACATTCTTTAATCTTTGGCGCTGTATTCTTGTGTGAATAGTTTTTTTGGACAATTTGATCTGTTGTTATGCGAGCTGCCAAAATAATCAGATTCTCATTATCATTGCTTTATTTTCACAATTCGGGAGTGAGCGCGGGATTTGTACTATATTCTTATTAATTTAAACTTAAAAGGTAGTGAAGGGTGAGAGACCCTCAGAAAATGCCCAGCGTAACATGAGCGCTAGAGAATATATGAATTAAGAATAAAAGACATTTAGTCAGATCGGAACTTTAAACTGAGTTCCAAGGACTTTTAAGGTGCTCCTCATATGATTCAATAATGATTACAAAACAACAGATATGTATTAGTTAAAACATCTGGGATCAATTTATTCAGTGCAGACTTGTAAAAATCCATGTATACAGAAACACATGAATAAAGAAACAAAAAATAATAGTTCGATTTAAAACAAGCAAAGACAGATCCTACATGAAGTCAGCTGTGCCCCGCACTCAACATGTTTCGCCCATGAGGGCTTCTTCAGGAGATTTATTGTGGGGCTGACTAAATAGAGAAAAGAATATTTAGAAAAATCCACATTTATTGATTTAGCATATATACAGATTATAATAGCCTTCCTTCAGGAAATAAGCTATAATCCCAATGTACACTTGAAAAATACAACAATAGAACAATAATAATGATCAGTGATTTTTATGCATTTGCAATGTACAAAATAGTATATAAGTAGAAAACAAACACATATAATGTATTTTGGCATTTTATAAGGGTAATATAGTAGTATAGCATCTTACCAAATGTAAGACTACCATTGAGGGAATATCTGTATGCTCACGACCAGTGGTGAAACCGGGCAATCAACCAAACAAGCCAAGGACCACAGAGCTAAAGGACAAAATGGCCTGGCTTTCTGGCATCGAGCCTTGGGGATCACACGGACGGGAAGGGCACCCATTATGCACTCTATTAGGCCAACATCGAGTGCATTGGGAGCCCTTGATCCATCGGCTCAGCCTGGTTGTTTTCACATAGTGATCACCAGGTTGTGTTTGTTACTGAATTCCTCTAGTGCTGATATTTCTACTGGAGATAAGTTACCATATTTTTTGTGAGATGATTCGCATAATTTCCTGAAATCAGAATACACCAACCTATAAAAACTTTCAATGTAAGGTCCCTTAGATTGGGTAGGGAAGAATATGGACTTGGGTTTCAGAGTGGAGTGCGTGATTGGCGGAGAGGTAGCTAGATGCTGAGTATACATGTGACACCACACATGTAGTATATGTCCTACATTTCCCATGCGGGCTCATGTATGTGGGAAGAACAAAAAGACCCCTGAAAGTAAGGATTGGTGAGCACATATCAAATATCATCAAGGGGTATAAGGACCACAGCGTGTCAGCACATTTCAGGGAGACCCACAGAAGAGATCCTGCGGGGTTACAATTTTGGGGAGTGGAGAAGTTAATACCCAACTGGAGAGGCTCCAACAAAATTAGGGAAATATCCAAGATGGAAACCCGCTGGATACACAAGTTAGGCACTTTCTGCCCGAAAGGACTCAATATAGAGCTTGATATAAACTGTTTTATAAACAATTCTTAAAATGAATGGATATCCCTCATTGCAGGTCTTTTAAAAAAAATGTTTTAAAGATTTTTTAAGCCTTTTAAAAAAGATTTTAAGGTTTAAATTTTCTGAATTTTAAGGTCTAAAATAATAGTTCAACCACTCACATACCAGTTGTAAAGTCCGAATACCCCAGTTTCCTCTTACATATGCAAATATACTTTGATTTTATTTAAATTTTAAACTTAATTTTTTATCTATATAAAGCACTGTATTTTATGTATATTTATAATTTATATACATATAAATATGCCTAGGTTTGATGATGACATCAAGTAGACAATTTATGTTTTAATAGATGCAACCGCCTGTGTTTTTAAAGATATCGATCCTATGCTTAGACTATTCAGTGTGCACTTGTAGCCGCTACATATTTTAGATACTTATGCCGCGCCAAGAACCAGGAATGCAAGGGGATAGTTTAGGAGAGATAAAACATAAGAGCGGGTATATGTCAATGTTATATAGAGTATATTTATTATTTGATGTGTACAAAGATTTGTGAGGCAGAATGCGGCTAGTTGAGAGCAGGAGCTTGGCAGGTTATAAGCCGTAGAGCCTCTTGTTGTGTTGTTCCTGGCTCACTGTGTTCCCGGCTGTGATTGACAGAAAGGGAATTATGGGGAATGTAGTCATCCGAAGGAACTTGCGGATGAATCAGCCAACAGACCCCACAGGAGTAAGGTTAAACACACACGGGACGCCATCTGGTGGTGAGAATCCACCACTACTTAGTAGGGCTCGGTCCACCGTGTAGCCAGCCCTGTGATCAAGTCGGAAGTGACGAAACGCGTCAGTGGCGTGGCT
>BLSH010011777.1:129395-139681 GCA_018402905.1 Glandirana rugosa
GAAAAATTACATAGGTATATACTGGTGACCCCCTTCAAACTGTTGTAAGATAAAGGTATACGGAACAAGAATGAATACAAAACGGTGATCTACCGTCATATGACCTATTCGACACCCCGTACTAGATGTCCCACCCGGTAAATATACCTATGTGGAATTATTTTACCCTTACCAACCACTATAATTGAAGGACAAACACCGTGTAATCATATACACTCCCCCCTTTGAAAAGTTCTACCCACCACTGGTACCACCGGTAAAACTTCAGCCGGTAAAACTTAGGTTGAAAACAAAAAAGTTATCCTTCCCCCAGTACACTGTGTAGTTTGAATAACCCTTAAAGTGTTCTAGTTTCCCCCCTCACATATACTAATGTGCCACAAACAGGAAGTTAATATCACCAACCATTCCCATTTTATTAAGGTGTATCCATATAAATGGCCCACCCTGTAGATCATGCCCCACAGCTTATCCAGTATACTGCCATCTAGTGGCAAAACATAAGTAAGAACAAGGCATATGGAAATAGAATGTTGTCAAACTTCCCCCAGTGGTCATATATGGATACATTAAAAAGACATAATCACTAAACATCAATTGACACAGGTAGCAAACTCTACTGGCCATTTATGAAACACACCAAAACATAAAATACAAAAAACAGATTTTATATATCTTATATATGTTCTCTCTCTCTCTCTCTCTCTCAAATCAAAGCACTAGTGATTATAATACAGTTCAAATAGTCCAAAACAGCTCTCCTGAAAGACAACTGAAACAGAGTTATAGACAAGGCTTTAAAGTGATTGTACAGGCACAAGGTTTTTTTTATCTTAATGCATTCTATGCATTAAGATAAAAAACCTTCTGTGTGCAGTAGCTGCCCCAGCACCCCCTAGTACTTACCTGAGGTCCCTCTCTGCCCAGCGATGTCCACGAATGTCTCAGCTGTCCGAAATTCTCCTTCCTGATTGGCTGAGACTCCTACTGCTGTCAATCAAAGTCAGCTAGTCAATCAGGGGAGAGAGGGTGCAGGGCCAGGCCAGGGATCCATGTCTGAATGGATACACAGAGCTATGACTCAGCTTGGGTGCCCCCATAGCAAGCTGCTTGCTGTGGGGGCACTGAACAGAAGGGAGGGGCCAGGAGCAGCGAAGAGGCACCCGAGAAGAGGAGGATCTGGGCAGCTCTGTGCAAATCCACTGCAACAGAGCAGGTAAATATAACTTGTTTGTTATTTTTATAGGAAAAAAAATAGCTTTTACAATCACTTTAAGGTAGAGGATTTGAATAGGAATATTGCAGTGGTGCAAAGCTTGGATAGAGAAATTTTACTTATGGATAAAAGCTGAAAATTACACAGAGAGCGCTGCGTTTGTCTTTCTGCGCACAGAACCCACTGGGCCCTAAACATAACTTTTATTATAACTTCATAAAATACATAAATAAAGAAAACCTTTTAGTTTCTACAGGTACATGTAGGTGTTGAAAAAATGGTTGGGAGACAAGACTACTCAGGCTGAAGCTCCGAGCAAGAACATATACAGAACTCTCCACATCATGTTATCAAACTGACAGTGTTTCTCTTTCCTCTACTCAAATATAAGGTGTTCCTTGCAAGTCCCGATAAAATGTAACACAAAAGAAAAAAAAAAGAACCCCACCAATTTACCACCAATAAAGGTGCCCAAACAAAAACAAAAAAGAATTAGCATTTTTTTATTTGGGCTCATTTATATATTTCATTTAATGCCACCTCATTCCTGACAAAGCCCTTTCTGAGGGCAAAACATGTTGAATTGGTGGTGCTAAAGGTTTTGTTTTTACTTTTGTGTTACATTTTATCAGGACTTGCAGGGAACAGCTTATATTTGAGTGGAGGAGAGACAAGCAGTGCCAGTTTGATAACATGATGTGGACAGATCTGTATATGTTCTTGCTTGGAGCTTCAGCCTGAGTAGTCTTGCCTCCTCAGCATTTTTTAAAACACCTATGTGTACCTGTAGAAAATAAAACATTTTCTGCTTGCCAATCTTTATGTGTTTTATGAAATTATAATAAAAGTTATGTTTTAGGGTCCGGTGGATTCTGAATGCAGAGAGACAAGAGAGCGAAGGGCACACAGCTCTCGGTGTGCTTTTTCAGTTGTTATTCCCACATATAGGCTCCGATGTGTAGGATAGGTTGTTCTAAGATGATCAGGCATATTTATTTTATGGATAAAACACTAAATCATAGGGATCCCAGGATCAGGCTATAGTTTTATTACTCTCTTCCATACAGCACTAAGGCTGCATTCACATTACATCGATTTGACTGCACTGATATGTGAATGGCAAAACGCGGGACGCATATTTGAGATACCATTCATTTAAATGAGACCTCAAAACGTGGTCTGCCACAATTGTTGGACGATAAAGCGTGCTGCAATTGCGGCAAACCCGCATCGCGGGACGCATGTCGCCCCAAAGTAGCTCCTGAACTATTTTTGGGCGACATGCTTCCTGCGATGTGGGTTTCCGCGATTGCAGCATGCTTTATCGCCGAACAAACGCGGCAGACCCGAACCACATTTTGAGGTGTCAGTCAAATGAATGCCATCTCAAATATGCATCCTGCATTTTGCCATTCACATATCAGTGCTGTCAAATCGTGGCAGATTCATGGCAAATCTGCCCACGATTTAATAAGCTGTAATGTGAATGGAGCCTCAGGGAGTAAAAGGATTATTCGGAAACATTGGCCATTCTTAAAAGGTGACAAGGTATTATTGTCCTTGTTTTTAGATAGTTCCAAAGTTTTGTTTAGGAAAGCCCCCCGTTTGAGGGATATGCTTGCCCCAAATGTATTTGAACCTTCCTATCAAGCCTTTTTGTTTTGACAAACTGAAAGATTTATTTTTTTCCTGCAAAAAATGTTCTATGTGTGAACTGGGAAAATCAAGTCAGTGCTAATCAAATGAATAAAACATATGATATATCAGAGTTTATTACATGCAGTCGCACTCATGTTGTATATTTATTGCAGTGCCCCTGTAGCCTACATAATGTGAGGAGGAACATGCAGGCACTAAATGTTCACTTGGGAGAACATATATGCAACATAAGGAAGGGCTTCATGGGCATAGATGAACTGAATCCACATTGGAGAGACTGTAAAAGAAAAAGGGAAATTTCCATAGTTCCATTCATACAGTACTGTGCAAATGTTTTAGGCAGGTATGAAAAATGCTGTAAATTAAGAAGACAAATCCAAAATCAAATCAATATTTGGTGTGACCACCCATTGCCTTCAAGACAGCATCAATTCTTCAATTCTTCTATGTACACTTGCAGTGTTGCCAACTCCCCGAAGTGAAATTTACTGGCAAAATGCCAAAATTTACAAAGGACACTGATTTTTTACTGGCAAAAATCATATAATTTACTGGCAGAGCCAAATTTTTTACTGCCACTGAAAAAAAAGTACCTAAAATGACAGTTTTCATTGCTAAACAGTGCAAATATCAATATTTAAACTATAAACATATAGCTAGTACTATTAGCAATGTGTTTAAGTTAAACAAAAGTCAAAAAACATATTTCTCCATTGACATGAAGGTCAAGTTACTATAACACAGCCAGCACAGAGTTCCCCCTTACATCAGAGTCTTCAGAATCCCCCCTTACAGTGAAAGGGAACCCTTATGTAAATGGGAATGCTGCAGATCATGATCTAAGGGGGAACTCTGTTGTAAGGGGGGGCTCTGGTGACCAGAGACCACCTTCCGCAGAGTGAATACACTAAGGTAAGGGAGGGTTACTAATAAAGGGGGGAACATTTATATGAGTGCCCCCTTACATTAGCAATCCCCCCTCAGACTGGCCTGGCAGCGCTGTCACTGACCTCCTCCCAAGTACACCATGCAGGGCTCAGTCAGACAGCTCCAGCTTGGCGGCTCTGGGTTTATTCTATAGTCTCCTCTCTCCACACACGTCTGATTACTCCTGTGACCCCCATCCTGGTGGTGCTCCCACTCTTGACAGCTCTCCAGAGTCCAGACTCCCCCTCAGAGACTGCAGACATGATAAAAGACAAGAGATGGTCAGAGATTGCAGACAAGATACAGGAGGTGGTCAGAGACTGCAGGCATGATACAGGAGACTGCAGACATGATACAGAAGGTGGACAGAGGCTGCGTATATGATTCAGGGGGTGGACAGAGGCTGTGGACATCATGCAGAAGGTGGACAGAGGCTGCGGATATCATACAGGAGGTAGACAGAGGCTGCGGACATGGTAGTGTCCTCCTCACCCCCCTACAGTAGCTTCCTCCTCTGTCCACCTTCATATTACCTGTCCACATCAGTGTGTCCTCCTCCTGTGCCCCTTTTACCTCTCCACAGGGCAGCAGCACATCAGTGTCCTTCTCTGTCACTGCACGGCTTCACCCCCCAGTAACATCCTCCTCTGCCCCCTTTTGCAATCTACCCACACACAGTGTCATGTCACTCTCCTCACCCCTCCTCTCCTGTGGCAAGTGCACAATCGCCGCCGCCTCTGTATTTTTCTCAACTTTGCTAATTTACCTCTGGCTGGGCTGGAGTCCGTCTGGCTCCACTGCAGGCTGTCTCCACTCCTGCCCCCTCCCAGCATTTCCTGTGCTCAACTCAAGTGAGGCGCGCTGGAGGAGGGGAGGAGGGGACAAATAGCAGCAGAGTCGGAAAGATTATCAGATGATCAGAGACTCTCAGCGGGATCCAGAACTGCACATGCGCAGTTCTGAGTCAAAACCGCCACAGCCTGCGAGAGTATATTTTTACTGGCAGAGTTTTTACTTTACGGACTTTTACAGATGCGGAAAAATAGCCCCATTTTTACAGACTGTCTGTAAAAACATGGACGGTTGGCAACACTGACTTGCACACAGTTTGTGAAGGAACTCGGCTGGTAGGTTGTTCTAAATATCTTGGAGAACTAATTCCAGACAGACTCGATGATGTTGAGATCAGGGAACTATGTGGGCAAAACCATCACTTCCAGGACTCCTTGTTCTTCTTTACACTGAATATAGTTCTCAAAGCGGAGTTCCACTCATTTTTGTGTTTATTAAAAGTCAGCAGCTACAAAAAGTGTAGCTGCTGACTTTTCATAAACGCACAGTCACCTGTCCCAGAATCCAGCAATGCGGCCGCCTGAACCCTTGGTTCTCCCCTTTACCTCTCCCCGGCATTACAAGTGTGGGCACCCGGCTGTGACAGCTTCACATCCAAGTCGTGTTGCGCCTCCTCAATGGTCGGGCAATCTTCTGGGACCTGTGACGTGTTTTTGCCTTCAGTTAAATTTTAACAGAGATTATGACATTTTATAATATCGCTTTTTGACCGCTGGGGGCGTCTTTGATAGCAAACGTTCTATTTCCATATGCCTTGCTCTTTTGTACTTATTTTTGCAGCTAGATGGCAGTATATTGGATAAGCTATGGAGTGGGGTCTGGTATTCCTTACTGGCCAATTGTTTCCATTAATCCAGTAGCATTCCTAAGGAGCAATGTGAAAGCTGCATCCAGAGCACCTGAGAAGGTCCTATAGCAGGGATAAGCAATTAGTGGACCTCCAGCTGTTGCAAAACTACAAGTCCCATCATGCCTCTGTCTCTGGGTTTTATACTTGTGGCTGTCAGAGGCTTGCTATGCCTCATGGGACTTGTAGTTCTGCAACATCTGGAGGTCTGCTAATTGCATATCCCTGTCCTATAGGGACAAAACACACAGGGTGGAGTTTCTGCATGCTATTGCAATCAGCAACGCCATGAATTACACAAGCAGCTGCCTATATGGAATGCTCTGCACACTTGGAAGTGTTTTACATGTTTTATAAAAAAAGCGTTGGGTAATCTGTACTATTGGAGTTCTTGGTTACCAAATGTGGATGGGATTGTTAGTGTCCATTTGTTAAAGTGGTTGTCAACCCGTGACAGCCACTTTAACCTACAGGTAAGCCTATAATAAGACTTACCTGTAGGTGCCCTGCATATCTCCCAAACCTGCACAGTTTAGGAGATATACAGCGTACTCGCATTGCCGACGTCATTCGACACATGCGCAGTGAAGAAAAGGCCTCCGTGCCGTTTCTTCACTGGAATCGTGCTGTTTCTTCACTGGGATTGTGCCGTGACTGGCGGCTCCCGTGCACATGCGCGGGAGTGACGTCACGTGACTCTGGCCAGTCACAGAGCCTGAGTTGTGGCCCCCAGAAGGAAGAGGGGCTGAAGATGGATGCTGCCTGCACAGGGGAAATCGCTGGACATCACAGGCTTCGTTTGCAGGTAAGTGACACATAATGGGCTACTATGCGATGCATAGTAGCCCATTATGCTTCTACTTTGCAGGGGAATATAGAGGAAGTAAACCCCATCAGAGTTTACTTCCTCTTTAATCCTGTATAGGAATTGAACCATACTTACCATATGCTTGTACTGCCCTCTAGGCTTTGAGGTCCAACCTACTGGTAAGCCTTATTTTTAGGCCTCATACACACGGGCGTTTTGTAATGCCATGTTTTTGGGCGTTTTTTGCAGCTCTCCATGTTATTCAATAGCCCTCTAAAACGCTGACATTTTAGAGCAGTAGATGTCATCGGCGTTAGTTAGCTGTAGCTAGAACCCGCTGCCAGCGCGTTCTGAGGCTGCAGCGTCATGGCCTTTTTGACGCCGAGCCGGCAAAACGCTCAATAACGTCACTTAACGTTGTATACACAGCGTTAAGCCTCGTCAGGCGTTCTATTCAAAATCAATGGTTCCCTATGAGAGCCCATTGATTTGAATAGAAGCCGCACCAAAAGTCGGATCACGGTGATCCCGACTTGCGGCGCGACTTGTGTGCTAGGTGTCTTAAAAGGGACCCCCGCAAAAAATTTGCGTGAGGTCCCCCCCCCAAGAGCATACCAGGCTCTTCGATCTGGCATGGATTTTAAGAGGAACCCCCAAGCCGAAAACACGGCGTAGGGTCCCCCCAAAATCCATACCAGACCCTTATCCGAGCACGCAGCCTGGCAGGCCAGGAAAGGGGGTGGGGACGAGCGAGCGCCCCCCCCCGGACCATACCAGGCCGCATACCCTCAACATGGGGAGTATGGGTGCTTTGGGGCAGGGGGGGCTCTGCGCCCCCACCCCAAAGCACCTTGTCCCCATGTTGATGGGGACAAGAGCCTCTTCCCGACAACCCTGGCCGTTGGTTGTTGGGGTCTGCGGGCGGGGGCTTATCGGAATCCCTTTAATAAGGGGGCCGCCAGATGCCGGCTCCCCCACCCTATGTAAATGAGTATGGGGTAAAAAAACACTACACAGCTTTTTAAAATATTTTATTAAATCAGCTCCGGCATCTTCTCCCCTCTCTTCCCCCTCGTCTTCTTTCTTCGGCTCTTTTGCTGGGTCTTCTGTCTTCTGAGGGGTCTTCTGCTCTTTTGCCGCTGTCTTCCCGGCTAGCTTCTCCCGCTTCTTCTTCTTCTCCTTCTTCTTCTGGAGATGTTGACTCGTCGCTCTCTTCCACTCGAATGCCGGGACCATGCTGCGGTTGCCTTATATTGGTATGGGGGGCCACACGATGACGTCATCATGAGCCCCACCATCATGATGTCCCATCCTGGGGTGGGCCATCACATCACAGCCTCGCCCCAGGATGTGACATCATGAGGGTGGGGCTCATTTAGCTCATTGAGCTGATTTAATAAAATATTTTAAAAAGCTGTGTAGTGTTTTTTTTTGTACACTTTTTTTCCCCCAGGTAAATGGGTAGGGGTACGATGTACCCCATACTCATTTACATAGGGTGGGGGTGCCGGCATCTGGGGGCCCCCTTATTAAAGGGGGCTTCCAGATTCCGATAAGCCCCTGCCCGCAGACCCCGACAACCAACGGCCAGGGTTGTCGGGAAGAGGCCCCCTGCCCCAAAGCACCCATACTCCCCATGTTGAGGGCATGCGGCCTGGTACGGTCCAGGAGGGGGGGGGGCGCTCGCTCGTCCCCACCCCCTTTCCTGGCCTGCCAGGCTGCGCGCTCGGATAAGGGTCTGGTATGGATTTTGGGGGGGACCCTACGCCGTTTTTTTCGGCCTGGGGGTTCCTCTTAAAATCCATGCCAGATCGAAGAGCCTGGTATGCTCTTGGGGGGGGGACGGGGGGACTTCACGCAATTTTTTTTTTTTTTTTAAGTAGTTTTTATTGGTTTCTTAAAGACTTAACAAAACAGAGCCATTGGGCATACCCTGGCTCAACATGAAAACATTGCAATACAAGTTCAATATGTGATACAGCTAGAATAATAGTACACAATCAAGTGGGAATCACCTTTTGTTGAACTGGTTATTGTCAGTTATTCAGCTAAATAAGGTTTAATGATTCATTCGTACTGAAAGGAATTTAGGTGAAATTCTGAGGGTGCTTCCCAGCAGGATGCAAAGGAGAATGGGTGGGTGGGAAAAAGGTTCTCGGTTGTGCAGGTGGTCCGTTAAACAGGTATGAGGGTTCAGTAGTAGAGGGATAAACATAGTATGTCGTTTGTTGTATGCTATTCATGGGACACTGGAGTATTTGCCAAACCAGCTGTTCCATGATTGCCAAGCCCAAGTGAATTTATGTCTATTGGGTTTGTTGTAGGATACTATTTGCTCATAGGTGTAGTGAGTTTGTACCAATGATATGATTTCTGCTATCGTTGGGATGGAGGTTGATTTCCATTTCCTAGTTAGAAGTAGTCTTGTTGCTAAAAGAACATGGGTAATAATTGTTCTGTGTTGTGGAGGGAATTGTTCTATATTTAAATTTAGGGTGGCAAGTTGGGGGGTCAGGGGTATGTTACACTTTGTAATGTCAGCAATCAGGCCAGAGACCTTGTTCCACATATTTAATAGTCGTGGGCATGACCATAGTATATGGGGTAGCGAGCCTGTGTGTCCACAGCCTCTCCAACATGCATTGGACTAATTTGGGTACATTAGGTTTAGTTTTTGGGGGGTAAGATACCACCTTAGAGTTATTTTCTGGGAGACCTCCCAGAGTGCTGTACAGCTTGTGGATTTATATATCGTCTTGAGGGCAGACTGCCATTGGTTTTCGTTTAGAGTTATATGCCAGTCTTTCTCCCAATCCTTGAAGGGTTTGGATTCGGAGAAAACTTTCTTCTCCTGTAGCATATTGTAGATTGTTTTTCGGTGTTATAGTAGTTCCAAATTTCTATGGGCATATCATTTTCTAGGTTTGGATAGGCATCTAGGCAGTGTTGTAACCTGAGGATTTTGAAGTGGTCTCTCTTTGTGGCCTCAGTTATGGTTTGAATCTGTTGGAACTTTTTGTGTTGTATCAGTGTACAGAGCTCTTTGGTGTTTTGGGCATGGTTTGATAGCCATGTGGGCAGGTCTAAATCAGGAGATAAGAACATGAGGGCTTGAATGGGTATTGAGACAGGTTTAGTGAGGAATTTTGCTGAAAGTGGTATTGGGAGTGTACGGAATAGGTAAATAATTTTGGGCAGTGTTGTAATTTTAAAGGCTGCGAGACGACCTGACCAAGAAAATTCAAATTTGGATAATTTCTCAACCTCTTGTGTTAGCATTGTTTTGGCTACTAGGTAATTTTGCTTAAAGAGTGCATTCGTGTATTTTGTAAGAGTGATACCTAGGTATGTTATGCCTGTGTCTGCCCAGGAGTAGGGATATAAGTTGCGTATTAGGTTGCTGGTTACTCCGTCTAGTCCTAGGTCTAGTATCGAGGATTTAGTATCATTGACTTTGTAGTCAATGAGGCATTACCAAAGGCTTTTAATGTAGTTTGTACCGAAGCCAGGGAAGTAACAGGGTTGGTGATCATTAGTACCATGTCATTTGCAAAGAGATTTATTTTGTGTTCTAATTTTCCAATATGGAACCCTGTAATTTGGTTGTTTGTTCTGATATGTTCAGCTAAGGTTTCCATTAGTGATATCAAATGGTTTAGACAGCATTTCTGAGGTGTATACTTGGGCTGATGGGGTGGAATATAGGGCCATAATGGCTGAGTATATGTTACCTTGTAGTCCGAACTTGTTTAGAATTGCCTTTAGGTATGCCCAATTAACTCTGTCAAACACCTTCTCTGCATCCAGCGAAAAGAGCAGAGAAGGCGTTCTGCAGGTCTCCGCATTGTGGATGATATTTATTAATCTGCGGGTGGCGTCGGAGGCTTGCCTCCCTTTTGTAAAACCGGACTGATCTCGGTGTATGATGTGGGTCATTAAATCCATCAATCTGAGAGCGATAATTTTAGAGTAAATTT
>BLSH010011777.1:139691-150254 GCA_018402905.1 Glandirana rugosa
ATGATTTAGGAGCTATGATCTGGATCCTGATCTGCCTCATTGGTCGTTGGATTATGCGTTGAATATAGGGATGAGGACCCGTCTGTGTCCGTATTGTATGGATCCATAGTGAGAATGTTTTATGTGCTTACGTGAGAAATTCGTTTTAATGGATCATCGGTTTTGTTACGATTGTGTTCTCCAACTCTTTAATAGGTTTAAACTTAAAAGAACCAGTCCAGCAGAGCGTCGGAAATTTTAATGTTGTGACGGGTTTTAATAAATGGATAAGGCATGTGAGGGTTATGGTGAAAGTCTGATACCTAGGTATGTTATGCCTGTGTCTGCCCAGGAGTAGGGATATAAGTTGCGTATTAGGTTGCTGGTTACTCCGTCTAGTCCTAGGTCTAGTATCGAGGATTTAGTATTTGTAGTCAATGAGGCATTACCAAAGGCTTTTAATGTAGTTTGTACCGAAGCCAGGGAAGTAACAGGGTTGGTGATCATTAGTACCACGTCATTTGCAAAGAGATTTATTTTGTGTTCTAATTTTCCAATATGGAACCCTGTAATTTGGTTGTTTGTTCTGATATGTTCAGCTAAGGTTTCCATTAGTGATATCAAATGGTTTAGACAGCATTTCTGAGGTGTATACTTGGGCTGATGGGGTGGAATATAGGGCCATAATGGCTGAGTATATGTTACCTTGTAGTCCGAACTTGTTTAGAATTGCCTTTAGGTATGCCCAATTAACTCTGTCAAACACCTTCTCTGCATCCAGCGAAAAGAGCAGAGAAGGCGTTCTGCAGGTCTCCGCATTGTGGATGATATTTATTAATCTGCGGGTGGCGTCGGAGGCTTGCCTCCCTTTTGTAAAACCGGACTGATCTCGGTGTATGATGTGGGTCATTAAATCCATCAATCTGAGAGCGATAATTTTAGAGTAAATTTTCGTATCTATATTGAGCAGGGATATTGGTCTAAAGTTTTGTGGGTGGGATTGGCCCTTCCCCGGCTTCGGCAGTGTAATAATAATAGCTTTTAACATTTCAGGAGGTAGAGAGGAGGAGGAGGCAGCATCATTGTATACTCGTGTCAAGTGGGGAGCTAGGGTGGTTTTGAATTGCTTGTAATACTCTCCAGTGAGGCCATCTGGGCCTGGAGATTTGTTGGTGGGAAGAGATGTTATAGTATTTAGTATTTCTTGGTGGGTGAATGGCGCATTTAATGCGGCCAGTTGGTCCGGGGGAATTTTGGGTAGGTTTATCTTTTGTAGGAAAGTTTCAATTTCTGTTTCTGATGGTTGTATAGTTGATGGCTCGTCTTTTAGATTGTATAAAGTACTATAGTATTGGCTGAATGCGTCTGCTATGTTTTGGGGGTCAAGGAGTTTTTCTTTAGTAGTTGGATGATACATGAAGGGAATTTTTGTTTTTTGGTGATGGCCTTTTAATTTATTGGCCATTGCTTTCCCTGCTTTATTCCCTGTTGAGTAGTAGTGTGCTTTGAAGTGTTTATGAGCTTTGGTATATGACTCAAGTAATACTGTTTTCAGTTCGTGTCTAAGTTGTAGTAGCTGATTTCTTAGGGACTCGCTGGGATTAGCTTGATTTAGGATTTCCCTATCTCTAATGGCAGATGTGAGCTTATCTAGATGTTGTGATCTCCTCCTCCTCTCTTTAGCATTTAGTTGAATTATTATTCCTCTAATAAATGCTTTGTGAGCATTCCATAAGATAGTGTTGTTGCTAAACGAACCAATGTTTGTTGTGAAGAATTCTTCCAGTTTTTCTTGAATGTAGGTTGAGTATATTGGAGATTGAACGATTGAAGCGTTCGCCCTCCACAGCTTCGTTGGGGAGAATGTTGCAGGGGCGTCCATGGTTAAAATGATTGGGGCATGATCTGACCAGGTGATTGTCAAAATGGCCATTTTTGATACACTGGGTAGAGACCATTTATCAACTAGGAAGTAGTCTATACGGGAATAAGAGTTATGTGGGTTGGAAAAAAAGGTGTAGTCACGTTCCGTGGTGTGATGACACCTCCATGCGTCATAGAGATTGTTGCTCCTTATGAAGTTTCCCATTTTGGAGGGGTGTCTGGTGGCATCAGATGATGTGTCGAGTTGGTTATCTGGCACTATGTTAAAATCCCCACACATGATCAGATGGCCCTTTTTGAAGTTGTTAATCTTTTTCATTAGGTTTTTCAGAAACTTAATTTGTTTTGTGTTTGGGGCGTATATGTTAGCAATTGTAAATCTGGTGTTATTCGGGGTGCAGTCTATTACCAAGTATCTGCCTTCTTGGTCAATTAAGGAGTTGTGGAATTGGAATGAGGTGGAATCTTTGAAAGCCGTTATTACTCCGTTTTTCTTGTAGGGGCCCGATGCTTTAAATATGTGTGGGAAGTGTTTGTTGGCTAGCACCGGTTCGTTTCCACTTTTAAAATGAGATTCCTGAATGCATATGACATCGCTGTGGTTTTCCTTGATTGTGCGCCATAGAGACGAGCGCTTAGCTGGATGATTCAGTCCCTTGGCGTTCAATGAGAGCAAGTTCACCATTGTGTTGGAGGATGTGTGGTATATGGATATGCAGAGAATATACTCACGCTTTGAAGTGGTTTGTTTATCTTCAGGCGCCTTATACTGTAATGGATGGGCTTAGAAGCTCCGGGTTTCTGTAAGATATTAGGTGGTGAAAACAAACGACTGTAGACCTGGAAAAGAAAAAAGGTTATGGACAGTACATCAATTAGACTAGTATTGATTATCTTGAGGGACTACCGTTGTGTGAGGCTGTTCCGCTGCAAAAGGGAGAACCGTAGTCACGCAAATTTTTTGCGGGGGTCCCTTTTAAGACACCTAGCACACAAGTCGCGCCGCAAGTCGGATCACTGTGATCCGACTTTTGGTGAGGCTTCTATTCAAATCAATGGGCTCCCATAGGGAACCATTGATTTTGAATAGAGGCAGAAAACGCCGCTGCAAGCTAGCGTGAAAAAACGTGCATTGTCATCAATGCAAAACGCAGAGAAAAAACGGCGATTTTTTCCCTGACGTCAGGCCCGGCGTTTTGCTTATTTTTTTGCAGACGCCCGTGTGTATGAGGCCTTAAAGGTGGAGGTGGTGTTCCATTTTAATTCTCATGGAAGTCTCAAATGGAAGTCAACCCCCCTCCTGCCCAGACCAATTTTCAGTTTTCAGCGCTGTCACTATTTAAATGACAATTGCGCGGACGTGCGGCGTTGTACCCAAACAAAATTGATGTCCTTTTTTCCCCACAAATAGAGCTTTCTTTTGGTGGTATTTGATCATTTTTTATTTTATTTTTTGCGCTATAAACAAAAAAAGAGCGACAATTTTGAAAAAAAAAAACATATTTTTTTTTACTTTTTGCTAAAAATAAAAAAACAAATGTATTCATCTGTTTAGGCCGACATATGGGTTGTGCAAAAGTTGTAGCGACTACAAACTATGGACATTGGTTTATGGCGTTTTTATTATTTTTTTTTTTTTACTAATAATGACGGCGATCTGCGATTTTTATCGGGACTGCGATATTGCGGGGGACTTGTCTGACGTTTTTGACACTTTTTTGGGACCAATGACATTTAAACAGCGATCAGATCTAAAAATAGACACTGATTACTGTATAAATGTCAGTGGCAGGGAAGGGGTTAACACTAAGGGGGCAGTGAAGGGGTTAAATATGTTCCCTGAATGTGTTCTAACTGTGTGTGGGGATAGGGCTAAAAGGGGCATAACAGATCTAACTGATCCTGATCACAGAAATCAGTAGATCTGTCATGCCCCCCTCACAGAACAGGAAATTGCCGTGTTTACATCAGCGGTTCCCCATTCTGGCTCTCTGTGACCAGATCGTGGATCTCCGGCGGACGGCAAGAGCGCGCCTGGTACGAGCTGAAGGAGAGGACATCTATTGATGGTCTCCTGGCAATTTAGATCCGCTGTAGCCGTCAATCGGCTATGGCGCGGATACAAAGAGGTTAATATTATGTTTATGGACATTTTTTTATTAGCTCTGCATTTTTTTGTGCATTATGTTATAGGGACTTTCTGCTGGCAGTTAACTTTTCCTTTTGAATTTTTGTAAAGCTTGTTATGAAGTTTTATTTTAGCACAGGTATTGTGGCGTTACTATTTACATATCTAAGCTTAGCCAAGGGTAAAGAGTAGGACTAGTGCACTCTATTGCTGAACACTCTACTGTTGTAGCAATGCATTCACACTATTGCATTGCAGCAATGCATTTCATGCACACTGATGTGCTGTGGTGTCACATTGAATGGTACCACAATACACCTGCATTGATTCACACTGCAACGTATGGTAATTCCCTACCATGCATGGGTGTGTTGCATTGCAAAAAGTAGAGCAGGCACATGTTTTAGTGTATTCCGAAGCTTTGCGAGCCAATTCAAATAAATAGGTTGCCTTAATGTGACACATTTTAACACACAGTATAACACTTGTCAAGGCAATGCACCACACCGCAATGGCATGAGTGGGCCCTATGAACCATCAAAACACCATGATCTCCCTCTATACTGCTTTCATTTAAAATATTAACTATTATATTCATAATAGCATTCATATGGCTCTATTGTATAACTCGGTCTTTCACTTCAATTCAACAGGAGACAATGTCGCTCTGCAGGACAGGCCTCAGGACCAGGGACAACAAACATCTATTAAGGAGAAGTTCAAACTTCTGAGAACGATAGGAGATGGAGGCTTTGGAAGTGTAAGTTTTATAATTGATTTTTGTAAACATATAAGTCATTATACAAGTACACAATATCCATTGGCATCTAACATGTTGAGCCGAGTGGACTGTGCAAAAATCTGCAGTCATCCTAAACATTGCACTCACTGCTGGTGAAAGATAAAATCTGATTGAATGCTTAGGGTAACTGCACTACCAACAGTATTCACACTCTTCCATTTGTTTCACTAAAGAGAACACACAGATCCTAGTGACATTCTAGTGAGGATGTTTATAACAAGAACTTCAGACCAAACAATTAGCTGTAAAGAATGGGGGAAATGAGTAGAGAATGTTACTTACAGTGGCCCTGGTCAATCAGTTGGTGGATCCTGCTTGTCAGTACTGAAGATAAATATTCCACAAAGACATGTTGAAGGAAATAGCTTGTCTGCCGCACTAGATTAGTGATTTTCTATAGCTAGGATCTACAGACACTGCAAGTAAACAATGCCTCAGGCTTGGTCGTCAATGGGAGTAAAAAAAAATCATAGTTCCTGTAGTCAGTAGGAGAAATTGTACCCCATCATTGGTATAAGTGGGAGAATAGTTCCCAATTATTGGTGTAAGTGGGAGAAATAGTGCCCCATTGTTTATGTCAGTGGCAGAAAAATTATGCCCCAGTAATTCCGACTTTGCGTTGGCCAGATTGTAGCCAATGGGATAGGAAAATGTCCTAACATCAGTTAAGTAAACAATGCCTCAGGCTTGGTGGTCAGTGGGAGTAAAAAAAATCATAGTGCCTGTAGTCAGTAGGAGAAATTGTGCCCCATCATTGGTATAAATGGGAGAATAGTTCCCCATCATTGGTGTAAGTGGGAGGAATAGTGCCCCATTGTTGCTGTCAGCGGCACAAATTGTGCCCCAGTTTTGGTGTCCAGTAGGAGGAATAGTGCTACGCAGCTGTGGGAGAAATAGCATCCCATCATTGGTATCAGTGCCCCATTGTTGGTGTATATGGCAGGAATGGGCCCAGTGTTGATGTCAGTTGAAGGTGTAAGTGGTGTAAGTGGCAGGACTTATGCCCCAGTGTTGGTGTTCAGTGGGAGAAATAGTGCCCCATCGATGGTGTCAAAGGAAGAGAAAGTGCCTCATTGTTGGTGTTAGTGGCAGGAATGATGTCCTGCTCTTGGTGTTCAGTTGGAGGAATAATGCCCCAAGGGTCAGATAAAGGCTAGCAAAGGGCCAAATCTGGCTCCTGGGTCACAGTTTGGAGTCCACTGTTCAACAGCAAAAAGTAAATGTAAAAAGGTTATCATATTTGGAATCTACATTTAGCCAAGAATACGCCCCAACACCAATTATCCTTTAGACCATCCTGTGGCTATATTTATATGTACTGTATATATCATGGTTATTGTTACATGGAAGCAATCATATTCCTACTATAATACCATCTACCCCTACCCTTAATCATACAATTTCTCTTTCTCAAATGTAGGTGTATCTGGCAAAGGACTGAACAACCGGAAGGAGAGTGGCCATCAAACGCATCAAGATGGCTGGATATAAGAAACAGCAAGTGAAAATGGAGAAAAGGATTCTTGAGGAGGTTGCCATATGTCCTTTTCTCATTCAAAGCTACCTAACCCGGTGGACAAAGGTATAACTACAAAACGTATTCCTGAAAACACAGTTAAGCTCCATTCACACCTTAGCATTCCGTTTTGCGGGCGGAATCGTCGCGATTCTGCCGTGATTCGGAAATGCCGCAAATCGCGGGACACCCTTGGACATCCCTGCTATTTGGAATGGCACCAAATCCCGGTGCTATTTTACCGCAATTTCGGTCACCGAATCGCGGTTACAATTGCAGTAAAAACACGCGGGGTGCCCGATGCCCAAAAAAAGTACAAGAGCTTCTTTGGGGCATTGGGCGTCCCACAATTCTGCCTGTGTGGTTTTACCGTGATTTTACCACAACAAGGCGGCCGAAATCCACGCTCCGCGATTTGGTGCCATTCAAAATAGCGGGGATCGCAAGGGCGTCCTGCGATTTGCGGCATTTCCGAATCGCGGGCAGAATCACGACTATTACACCCACAAAACGGAACGCCAAGGAGTGAATGGAGGCTTAAGCCAGAACTGATCATTTAATTGTATGGTAGATGCCAGACAGGAAATTTCCTAAATATTGTTATCGGCTGGACTGACCATTTTAAGCGGTTCTCACTTTCAGTAAAAATGTCAGAATCAAAAAAGAATGTCATTGGTTGATAATACCTAGTGCTGACGAGAACCAACACTTCACGCACTCTGATTAGCAACTAACTGCTGTACCGCAAAAGGGCTGCTTGCAAAATAGTCAGCGGAGATGAAAGGTGGCAATCGCCAATTAATGGCACATTTCAAATTTTGTCAGAAAGTTAAATTCTCCTCTATATTATTGTAAATCTGAGGAGAATACAGTTCACACCGCACAAGTACGCTTAGGGCCTACTACTATTGTGTACAAGGGAACCAAAAGAAACTACAACCACAAAGAAAATTTGCAATGATGTATATTCTTAATAGGGATGGGCTGAACGGACCCCTGTTCAGTTCGCACCAGAACTTTCGAACACTGCAAGAGTTCGGACCCGAATAATGAACCCCATTAAAAAAAAGTTTGTAAAAAACGTCATTTTTAAATGAGCAGTGAATTTTTGATTTTTAAAGTGAAAGCATAAAAAAATTCCTTCCAAAATAGTGCCTGTAGGCTCCCCTTAGTCTACCTGTAAAGTGGCAGATCTGTACCATGTCTAGATGTCTAGAATCTGCTGCAGCAATAATTGCATTTATAAAGCCAAAAAAATAACATTTTCCCTGCAAGCTGCCTTTATTTTGCTCAGTAACAGCTGGGGAGCCAGTGTGCATGATGGGGCCACAATGTAGTGCATTGGAAACAAGAATAGAGATTTTTTGGATAAATTCTGGTGTCACTTTGACTTTGGATAGAAGTAACAGGTGTGGAAAAATTGGGCTTTGGGTGTCAGTGGTGCCTTCACACCATAACCCTATAGAGGTGCTCTTCATGAAGGTAACAATTGGCCTTTCTTTAGAAAAAATTGCAATGATATGCACCTGTCAAACAGGTGCAGAAAAATTGGTCTTTGGGTGTCGGTGGCGCCTTCCCACCATAACCCTATAGAGGTATTCTTGATGATAGCAAGAGTTGGCCTTGATGTAAAAAATTGGAATGATATGCACCTGTGAAACAGGTGCAGAAAAATTGGTCTTTGGGTGTTAATTGTGCCCATGAAACCTAGACCAAAAACATTATTCCAGATAAAATGATTGAACAAAGCTAGGCAGCCTCGAAGTCCTGCAGAGATTCCACATCCCAAAAACTCTTAATCAGTGACATCGGCATTAGGGGCTACATAGCTGGTAATCCAGGACTGATTCATTTTGCTAAAAGTCAAACGGTCCATGGAGTCTGTGGACAGACACGTTCCATGGTCAGTAACGAAACCTCCTGCAGCACAGAATGCCTGTTCTGAAAGCACGCTGGATGCAGGGCAGTCCAACAACTCAATAGCATACTGGGCAAGTTCTGGCCAGTGGTCTATTCTCGTGACCCATTAAACCAGTGAATCATCAACTGGAAAGCTCTCCATCTCAGTTTTGGTAATCGTCCACCATGTGATGCAGACTCTGCCAATGGGATGGGGAAGCTGACAGCCCTGTGCGGCGAGGACTAAAGAAATTCCAAAATGCATCACTTAGGTGGATGCCTTCTCCATCGCTCCTCTCTTGACCAACAGAAGCCTCAAAACTAAGTTTTCCCCGACACGGTAACCTACTGGAGTCGGGAAAAACGTTCAATAAAATCCTCTTTAACGTGTCCTCAAAAGATTTAGTCTTCTGCACTCTCTATGGGGACGGGATGAGTTCTGAGGCCTTCCCCTTTTAACGGTCGTCAGGGAGGGTTGCCAACCAGTAATGATCCTTCTCCTTTATGCCACGTATTCTTGGGTCCTTTCGCAGGCTTTGAAGCATGAGGTTGCCCATGCACCTCAAATTTGGCTTGAGAAGCAGACTCATCGGGGTCACAGCATCTGGAGCTTCCTCCTCTCAGCCACTTACTACTCTCAAGGGTCCTGGGGTTGGAAAGCTATTGCTTACAGATTAACGCATGTCTTTCTCTTCCTACGAAACTGCCCGAATCTTCCTCCTCATCCTCCTCCCCACTCTCCTTCTGTGTGTTCTATGAGATAGGATTGATGGCGTCTGGATAAAGTGGGCCTTGAGAGGAAAGGAAGTCCTCCTCTTCCTCCTGCTGCTCTGCCTCCAGTGCCCTGTCCATAATGCCACACAGAGTCTGCTCCAGCAGGAACACAAAAGGGATTGTGTCACTGATGCATGTACTGTCACGGCTCACCATCCTTGTGGCCTCCTCAAATGGTGACAGTACAATGCATGCAGAGACGGCCTGAGCCTGTCGTCGTGCCGCACTCGCACAGGTACTCGTTGACGGCCCTCTGCTGCATGTATAGCCACTGCAGCATTGCCAAAGTCGAGTTCCACCTGGTGGGCATGTCACAAATCAGGCGGTTTACGGGCAGGTGGAATTCCCACTGAATTTCAGCCAACCGAGCACTGGCTGTGTATGACTACCTGAAATGGCTACAGACTCTTCTGGCCAGCTTTAGCGCATCTTCCAACCCCAGGTATGTATTTAGGAAATGCTGCACCACCAAATTGAGGACATGTGCCAGGCATGGCACATGTGTCAACTTTCCCTGTTTAAGGGCAGACAGGAGGTTTGAGCCATTATCGCACACCACCATTCCTGACTCCAGCTGGTATGGTGTGAACCACCTCTGGGCTTGTCCCTGCAGAGCTGCAAGAATCTCTGCTCTGGTGTGGTTCCTGTCCCCTAGACACACCAGCTGAAGCACTGCATGGCACCTTTTAGCCTGACTCATGAAATCGCCCTTTGAGCGCTTAGGGGGTACCTGATGGACAATTTTGTAGAGGAGGACATGGAGGTGGCTGAGGAGGAGGAGGGGGTAGAGCTCACAGGTCTGGCATCATCATAACCAGCTGTATGAAGATGTGGGGGCACAACAAGCTGCAGCACCAAGCCCTGTCCTGCATCCTTCGGAGTTGCAAGCAGCATTACGCAGTGTGCTGTGAACTAAATATATCGTCCCTGCCCATGCTTGCTGGACCACGTGTCAGCAGTAAGGTGGACTTTGGGGCTGTCTGCCTTGCCCAATGATGCCAGAACATTCCCTTCCATGTGATGGTAGAGAGGTGGAACGGCCTTACGTGAAAAGTAGTAGCGACTGAGAACCTGCCATTGTAGTACAGCACATTGTACGCATTCACGGAAGTGGGCAGAATCCACCAGGCTGAAAGGCAGAAGTGAGAGAGCCAACAGCTTTGACAAGCTTGCAGGGAATGTATTTTTTTTTCCACTGCAGCAGATGGGGCAGAGAAATTTGCCGGCTATAGTCTAAAGCTGGTGGAGTGCTGCTGGCAGATGTGTTGCTAGGACCTGAGACACCCTGTGCTATACCATCATCCCTGTCAGTGGAGGCTGCTAAGAGGTCATGACTCGGTATAGTAGGGGCAGACTGAAGTGGGTAAGGAGGAGTAGGAGGGACAGATTTGTGCCCCTTTTGTGTGGCTTTTAGGCAGAGGCGTAACTAGAACCTTCAGGGCCCCGGTGCAAGAAATTATGAAGGGCCCTCTGACCCCTGGCCAGGGCCCTTCCCTCTTCCCACTGATCCTGGGGCCCTTTACTCCCATTGTGGGTCCCTTTATTACGGTACTGCAGTGGGGCCCTTTCACAAGTTCTGCA
>BLSH010011777.1:150264-161166 GCA_018402905.1 Glandirana rugosa
AAATGATATGGAGGAAAAGACTTACTTACCCTCCGAGCCACGTGTCGATAAAGACAGGTAAGTAAGACACGTCGACTCCGATGTGTCTACCTTTAATTCTCACCATGGTATTATTTCCCTGGGCGATATCCTCATTTCCCGGGGTCCTAGTCACCCTTCTCCCTTCCCGGGACCGGTCCCCAGTCTCCCGGGAAGTATTAAAGAACGTGGCCCCGGGACTTCCAAGATCAATGCGGAGACGGATTTTCGGTGTGTTTTCCCCGTGTTTAGACAGGGAGGATGAGGAGGAATGGGTGAAGTCAGACGGGGATGATATGGCTCAGTACTGGAGAATCGTCGAGGCGTAACTAGAACCTTCAGGGCCCCGGTGCAAGAAATTATGAAGGGCCCTCTGACCCCTGGCCAGGGCCCTTCCCTCTTCCCACTGATCCTGGGGCCCTTTACTCCTATAGCGGGTCCCTTTATTATGGTACCACTCTTAATTTCCATCTGTGTAGCCTCAGCTGCACAGAATGAATGGACAGAAATAGCTGTGCACCGAGCCTCCCATTCATTCAGAAAAGGAGGTATAGTAAAAACAGTTTACTATGCTTCAGTTATGAATGAACGAATTGTACCAATCACTAACTCTGTTCATTCATAAAATGAAGCAGTTGGTTAAATTACAAATTTACCGACCCGTTCCCATCTCTCCATCATGACACATCTTCTACAGCAGCTGGCAGGAGAGAGGATGGGGGGGGGGGGACGGCAGTTCTGTGGGGGGGGGGGGACCAGGGAAGCACACAGGGACCCTAGGAACAGCAGAAGACAAGTAAACTGGATAGAGGAAAATGGAGGAGATTGGGTCCTCTAAATGCCACCCCCACCATCCCTCCTATTCAGGTGTACAAGGAAGGCACACAGGCCCCCTGGACCATGGGGACCAGTTACAATTGCAACCCCTATCATTACACCCCTGCTTTTAGGTGTTCTTGCCAACGGACTGATTGGTTGGACGTTAAATGCTCTGTTAAGCATGTGCGTTTGATGTGCCTGAGACACAGTTTGCAGATAGCAACAGTGCGATCTGCTGCAGATGTGCTGAAAAAAGCCCAGACAGAGCTTTGGAAAGTGGGCTGGGAGATAACAGCTGCAGAATTTGATGTAATAGGATGGCTGCTCTCTATTCTTTCTTGATGTTGACCTCCTTGGGGTTGTGCCGCCTCACCTTAAGTTTCCTCTTATGCTCTATCTGGCACCCAAGTCACATCAGTGACCTCATCATCATAATCATCATCATCTCCATCTCCTCCATCTTCATCATCATCATTACCACTGGAGATAACTTGGCAATACGCTGCAGCTGGGAGAACATGAATGCCAATTTGTCTACCAGTGTTCTCCCCTCTCTCTAGGCTCATGTTCCTGTCATCCTCAACCTCAGAACCAACATCTGAATCCAGTAATGGCTGGGCATCATCAAAGAGCAAGTGGCTGACGCTGTGGTCAAATAACTCAGCTGACTCCTCCGTGGCTGATGTTGGGGCTATGGCAGGAATAGATGTGGACAAAGAGGCAGGTTTATCCACTGTAGCAACTGCAGGGGACTGCACACTTGTCTCTGCTTGCATGACAGAGGAGGAGGAGGCTGAGGAAGCCAGTCCACCACCTCCTCTGCATGCTGTGGCGGGATAGCATGGGTAAACTCATTAAACAGAGGAAATTATGCCCTGCCTGAGGACTGACCATCACGTCCACCTTTGCCTGTGGACACATTTGTTGCTGGCCCCCTTACAGTGTCACAGGAACGTCTGCCTCTCCTTGTTGTCTTCCCAGACATTATTGGGAGGGAGGGAGGGGGTGGTGCTTATTAGCAAATGTAAAAAAGAAGTGGAAATCTGTACGTAGATGCATTTTAATAAATGTAAAGTGGTGTTTGGTGCACTTTAATTTGAGTACTCACACTACACAGACACACTCCACGGATACACTATAATATACTGCAATATAATGCGGCAAACGTACAGTGACACACAGAACTATATGGCGTTAAACTGACAGTAACTGCAAAAAACGTTTCCCTTTAAGTGGCAACAAGCAGCTCTTATGTATCTTGGGATAAATATACCTCGGAAAATAGATAAAATAATAAAATATGACCATGTTCCTTTGATAAGATAATAAAATCGCTCCAAAAATATGAAAAAAAAACATGTTTTCCTGGTTGGGAAAGATAAATATAATAAAAATGGATATACTTCCAAAATAGTTTTATGTGTTTCAGACAGCCCCGGTGTATCCCCCTGCTGCCTTAATTTGCACGTTGCGACTGGCAGTAGGCGGATTTATCTGGGAACATAAGCCTCCCCGACTTAAAACAAGACATACTCACCAGATCTAAACAAAAGGGGGGCTTGGCCCTCCCGGATTTTAAGAAATATATACAGGCAACCCATTTAACCAGGATAGTCAACTGGTTCCATGAGAGTAAGTACAAAAAATGGGTGGGAATAGAGGATGATATCTTGGGTTTGAGGTTGAGACCCATGCCATGGGTCACACCAATAAATCGTTCTAAAGCTACGGATATGGCATCCCTGGTCCTCTCAACTTTGAAAGTCTGGGATGTACTAGTTAAAAAAGGAACCATCTCAACACAGGCGGGCCCATGACACCTTTTGTTTTCCAAACCTGACTTCTTGCCTGCACTGGAGGCCAGGGACTTTCTGGACTGGCAGAGACAGGATGATGTAAGACTGGCCCAGATCTTGGTGGATGGGAAGGTCACTCAATTGAATAGATTAAGGACAGGAAAAGCAAATAAATGGACACAATATCAACAATTGGTAGCATATATTCACTCACTGGAGCATTACCCCGATTTAGTGAGACCATATACTGAATTTGAGAAAGTTCTATTACAAGCACATAAACCGGGTCATATATTATCCAGAATGTATAAAGAGTTGCTCCCCAAAGGTCTGAATGGAGAAGTAACATATTTTAATAAATGGGAAGAAGAAATTGGTACTCCAATATCTATACAACAACGGGAAAAATCATTGACCTTAGTACATAGGCTGTCCCCCTTAATTAAACATCAGGAAAGGAGTTATAAAATCATATCTAGATGGTATCGATGCCCAGTGGATCTTCATAGAATGAGGGAGAGTGTCCCAGAGACATGCTGGAGGTGTAACAGAGTGGTAGGGAATGCGGCACATGTTTGGTATTTTTCCCCCGAGGTCTGCCAGCTCTGGACAAATATATTTGAGATATATAGAGAAATTTCTAACTCTACATTACAACCAGATATAACCATAGCAATACTATCAATTATTCCTGGCTCCTTGAAGGCCACCAAAAAAGACATCTTGCGACATATGTTAATAGCAACAAGAACAATTATTGCTCACTCCTGGAGAAGAGAGATGGCCCCCTCAATCGCAGAATGGGTCTGTGAGATGGGCGAGATAAGATTGATGGAGGAGACAACTTATGCCGAGACTGGTTCTAGAGAGTATTTTGGAAAGATATGGGATAAGTGGGATAGATACCGTAATTCAGGATCATTATTAAAATACTTATACGTCTTATAAGTATATGGATTTCTTGGGCCTATACAGAAATAGCAAATATGGATCGGTTTATGGTGGGTTTTTTTTTTTTTTCTCTCCTTTTTTCTTTCTCTTTCTCTTTTACTGTTTGTCTGAGTGATTGTCGATGGGGGAGGGGGGGATCTGTTCTTAGTTCTGGCAGGCATAATGGATATGGGCAGTGCATAGAACGGGAATGTAAAACATATTTGTTATGACAGTCCTGGAAGGGTAGATATCTTTGCAAGACCTGCGGTTTAGGTTTATGGGGGACCTATTTAAGTTGTTAATATAATATAATATTCATCCTTTTTGAGAAATGTGTCTTAATGTTATGAAATATATTTCCCTTTTCACATACATGTCATTTGCCCCCCTTCTTTTTGAATGTACGATATATGTTGTAAACTTTTTTTATAATGAAAATTAATAAACATAAATTAAACAAAAAAAAAAAAAACTGGCAGTAACGAATACAGAAGTCAATGGTGTTAAACTTTCAGTAACGCAAAAATCTATATGGTGTTAAACTGGCAGTAATGCACACAGAACTGTATGGCGCTAAACTGGCAGTAACACACACAGAAGCAAATGGAGTTAAACTTGCAGTAACGCACATGGAACTATATGGTATTAAACTTGCAGTAACGCACACAGAAATATATGGTGTTAAACTTGCAGTAACGCAATCAAATATACGGTGTTCAATGCTATCTGAACTGTCCCTACTCTAGCTATACACTAATGTATAGATTAGTGACACGGTCTCACTACACTACACTGAAACTATCTGAGCTGCCCCTACTCTAGTTGCACACTATACAAAGCTGAATGATGGTCCTCCTCACTACACTCACACTATCCCTTCACTGACACTAAACTAATATTATACACTGAGAATTGAAGCACAATAGCACAGTATAGCACACTAACTAACTAATAGCACTGAACAGAGCCATGTTCTATCTCTCTCCAGCCAAAATCCCACTGAAAATGGCTGCCATTGAAAGAATACTTTTATACTGTGGGGCGGGAATGAGCCATGATTGGATAAAGTCATGATTACAGTGTCCAATCATGACTATAACAGTGCTCTGTGCCCTGATTGGCTGAAGCTTTCACTGCTTCAGCCAATTAGAGCTTGCAATGCACTGTTCAGCGCCGCAATGCATTGTGGTCAGTTCGGGGGGGCGAACAAACGGTCAAGCGACCCGTTTGTTCAGATGTTCGCTGAACAACCAAACAACAAAAGTTTGGCCCGAACATATGCTCGGGCCGAACCGTTCGCCCATCCCTAATTCTTAATTATTTTCCTGTATAGGCCTTTTGTGGCTAGTGCAAGTCCTATATTCACATAAAGACACACATCTACAAACTACTGGACCCCGGTAAATGACCAGATACTTCCTCATATCGAAGGCCCAATACTTTAAGAGTTCTATTCATCCATTGTTAAAGTGGCTCTAAAATCAAAACGTTTTTTACCTTAATGCATTCCCTAGTAGTAATGCATACTACTACTTATTGTGCCCCTCCCCAAACACTTACCTGACTCCACCTTTGATCCAGCACTGTTCCATCTGCAGTACTGCTGCTTCCTCTTCTTTTTCTCAGAGGAGACACTGAGAGCAGCACGAGCCCTAGGTCATAGCCCTATGGTAATAAAAATAAAAATTGCTTTGATGTCATGATAATAAAGAGGTTTTGTTTCTCTTCCCAAATCAATGTATCAACTAGATAATTACAGAATAAAAAGGGCATATAAACAAAAATACAACTTTACCCCATTCAGTAAAGAATGATCGATGGTAAACAAGAGGGTCAGGCAGTAATGATCGGTTCCCTGACCTCATGGACAGGTGAAAAAAGGCAGAAAAAGTTTGTAAATTACCAAATGAATGCACAGCTTTTATGTCCCTTCTCTAGAATATTGCAGAAGCTATCTATCCACAAAAGTTCTTATGCAATTAGACGTAAATAAACTAAACGATGTAAAATAAATGTAAACATTTTTTTAGCTTAGGTTATTATAGAACACAATATTATTGATAAGTAAATATCAGATGAATAAATTCTCCACATTTTCCTCTTTTAGAACTTATTTTATATTGCGATGGAGTACGCCCCTGGAGGAGATCTGCTGCACCATCTGCGACCACGAAAACACATGGACATCAAAAGCATCAGGTAGGTACTGTCATTAACAGTGAAAGCAACACGGATTCACATTGTTCTACATTGTTCTACATCATAACATAGCAAAAAATACTTCACCTCTGGGGCACCACATTATACAAGAAGAAAATACAGTCCTATCACTAACATGGGGTAGGTTTACATTTGAGAACGCAACAACCAACCAAACTGGCCCCGCAGTCACAATTAGGTATAATCCTCAGATGCCCCATGATCCATTTTCTTACATACAGAATCCGCCTTCAGCACCTTGTGTACTTCTGAATAGCAAGTTTGAAAATGGTTCTGATTGTAAACTAAGAAAACTAAGAGTATTCATGAAAATACACATAAAAATACATTCTCTTATATTACTATATATTTATATATCCATATATGTATATTAGAAGAATACAGATCTTTTTTTTGTTTCTTCCACCTACACCGCCACGGTCACCGCCTCCTCAACCTCCTACTCCACATCCACCTCCTCCTCCATTTTTTATTTTTTATATGTGATTTTAAGTTATTTCCCTATCCACATTTGTTTGCAGGGCACTTGTCCTACTCTTACCCCCATTCTGCTTCCTTTTGCAGCCCTCTAGCCCTTTCCAGGACTTTTTTAGAGCCATTTTAGTGCCAAAAAGTTTGGGTCATCATTGACTTCAATGGGGTTCAATGTCAAGTTCGGGTCAAGTTTGGGGACAAACTCTAACTTTTTCGCGAAGTTCGGCTGAACCTGCAGAACCCGAACATCCAGGTGTCCGCTCAACTATAACTATGTATATCTCAACAGGCCTTACATTTCCTTACATCTAAGACCAGTAGTTTCTGTAATATATTTGGGGTATAACATGTCATTCTGAGCAACTTTACAGCGACTTTTTAATTTATTTTTGGCTCCCAATGCCTGTATTTAAAGCGGTTGTATACCCCCTAATGTGAATTTTACCTACAGGTAAGCCTATAATAAGGCTTACCTGTAGGTAAAATAAATATTGCCTAAACCTGTGTGGTTTAGGAGATATTCGTTCTGCATGCAGCTGCCTGACGTCATGGAGCATGCGCTCTGATGATCCGGAAACTCAGAGCTCGCTGCCGGAAGGAAGAGCTCCCGCGCACATGCATACCCGGAAGAAAGAAGAGGGACAACATGTCAGCTCCCTCAGCGCTGATCGTGTCGGGCTGCGGGGGCCTCGTTCTAAGGTAAGTATTCCATAATGTACTAGTATGCGATGCATACTAACACATTATGCTATTGTCTTGCAGGGTTCTTTTTTTGGTGCGGGTTTACTACCACGTTAATCATGGAGTAGGCAATATAGATGTAATCATATTCCCCATGGCCCTCTTAGCTATAATGAAAACACGCCATTTAATTTCTATCCTCATTAGCCTAGTTTTCTAAGTACCAGTCTCATTTTATTACCTTTAAAAGTGTATTTTTCTCATTATTGCAACTGAATGAATATCTGAAAGCTCTGGCATGATGTGTTCCAAGAAGTAAATAGACAAGGCCTGAGTGTGCTTACTTACTGACACTGTAGAGGCAAAGTTAAATATGTATTTATAGGCCACATACTATAGAGCTAATGTTACTTATTTGTACTATGATCTACACTATATTTCATGCACGTAAGACAATTGTCATAAACTATTTGCATGTGGAGAATACTTCTTTATTCTGAGCTGGGATTTGCAGTTCATTACAGACTCACAAAAAGATAAGACGACCTCACATATGCGCTTATGGAAGAATGGTCAAACATTTGCATAGACACACTCCTAAACCTTGTGGTCAGCCTTTCCAAAAGAGTTGAAGCTGTTATAGCTTCAAAGGGTGGGCCAACTTAATCTTGAACCTAACAGACTTAAGACTTAAGCCTCGTACACAGGAGCGGATGGTTGGTGAACTGAACGTCCAGCTTTTGTCCAAATTGGGCGACGGCGGTTTTGTCTGACATGAATCAAGCAGTCAGCCAACAAAGCCAAACATAGTGACGTGTTATGAGCATATAACGAGGAAGTTCAGGTGAATGTGATTTGTGAATTACGAACACAGGTTACACAACCGAACACTTCCTGGACTCCGAGCATGCGTGTTTGCACTTCCAACTTCTCGTTGGCCAACTTCTGTACACACAAACCAACAATCGGCCAACACAAGTTTTCTAGTCTTGTTGGGCAACAATTGGAAATCAGCTGTAGAATCGTGCGTACACAGATCGGATTATCGACCAACAGGCTGTTGGACGGCCGCTGTTGGCCAACAATCGGACCATGTGTACGGGCCTTAAGACTGGGATGTCATTAAAGTTCATGTGCGTGTAAAGGCAGGTGTCCCAATACTTTTGGTAATATAGTGTATATAGATTTTTTGTGTTCAGCCAATAGGCTGAATGAAAGATACCTAGAAGATTCCTCCATCCACACTAAACTGCAGATGGATGAATCTCCTGCTGTGGCTATTGAATTGATTGGATGCAGGCACTGTTCAGCTGGCAATTTTCCCCCTGGGTCCTTTGATTTCTTAATCAAAGGGTGTCAGGGCAGGCGGGTGCCATCAGGGCCACCCACAGAGCAAATTTTGTCTGGTTCATATGAACCAGACATAATTTGCTCCGTGTATAGCCAGCTTAAGTTATGCAAATAATATAACAGGACTAGATTTTTACATACGTCATAGCAGTATCAGTAACTCATTAAACATTTCCAGGACACCTCGCTGCTGGTCAGTGCAATATGGTCTGCTCCTCATTGTTCCTGTCCTTGTATTGTTTGTGACCATTTGTTGGTGGAGGAGTGTAATGTGTAACCCTGGTAATTCCCAACCCTGGTTTGAAGAACTAGAAATAGGTTTCTGGAAGGAAAGAGAGTTGTGGCGGCTGGTGCTCAACATTTTTTTGGGGTGGGTGCAAATAAATACCACCAAAAGAAAGTTCTATTTGTGCAAAAAAACACAATTGTCAGTTAAAACAACGCAATGCTGAATAGCAAAAATGGATTCCTATCATCTTATCTTACCTATCTCTATACCTAACAAACTTAAGGTAGATGTTAACTACTATGATGATGACATTTAGCTTGCTAAAGCACTGTTTATCATAATAAATGCCATTTTTTTCTTATTTTGGAAAACGTCTTTTTTCATGTAGTTGTGCATCTTAGCACTTCTGATCTCCCGCAGCCCATTAGCAGCCACTTCCCATTTTTATGCATGCCCCTCTGCACTGGCTGCATGTCATTGGTTGGCAGGACATTTCCTGCACAATGTATGTTGCATGACCTCCACAGAGGGATCTTTGAAAAGATTGACAAGAACATTGACATGCTGACAAGATTGGATGAGATCAGGTGCAAAGGTCACAGATACAGTCCAGCTGTGGGAACTGTCACAATACAGATGGCACACATATACATTGATATACATCATCATTCATTGCTTCCTAATTCTCCCAAATGTAATGAGAACGCCTGTCCTCTTATTGGATAAGGTGATCAGTGCAGACAGACAGTGCACTCATAGGATGTCTAACAGGGGGGATTTTTTTTACACAATCAGCAAAACAGCCATCCTGAAAAGTTATAACCCCATTCCCCTCGGGAATGCAAGCCTGATTTCCAAACAAAGACTCCCAGCTGCATAGGCTGGTGGTACATAAACATGACACTGGGTGGAAGAGGCAGGGATGGAGCCTGGGATGGATGGTGGGTGAGCAGAGCCCACATGCCATGGCTTGCTCACAACACACATTTTATTACAGGAATAGATAGATTATCATCAAAAAGTCATTAACCGCTTGCTGACCAGCCACCATAGTTGTACTGTGGCAGCTTGGCTCGGCTGTGCAAACTGCCATCATTGTACGTCGGGCACACCCACTGCGCAATTCGTGAGCATGCCTGCGGGTCGGATGGACTCGATGACCGCCGGCGACCCGCAATCGCCTACTACAGAGCCATAATGGGGAACCGTCAATGTAAACACGGCGGTTCCCCATTCTGTCAGGGGACATGTCACAGATCTGCTGTTCCCTGTAATCAGTTAGATCTGTTATGCCCTTGCCAGCCCAACCCCCACACAGTTAGAACACAGTGAGGGAACACAGTTAACCCCTTGATTGCCTCTACAGTTTAACCACTTCCCTGCCAATGACATTTATACAGTAATTAGTGGTTATTTTTAGCTCTGATCGCTGTATAAATGCCTTTGGTCCTAAAAAAAAGTATCAAAAGTGTCCGATCTGTCAGTGGCAATGTCGCAGTTCCAATAAAATTCACAGATCATCACAATTACTAGTAAAAAAAAAATAATAAAAACACCATAAATCTATTCCCATAGTTTGTAGACGCGATAACTTTTGCACAACCCAATCAATATACGCCTATTGTGATTTTTTTACCAAAAATATGTAGAAAAATATATATAGGCCTAAACTGAGGAAGAAATTTTATTTTTTATTTTTTTTTGGGTATGTATTATAGCAAAAAGTAAAAAAAAATGTTTATTTCGCTTTTTTTTGTTTATAGCGCAAAAAATAAAAACAGCAGAGGTGATCAAATTCCACCAAAAGAAAGCTCCCCTGTCTGTCAGTCCACAGTCTGTACCTACCTTTCTCTTCCCCTTCATTGTCCGATGGTCAGTGGGGGGTGATGAAGATGAAGATGAGGAAGTAAATGTCCGGTGTGTCCTGGGATGTCCTCTGATCTATCACTTCTCCAAGTTGTTGGGTTCTCCCAGCAGCACCACCATCAGATCCTCCCACCCAGACACTCAGCCCTCGTCCTGTCTGAGTCAGAACTCGGAGGCAGAAAAGGTGAAGACAGGCACAGGTATATGAATCTTCAGCGGCGGCTGGAGCTCCCGGATCTCCCCATACATCCTCCCCCCTGCCCGGGCCATCTAATACCCTTGCTTCTCCTCCCAGCCAATAAGGTCTCAGGAGATGCTCCCTGATTGGCCGGGAGGAGGATCAGTGTTGCAACAGCATATATTCATTCGCTGTTGCAACAACTTGGGTGGGAATCCGGACCCACCCTATCACGTGCTTCAAAATACACACCCCCCGCCTATCCCCTCAATGGTAATTCATTCGCCCAGCGTCCTGAAAGGGGCCAGGCGCATGGATAAGGAGGGCTGAGATGTGTA
>BLSH010011777.1:168892-188963 GCA_018402905.1 Glandirana rugosa
AACAAACGTATCAAGTAATCGACTTCGTGTCTAATGAGTTTTATTTACTTAGACTACTTCCTCAGTCTCCTCAATGAGTGGAGGAGAAGAGGATTACAACACACCGAAGATATCTCAGAATTGGCCAAGGTGTGGTGCGTGTCATATAAATGACGCCGTCACACCTGAGAATCGCGTCGATCCCCCGCTCGCGCGCCGCGACGGCCGTGCGAGAGTACGGGCTGTGTGAGGCCTCCTCACACGGGCACCGAGCCCGTCTGGGCTACAGGCGGCCGCTCGGCGCTACTCGACGATCTCGGTTTCTCGCCCCTTGGCGGCTACATTTGTGCCGCCAAGGGGCGAGAAAGTTACCCCTGTATTCTCTAGATGACTAGGGACAGTGACCCTAATCTTTGGCTCTAGCAGCTCATCGCGGCTCGCCGGCGGACATCGGGTCTGCCCGAGCCACGGGCACACTCCTCCGGAGTGTGTCGGGCATGAGAGCGTGCCGGCAGCGCCGCGCGCTCGCCCCCTAGCTGCGCTAAGAGTCCACACTGCCGCAGTAAATATACTGTGCGTGGTGTGGAACCGGTTAAGACTCTATAGAAGCCACACAACATTAGGAGAAGAGGAGGTGAGTAACTCCTCTGACTCCTTCATCAGATTCATTTATTTTGAGTAATCTGTGCTTCAGCTAATGAACTATGCAAACAATAGACGTTTTTCAGCAAGCCAGTTATAACATATCTTCAGTATTTTTTTTTTACATTTAGACAGACTGAGAAAGATATACTGTAGAACCTCAAAATAACACTATTCAATAAGCGCAATGAACAATGAATACTGTGAGGGTTTAGCTCTTGTGGGGATCAGCTTCCCTGGCATGAAGACAGTTCAGACAGCAGTTCCTTAAAATCTGGCTTGCAGCCAGGTTTATTGATAAAAGGTTGCAAGTAAAAATAAACAAAGCAGCAAAATAAATCCTTGCCTCTCCAGCTCTAATTAAACATCAGCATTCCTTAATGAGCAGTGCAGGGCTTGTCCCAAACACCCAAAAAAACAAAGTTATTGCAAACATTTTCTTTAGTCCCAAAAGCCAAAGTTCCGTGTGTCAGCTTTCTCTGGCTGATCACTCTCAGAGTCCCAAGGCAGAACAAACTTTGCTCTTTTCCTGGTTTATTTAACCAAAACCTGAGAGTGGACACCAATGGATCACAAAATCCGGTTCGGAACCAGCCCTGCTAAGGTGGCTGGGAAACCCCAGGCTGGACTCCGCTTTAGTCCAAACCCGGTGAACATATGCGAGGTGACACATAGTGTCCATCTATCCCCTCGCCTCACATACCATCACAATACCCTTATGTAAACTACTAAAGTGCAAATTAGTGCAATAAGTGCAAATGTGCAATATAATAAATCTAGCTGCTGCAAACACTGAAAAAACATGTTTCACTTCACATTAATAACATATATCACCATGCAGTGCAAGTTCAATTAATTACTTCAAAACCTCATAACAATAGTCCCAAATTTAAATAGTGAATATCAAACAATTCAAAAAAGTGAAAATGCAAGATCTAGTGCTCTCTGTATTCATAGGTTTATTCTCCATCTCAATCAAGCTATACTCACGCATGGCACTTTAAGTAGTGCAAACTTGACAGACAAAAACATCTCCCTGTATACACTTCATACACCGGAGTGGCCACGGGATGACGTCGGTAACTTAGCCTTCTTCCCCCTGTAAGGGCGTCCGCGGCCATTACGGTGTACGAAGTGTGTACAGAGAGATGTTTTTGCCTGTCAAGTTGGCACTACTTTAAAGTGCCATGCTTGTGAGTATAGCTTGATTATTTGCAGTGGAGAATAAACCTATGAATACAGACATCACTAGATCTCGCATTTTGTTTTATATGGTATTGTGATCAGGAGAGAGAGCTGAGAACTTGTACAAGGGAGACAGAGGACCAACTCACCCAAGAGATTTCTGATATGCCCCAGAGAGGGAATGCTTGATCTGGCCCGCTGGTAAAACTGGGGTCAGAGATTGAGGTGAGCAGCCTGGCGGTAATATACTGTAGAACCTCTATCAGAATTTTATATGTGGTTTTTGTCCCCACTGGGAAGTTTTTCCTTACTTCCTGTTGGGACAAGACACTGGCATAATTACACTCAGTTGCTATCTGGCAATCACAAAACATGTGAGACACCTGGCTGAGGTGTTGTTTGCTATCTGACACCTGAAGAAGGGAATTATTTATTTATTTATTTTTGCATTACAACATTCACTAACTAGAAACACATCACAGCCACTGAATAATGACTAAAAGAAAAAAAATCTCAATTTTATTATGCTGGTCCAATTGACCCCCTGAATCACTGCTTAAAGCGGAGCTCCACCCAAAAGGGGAAGCTCCGCTTGCTTGCTTCCTCCCTCCTTCTCTGCCAAATGTGGCACCTTTCGGGGGGGGCAGCAGATACCTGTCAAAACCAGGTACCCACTCCGACTTTCACGTAAGATCGCCGCAATTGTTGTGTTCCGTCCCCTTCTCCTTCCCCCCACTGTCTTCTGGGAGACACACAGATCCCAGAAGACAGTGGGACCATTCAGAAAGTGCAGCGTGTCTCGCACATGCGTAGTATGAGACAGGCTGTGAAGCTGCAAGGATGCCGATGCCTGCACCCAGAGCCGATGGATGGATCGGCTTGGGGTACTGACGTTGTGGGATTCCAGGACAGCTAATGTGTAAGGTAAAGTCTACAGGCTTGGAAAGATCAGTTTGTAAATGGATAGAAAACTGGCTAAAAGACCGAATTCAGAGAGTAGTGGTTAATGATTCTTACTCTGAATGGTCTAAGGTTGTCTAAGGTGTACCCAAGGTTCAGTGTTGAGACCCTTACTTTTCAATATATTTATAAATGATATAGGGTCTGGAATTAAAAGTACCATTTCAGTGTTTGCAGATGACACAAAGCTATGCAGTGGAATAACGCCCTTACAGGATGTCTCCAACTTACCAGCAGACCTCAATGCACTGTCTAATTGGGCGACTATGTGGCAAATGAGGTTTAATATTGACAATTGTAAAATAATGCATTTGGGGGCTAAGAATATGCATGCATTGTACATACTAGAGGGGGTACAACTGGGGGAATCCATTGTGGAGAAGGATCTGGGGGTTTTGGTAGATCATAAGCTTAATAATGGCATGCAATGCCAAGCTGCAGTTTCCAAAGCAAGCAAAATCCTTTCTTGTATTAAGAGAGGTATGGATTCCAGAGATGGAGACATCATTTTGCCCCTGTACAAATCATTAGTAAAACCTCATCTGGAATATGCAGCTCAGTTTTGGGCACCAGTTCTCAAAAAGGATATCGGGGAACTGGAGAAAGCGCAGAGAAGGGCAACCAAACTAATAAGAGGCATGGAGGAGCTCAGCTATGAGGAAAGATTAGAGGAACTGAATTTATTCTCTCTTGAGAAGAGGAGGGGGGGATATGATCAACATGTACAAATACATAAGTGGTCCATATAGTGAACTTGGTGTTGAGTTATTTACGTTAAGGTCATCACAAAGGACAAGGGGGCACTCTTTACGTCTAGAGAAAAAAAGATTTCATCTCCAAATTCGGAAAGGTTTCTTCACAGTTAGAGCTGTGAAAACGTGGAATAGACTCCTCCCAGAGGTAGTTTTGGCCAGCTTGGTAGATTGCTTTAAAAAAGGCCTGGATTCTTTCCTTAATGTAAATAATATAACCGGGTACTAACATTTTTAGGTAAAGTTGATCCAGGGTGAATCCGATTGACTCTTGGGGGATCAGGAAGGAATTTTTTCCCCCGCTATAGCAAATTGGATCCATGCTTTGCTGGGATTTTTTGCCTTCCTCTGGATCAACTGTGGGTGATGGATTGTATAAGGGATTGTATGGTTATATATCATTTTTCCCTTTTATTTTTTTATTTTTTGCTGCAGCCCGATCTGTGTTCGGTTTGTGCTCCAGAGGCTATTGACAGGTGGTGAATAAGCAATGCGACGCCTCCTCCCTGCCTGTTTTAATATAAATATCCCTTGTGACAGCAATAGGCAGTGACATTTACTTCTTATGGGGAAATCTGGGGTTTATTAGACCCAGACGTCTCCACTGCCCATATAAGCATCTGATCGCATCAGTGTTTTCAGATCTTTACTAATTTAAAAATGGCGCTGTTGTAGCTGCTTGTCACTTCCAGTTTCCTATACCAAAGAGATCATCGGGACCTTCTAGTCCTTGAAAATCTCTGTAGTAAGCCAGCACCAGCTTTCATTTTGGGCTCGCTGCTGGAACTGGAGAGCCCGTAGATGCACCGGTGGGAGGCGGAAGGGGCGAGCAACCCCTTCCACCGCCTGTAAAAGCCATCCAGCATCTAATTATACGCAAGGGTGGCTTTAACATAAAAGCCTGCTGCTGGCAAAAACAAACGATACAGGGAGGATGCCTGAAGCTGCAGGCAATTATCTCAGTAAAAAAACTTAAAGTCATTGAATTGTTTCAATTGTTTTCTAGGTGCCCTGTTCCACACCATATATTGTAGTGATGTGCAGAAAAATGCAGCACAAGGGACACGGTGGGGAGAATACCTAATACAGAACTGCTTGGGAGATATGCACTTTCTTTCTTTTTTTTTTTCTTAATATATTTAGGTTTTTAGTAAATAAATCAATAAAATGCTAATTTGTCCAATCATTTCACAATACGCATCAGAAAGTAGGAGAAACTGAAAAACCTGAGGTTCTATCTCCCGACTGGATATAGGAAAATAAAATAAGTAATATTTGGTATTAACCTTTCTAAAAAAAAGGATAACTTACAAAAAAAAAAACACATTTTTGTCATGTTCAGTACATAGATGAAAATTACCCCTGATAAAGCTACTTTAATTTGTCATCAGGATTTCCTTGGTGTTGGGACCCTTTTAAGGGGGAGATCATTACAGACCTCTGGTATGAGTGTAGAGGCTTAGGCCTTACCTAGTCAAATTTCCTGCCGGTATGCAAACTCTCCAGGTGTTACCAAAGTACAATAATTCCCAACCAGCTGCTAGGAAGCCACATATGTCTCTCTCTTTTCAAGCCATGGTCACAGAGAGGAGAAAGGGTTTTGTGTGGGACTGAAGCACCTGCATTATTGGTATAAATATTTATTTGTATTAGAAATATTCTATCAGTAAAAAAAAAAACAAGAATTATAAGAATTATTACTATAATACCTACAGTATGTTAATTTATGAGGGCTAGCCAATGCCGGTGCACTTCTCACAGTAACATAGGTGGTAAGATTGATTAAAGATGTGGGTATGTGTGTGTGTGAGTGTGTGTATGACTACCATTTTCAATATCCCTGTACATTGCATTCACTAAGAAACAAATCTAAAAGTTTTTGAACTTATCTACACTCCCTGTTGACACCACCAACTGTGAAAGAGAGTTTAAGTTTAAGATTGAACTGCTTTTTTGTCCAAATACATTGTGTGACAGTGTGTCTTCTTTAGTGACCTAAGAATAAATAGTTTACTTCGAATGCCAGAGTCACTCTTTAAAGATCTGTATACTGTCATCATATCCCTTTTTAAGGGGGATAAAAGGGCGAAAAAGTTTAATGATTGTAGTTGCTCCTCATAACTGAGGTTCTCTGGTCCCCTTAATAGCTTTGTTATCCTTTTCTGGACTCTCCAGCTCCAGCACATCCTTCTTGAGGATTGGTGTCAGAGAACAGTTCATAGAAGGATTGGCACACCTGCAAATGCCCAGCAAAATCGAAGATTGGCATATAGAAATTCTCCAATGGCACATAGGAATTCCCCAATGCGAATGTGAATACGCATGCATGCCGGCAAGAAGAACCGCAAGGATACATGTGCCAGTGTGCACATGCGTACGCCAAAGTGTACGCCGTGCGTCACAGATTCTGGCACCCAGTGGACTATTTAAAGCCAGCAGTATGTGTCATTAGTTGCTGGATGATCTTCAGCTCCCCCCGTGTGCTCCTGTGTTCCTGTTCTTATTATCTTTGGATTTCCTGTTACTGACCTGGCCTGCCTTTGACCTGTCTTGTCTCCATTCCCGGCTTTGACTCTTGGCTTGTTCCAGTCACCAAGCTTCTGCCTGCTGATCCGTGCTTGACCCCTGACTTGCTCTCCTGACTCCGCTGCTGCCTGATTACCTGTGTATGACCTCAGCTGATTCCTGACTCTGCTTGCTGCTTCACTCCTGGCTGTCCTCTTATGCATGACTTCTGGCCTGACTCTGCTCCTGGCTCTCTCTGCTGCATAGTCTCACCCGGTGCTCCAGAGAATCTCCTGCCCAGCAGTGCATCCTGCTCATCAGCCACCAATACAGCAGACATCTCTTCGCCACCTCAGTCTGTCGCAGCTGGCAACCCCTGCTTCTCTGAGCAAAGCACTCCCTGTTACCACCTTCAGGGTCGCTCTGCACTTAGTCGTGTTGGAAAAGCAACAGCAATGTACTATATACTGTGAACTATATGTGCTGTGTGCATTGTATTTATCTATACAGCAGGTAGTACTGCAGTATTTCAGTGTATAGTAAATGTATTCTATGATATAACAGGATGTATGGTCTATCTCTGTTATATGTTTTTTAGTTCCTGTTTCTTGTTCCATGATAAAGACATGCTGTAAGATATGTTCTTATACTCCTCCATGAAAGTAAAGTATTCTTTGCAATCAAGAAGCTTCTAGCTCATAATTCAATACTCTGACAACAGGTTATGGGGCCAGGCACCCAGCCATTGGAGAGAATATCCCAGGCACCCAGCCATTAGAGAGGATACACCAGGCACCCAGGGCACTGGAAAGAGAATTCTGCAACTCAGTGAGTACAATGAGTAAGTGAGTACTACAATTAGTCAGTGAGTGCTGTTTACAAGCTACTGAAACAATGGCAAGTGGTTCAGATCTGAAGTTTGCAGTTGCAAAGCTGAACAATGCCAATTACCAGCTGTGGAAATTCAAGCTAGAAATGATTCTGAACAAGGATGACTTGTGGCAAGTGCTGAATACAGACAGACCCACAAACGGAGAAATGGAGGACTGGGACAGGAAGGATAGGCAGGCAAAAGCAATTATAAGCTTACTAGTGGAAGATGACTGGCTTATCTACATAAGAACAGAGCCAACGGCCAAAGGTATGTGGAATTCATACAGAAACTGCATGAGCGTTTAAGTCTAAACAGCAAACTGTTTTTGCTACAAAAGCTATATAAAATGAGACCAGAAGAAGGCCATCAAATGTGTAACCACGTGAAGGCTATGCTAGAGATCATAGAGCAGCTGTGCATCATCGGAGAGGACATCAAAGATAAGCTTATTGTTGCTCTGCTCCTTCACTGACTTCCAGAGACATATATTGCTCTTATTAACGCTTTAGAAACCAGACCTGAGCAGGAATTGACGCTGGAATATGTGAAAGGCAAATTAATCGATGAATATGACAGAAGGAAAGAAAATACACACCACGATGGCAAAGCACAATAAAGAAAGCAGAGCTTGTTTTGGCTATAAAAGGACTGGTCACTTAAAAAAGACTGTACTATCTGGAAAGCTGAGCAGTGAAAACTACAGCTATCCACAAAAAAAAGTCAAAGCAGCCACAAACGAAACTGCAGGCACATCATGAAATGGCACCTTTAAAGTGACACAGAGCGGAAAGCTACATGGCTGGTGCATAGACTCAGGAGCAACAAGCCACATGACTAGTGATGAGACCTTCTTCACAAACATTAATTACAATGCAAAAACAAGGTTTTCCTAGCAAATGGGAAAAGCATCACATCAGCACATTTGGCTTGTGCATCAGAAGGTAAAGGCCAAGGCTTCTTGAACTGCATTACACCACAAGGAGGTCACCACAGTATCCTTGTAAAGAAAGTTCTGTATGGTCCAGAACTAGAATACAGAAGGCAGCCTTCTATCAGTCTTACAAACAACGGTCTCACAGTCAAGTTTCAGGGTGATGAATGCACAATTCATAATAATAAGCAATTCCTTGCAAAAGTTGCAAAAGGAAAATTGGATGATCACCTATACAAGCTCATCACCGCAGACCTATATAGTCCCTAATGACCCACACAGCAAATGTATTAATTTATAGCACAGATGGCTGGGGCACAGAAGTCCAGAAGCTATATAGGACATTATAAAGAGAGGTTTATCAGAAGATTTGACAATAGAGCCTTGCAAAGTGCTCAAGAAATTCAAGTGCTGTATTGAAGCAAAAGCCATACATGCTCCCCTTCCACAGGCATCTCAAAGAAAAACTACCCACCCCCTGCAGCTCATAAACAGTGATGTATGCAGTCCAATGAAAATTCCCACGTCAGGTGGAAACAAATATCTGCTGATTTTCATTGATGATTATTCCAGGTACACAACTACTTAACTGATGAAACACAAGAATGAAACATTAGAGAAACTTCAAGAGTTTGTTGCCTTGTCTAGCAACAAATTCCAACGCAAACCAGGAATAATACGCACTGACAATGGTGGAGAATACATAAGCAAAGAAGTGGCCTCATACCTGAAGAGACAAGGAATAGTACACCAGACAATCACACCATATACTCCTGAACAAAACGGTGTAGCAGAAAGAAAAATTTGCACTCTTACGGAAATGGCCAGGTGCATGTTGTCGGATGCCAACCTACCTCACAAGTACTGGGGAGAAGCAGTCATGACCGCAACCTAACTACAGAACAGACTAACTTCAAAAGCAATTAAAAGTACTCCATTTGAAATGTGGCATGGATCAAAGCCTAGCATAGGGCACATCAGAGTGTTTGGATGTAAAGCATATGCCTATATTCCAAGTGAAAAGAAATCCAAGCTGGAGAACAGAGCCATATATGGCATTCTAGTAGGCTACAGTGGGCAAACTAAGGGTTACAGAATCCAACACCCAAAGACTGACAAAGTGACAATAAGCCATAGTTTTTATTTTGATGGGAGTCCATCACCTGAAAAACTGGTCTTTGAAAGCTGTGAAATGAATATGTCAAGCAAACCAGAGGAAAAGCTTGACCATAGTGAACCTGTACAGGAATCAGAACAAGAGGTGGAACTCACAATACCTAAATCAAGTTCCCCACCAGATCCTGCTGAACTACTTGAAATCAGAAGATCCACTCAGACTACAAAGGGACTACAAAGGGAATACCACCTCGCAAGCTGTCATACACTGTCAAAACACACCACATACTTAATATAAATGGAGAAAGGCAGCAGAAGAAGAATTCAAGTCACTTCAAGAAAACAAAACCTGGACCCTCACAAAGCTCCCTCCTAACTCCAAAACTATAGGTTAAAGTAAGTGGACTTTTAAAGTAAAGTCAGATACAGAAGGGAATATCAACAAGTACAAAGCCAGACTAGCTGCAAAGGGTTACTCCCAGAAACACGGTGAAGATTACGATGAAACATTCATTCCCGTTGTAAAACACTCCAACATCAGAGCGCTTCTTAGCATTGCAGCCGGGAAGGACATGCAAGTGAAACACCTAGATGTTGAACTGATGTAAAACTGCTTTCTTATATGGATAAATTAAGGAAGATCTCTACATGGAGCAACCACCAGGGTTGAGCAAGGAGACAACCTTGTGTGTAAACTTCAGATTGTTTAAGATCATCTACAGTCTTAAGCAATCTGCAAGGATGTGGAATGAGAAAATTAACAAAGTACTTACCAGAGAGGGATTCTCAAGAAGTAAAGCACACCCCTGTCTCTACTCCAAGAATCAAGAAGACAGATGGATGTACATCCTTATCTATGTTGATGACATTATAACTTGTTTTGAACAATCAGATACTTTACAAGCTGAAAGCTAATTTTGAAATCAAAGAGCTAGGGAACATTAGCTACTATCTGGGAATCCAAATAGAGAGAGAAGATGGAAGTTGTCTTCTCAACCAATCTCATAAAATCTCTGAAATCTTGGAACAATTCCATATGCAAGATGCAAAGGAAGTGAAAACTCCTATGGAACTAGGCTATCAAAAGAGCAATGGAGCAGAAAACTTGCTACCCAACAATGATACGTATAAAATATATGTGGATGCTGATTGGGCCGGGGACTGCATAGACTGCAATTCCACAAGTGGATTCATCTTCCAGTATGGGGAAAGAACCATAAGTTTGTCTGGTCGAAAGCAAGCAACTCTTGCTCTATCTTCAACTGAAGCAGAGTACATTGCAGCAACAAACGCATATCAAGAAGCGGTATGGATTCGTCAACTTTTTGTGGACATTTGGATGGACATGGTAAAACCAATTTCCATTTTTGAAGACAAGCAGGGTTGTATAAAACTTCCGCAATCAGAAAGGGTCAATCCTAGGACCAAATACATCAATGTCAAGTATCGCCTACTGAGAGACAATCAAGAGCAAGGTGTTATTGACATTCAATACTGCCCATCAGAGGAGATGACTGCTGATGCACTCACCAAGCCTTTGTTGAAAGAACGTCATAGTTATGTAGCGCTGCCCCCTTGATGGTCACTTGAAAATTCCATTCCCTTTGGTCTCCCCGGCTCTGAGAGTCCTCCACCATCCCTGACACTCTGGGTTCACTCATGTTATAACCTTTTTGTTTAACTTAAAACACTTTAGTGAAAGAGACCACACAAAGGTATGATTTTAAAACAAATACTTGACTCTTTACTTTTGTTGAAGTGAAACTCCAGATTAAACAGAAATGGTATTTCAAAGATTATGACCAACAATTCACTTTTAAATTACACACTTATAAAGGCTTAACACATCAACTTGCCCTAGGAATTTTAAATGAATGAGGAGGATGCAGGAAACAAAGTGTGAATCACTGCTCCCTGCTATACAACATTAATGAAATTAAAGGTAACAATGGCATTTCTCCAACAGAGTTTAATCAAATTTCCACACTGTTCACCTTTAAATGCTATAAAGATACATTGCTTAGAATGAATCAATAACAGATAATAATTAGACTCTTGAGAAGTTGGTGAACTGGAGGTAAATTGATACCACTCAATGGAGTACAAGTAAATCAGTACCACTCTTAATTATTCAGCTATACTGGTACAACTACAATGAATAACATGAATTACTTATATAAATCCTCCTGCTCTATTTCAGAGTGTTCTTAGGGGAATTCAATGGCATCAAATATAACAACCATGAGTTCTGACAAATGGGGGTGGGGGAGGACAGCTGTAGTTGTAGCAATTCCATAGCTAAAAATCAGTGTGTCTTCTGCCGGCTCTGTTATTTTAAAGTTAGGTACCTAAGAAGTGACTGTGTCCATTAATCCTTAGGATAAGGCACAAAGGGTAGACTAGCAAACTTCACTGAATTGAAAAGAAACCTTCAGGCTGGAGTCACACCAGTCCAGTGTGAATTCTAGCCCTGATGCCTGTGAGAAGGACAGGGGCTGCTGTTCAATGTTTCCTGTCCTATCCCACAGCGAAGGGAGGGGGGAGGTTCAGTGAGCAGGGGGAAAGATCCCCGTTCAATGGGGAACACATCTGCGTGTCAGATGTGTTCCCATTGAACATAATGGGCTGGGAATTCACACCGCACTGCACAGAAAATGCACATGTTTTCTGTGCAATGCACCGCACCTCAATTAACTGTAATCCAGTATCCGCAGTTAAATAGTAATACTTTGAAAGAAAGAACTTTTCTTTAGAAAGGGGTGGTAAGAACAGATCAGTACTCTCTTGGATGGGCCTGAGCCCGCTCACCCAACCGAACAGATGACGGCCGACAAATGGTCCTGCTGCTCAGATGATGATGATGCTGGAGCTGATAAAATACTCCGGCTCTATGCTCCTGTAAAACGGCCTCCACTACACTCCTTGCAGCTCTCCCTGATCGATCGCTCCCACTGCCGCTGGATCTGGAACAGACTCAGGTGGTAGTAGAGCTGGTTCTGCAGATCTTCTGCTGGATCTGGAACACTATAGCAAAGCAACTCACTGTATCACAGTGAAATTACAGCTCACTGGGTCACTGTAAGCAGGCCACAGGCTGCGATCCCGCTGTTGAAGCACACAGGACCCATACTGATCGATCACGCTGTCCAAAGATACCATAACAGGCCTCTCCCTTGACTTAAATAAGTTCTCCCAGGAGGCACTGTTCTTCCCAGGAACCTTCAATTTCAGCATAGCCCGATGGGAAATGGAGTCCTTCCACAGCAGAGTCTGGTGGCATTCCTTTCTATCACACTACAAGTCCCACAAGGCATCACTCCCTCACAGTTCCATTCTTTATGTAACAGACTCAGCACTAGAGGGAACTCCCCACCATACTTCACAGACACAAATGTCCCTTTACCGGAGAAGTAATGCCGGACTCCTGGCTGCAGTTATTTCCAGAAGAAGCTGAATATAACTTGACAAAGCACATGCTGTTGAGAAGGGGTGTTGGAAAAGCAAAAGCAATGTACTATATACTGTGAACTATATGTACTATGCACATTGTACCTATCTATCCAGCAGATGGCACTGCGATATTACAGTGTATAGTGAATGTATTCTATAATATAACAGGATGTATGATCTATTTCTGTAATATGCGCTTGTTTGTTATTCAGTTCCTGTTTCTTGTTCCATGATAAAGACATGCTGTAAGATATGTTCTAATACTCTTCAGTAAAAGTAAAGTAATCTCTGCAACCAAGAAGCTTCTAGCGCATAATTCAATACTCTGACAACAAGCTGCAAGAGGGGCCCTCTCAGCACTTCGGCCTCCAACCAGGTACGTGACAATTGGTGACCAGAACTAGATGTCATACTCAGGATGTGGTCTGACCAATTTTGCTCTCTGCTAATCAGCCCCTCTGCCAATCAGCTGGTACCATTCCAGTCAGTAACCTGTCCTTAAAACTTAGGAATAATGGCCCTGGCTTTCACATGGCTAAGTTATTTGAGAATTCTTGGGTCCAGGTGATTTGCTCACATCAAGTTTTTTTAGTCTTTTTTGTACATTGGTCTCTGTCAGCCTTAAGGGTAAATTCAGTAAAAATAATTAAAAAAACTGTAAGGGAAAGGCATAATGAGCTAGTATGCACTGCATACGGTGCAGCGTGATCACGGGGCAGAGAGGGGCGAAGCTCATGACACATGGCAAGATCTTTCGTTACATATTACATTCCTGCATGAGATTGTTCTGTATTGTTTATTTTATATACTTCCGGGGTCATTAGTAGCTTCCGATCATGCGCATTCGTTTGCTAACAGGTTTTTTTTCTTACAACTGTTGTACACATTACACAAAAATTGTTCATTCTGCTATAGAAAAACTATGGCGTTTGCCCCTCGAAAATTTTCATTCTGACTGTCGGGTTCGGCTGTCGAAAGTAGTGTACACATGATCCGAAAACCGTACGATTCTTCCTTGGATGGCGATTTTCATCCGATTTTCGAATCGTGTGTACGGGCCATAGGCAATAAAATCTCAACCAAGGCAGGGTAGAGTATGGTATTTTCATTTTGTTATTGATGTTAGTAACACGCCCGTCTACAGCCATTGATTCTATAGTTCTTATTTGGTTTGCTCTGCAATGGCAACTAAATATCAGCTACTGCTTTTGTCGCAGTGGATATCCATAAACAAACTTTTAAGACCAATAATTATTGCTTTTTTTCCATAAATGCTTTTATATAGAAACGTTTTCTAAGGTTTGATGAATTGTTAAAGTTGCTGCTGGGGACAACTTAACTGTATCAAGCATTGTTTGCCCCTCTAGCATTCAGTGATTAAATGTGCATTAGCTTTGTGGAAATGTACCTCAGGTAAAACATTCTAATGATTCTGAAATGATAACTCACAGTTTTATTTGACAACAAACTGTTCTGTGAAGAAGAGCTTTAAATATAAAATAACATTTACTGTATACAATTGTTGACGAGACTTGTAATTTTCAATTCTGCAAGTTTTTTTGTTGTCTTTAGTACCAGTGTATGTTTCCCTGCAAGAAGGTTGAATTCCTGCAGTGTTATAAAAAGCACACTTATAAGAACATGGCTAGCATGGAATATAGACACAGCCATACATTTTACATTTCTTAGCCCATTTATCTTTTCTATAAACCTTGATACTGGTATCCTCAGTTCCTTCGTAATCATTGCCTGTCCATCTATCTAGCAATAATGTAAAGCTGTCCATGTATGGCTTGAATATTGGCCAATTCCTGTGAACTCACCAAAATTCGAGTCTTGGGCGGCCCTATCGACACCACTCAGCATGACAAATGTCCATTGAGAAATCAAATAAGCTGGGCGGAAAAAAGTCACAGTAACTTCAACCAATGAACTGCATGCACTGTTTGGGTATTCTGACAGTGGTGGGTGCTAGTGATCAGAGTACAATAGTTAGCAGTAGCATATTCAGTCACCCATGCTGTTTACTGTGGATAGGGGAATCTATGGATTTCTTTATATATTTGGCCAGCTTTGGTGTATTAAAGTAATAAAAAAAAAAAACTGTAAGGGAAAAGCATAATGAGCTAGTATGCACTGCATAATAGGTCATTATGAAATGCTTACCTCAGAACGAAGCTCCGACAGGTCCGCTCGGTCCCCGCAGAGGGAGCCGGCATGTTCCCTCGGGGATCCTTCCGGGTACGCGGCTCCGGCATTGTGAGTGGCCGTAGCCATGAGACGTCACTCCTACGCATGCGCGCTGGAGCCCGTCTTTCCAGCGCTATGTGCTGGGCCTTCGCCGGGACCTCACGGCACATGCGCCGGGACCTCACGGCGCATGCGCTGTACATCAGCGGCTGCATTTAGGGCGAATATCTCCTAAACCATGCAGGTTTAGGAGATATTCATTTTACCTACAGGTAAGCCTTATTATAGGCTTACCTGTAGGTAAAAGTAAAAAAAATGGGTAGACAACCGCTTTAAAATGGTTTGCTTAGCAGTGGTACTTTTGACTGGAAAGGTCAAATTTCAGCCCCTAAGTGCTTATATAAGTACAGAAAAAAACAGTCCACTGCCCATTTTTTTTATATTACTTAATTAAAATAATGTACTTGCTTTGCACTGTATTGCTGGTTTGCTTTACTTATGTTCATAGCTAAATGAACACAATTATTCCAGATACTGTTTTTGCTATCTTTCGTCTTTAAAGCAGGCTCTGCGATAGAAGCACCATCACTATTAATGATTTCTGTTTGGACATGCATCAAGTGCTGTGACAAGCGTTTCATAACTTTCTGCCACTGAATAATAGTGTTGCGACATGAAAATCTTTTATTTCTTCTCCTATACCTCTCAGGCGTTCAACCATTTCCAAGGTTTGCATTAAGCAATCCTGCATATCCTGGCATTTCATCAGCTTGGTTTGGTATAGCTTTTTAATCAAATACAATTTATTGCTGAAATTAGCTCTTTCATGCACCTTTTGTGACCCTTTCCACATTTCTTTAGCAGTTTCACACTTACATATATGTATGATCTGATCATCTTCTATGCTAAGAGAGATTGTGCTCTGAGCTTTTTGGTTTTTCTCTATCCACTCATCTGAAGTGTGTTCTGGCTTGACTTATTTATACATTTCCATGTAGCTTCTGTTATTAGCAGCATTTTCATCTTGAATTTCCAAGACTGGTAGTTGCGGTTTATCAGATTTGCAAATGAAAGCTTTGCTGCAGCTGTGTTACTGGCCATCTCCTTTTATTCTGTTGCAATCTTCTTTCTCTTGCTGTATCTGGCACTTATTTGCTGTAAATGGCTATGACTGGGTTCTCAGATTTTCTCTGGGCGGGTGTCTGGGCCCATAACCTGTTAGAAATTCTGTATATAGCCCTACAGAGCAGACAGTGCACAGTCCACATGGGCTTTGCTGTTTAACTGCAGACAGGAAACATAAGCTTTTATTATAGAAAAAATACATTGAGCATACCATAGATGCAGCTACACACTTATAAACACTGCCATCTGTTGGCTGAAGAATATATCACTGCTGAACTCTGACATTGATGTAGTTGTTGTAAAAAATACAATACTGTTTTGGAACACTCAAAGAACACTATATGAAATAAAACACTTCCGCTTCACGTCTTCCCTGTCCACAGGAGGTATTTCACACTTCCCATTTTATAGAATACCCGCTCCCCTGCAGCATGTTGTGGTTTCTTCTACCAGTTTATCTGTCACTACAGAATATACAGTGGGGATCGAAAGTTTGGGCACCCCAGGTAAAAATTTGTATTAACCACTTGCCGACCGCCGATCGGCATCTGACGGCGGCAAAGTGGCTCTGTAAGGAGAAATGCCGTCATACGACGGCGGCCGCCAGATCGCGCACAGTGAGCGCGCGCGCGCCGCCGGAGGCGCACCCGCGCGCTCACTGTGTCCGGGGAGGGCCAGGGAGTGGGTGCGGTGGCTTCGATTGCCGCCGGCCACCCGCGATGCCCCCCGGAGTGAAGGAGCGGAGGTCCGTGTAAGTAAACACGGACCTCCGCTCTGTGTGAGGGGGAAGGGCTGTGATCACAGCCTTCCTGTACGTGAAGGCTGTGACCACTTCCCTTCCCCAGATAGTGCAGTCCCCCTACAGTTAGAACACGCCCAGGGAACATACTTAACCCTTAGCGCGCCCCCTGCAGGTTAACCCCTTCACTGCCAATGGCATTTACACAGTAATCAGTGCATTTTTATAGCACTGATCGCTGTATAAATGCCAATGGTCCCAAAAAAGTGTCAAAATGTTCCGACATGTCCGCTGAAATATCGCAGTACCGCTAAAAATCGCAGATTAGTAAAAAATTAAAAAAAATAAAAACCCCAAAAATGAATTCTCATCATCCGTAAACGCGACCACTTTTGCGCAAACCAATCAATAGACGCAGATTGCGATTTTTTTTTATCGCAAATATGAGGAAGAATATAAATCGGCCAAAAACAGTGAAAAAAATGTTTTTTTTATATATTTTTTTTTTATTTGTATTTTAGCAAAAAGTAAGAAATTTGTTTTTTTTTGCAAAATTGTCGCTCTTCTTTTGTTTATAGCGGCGATCAGAAATGACGCAGCGGTGATCAAATACCACCAAAAGAAAGCTCTATTTGTGGGAAAAAAAGGACGCAAATTTCGTTTGGGTACAACGTCGCATGACTGCGCAATTGTCAGTTAAAGCGACGCAGCGCCGAATCGCAAAAAGGGCTCCGGTCCTAAAGCTGGAAATCCTTCCGGTCCTTAAGTGGTTAATGTGCATAAAGAAGCCAAGGAAAGATGGAAAAATCTCCAAAAGGCGTCAAATTAAAGATTAGACCTTCTTATAATATGTCAACAAAAGTTAGATTTTATTTCCATCATTGAGAATTTCAAAATTACAGAAAACAAAAAAATGGCGTCTTCAAAAGTTTGGGCACCCTGCAGAATTTATAGCATGCACTGCCCCCTTTGCAAGGCTGAGACCTGCCAGTGTCATGGATTGTTCTCAATCATCGTCTGGGAAGACCAGGTGATGTCAATCTCAAAGGTTTTAAATGCCCAGACTCACCTGACCTTGCCCCAACAATCAGCACCATGGGATCTTCTAAGCAGTTGTCTAGAAACCTGAAACTGAAAATAGTTGACGCTCACAAAGTTGGAGAAGGCTATAAGAAGATAGCAAAGCGTTTTCAGATGTCAATATCCTCTGTTCGGAATGTAATTAAGAAATGGCAGTCATCAGGAACAGTGGAAGTTAAAGCAAGATCTGGAAGACCAAGAAAAATATCAGACAGAACAGCTCGCAGGATTGTGAGAAAAACAATTCAAAACCCACCTTTGACTGCACGATCCAAATAGAAAAGATTTGTTGACATATTATAAGAATGTCTAATCTGTAATTTGATGCCTTTTGGAGATTTTTCCATCATTCCTTGGCTTCTTTATGCACATTAATACAAATTTTTACCTGGGGTGCCCAAACTTTCGATCCCCACTTTACATGCCTGAAACAGATTTCACAGTGTACGACAGGTCTAACAGGCATTTGCCGCAGTGGATGCATTGAATATCTGCTGCAGCCAGGGAGCAGTAAAGCAGTGAGATTTCAACACACAGGGTGCCAGAAAGATAAATATAGAGCTTGTTCTTTTCCAGGATGTTCTTTGTATAAGTGTGAATTTATAGTGATAGGGTAATTTTATCTACTGTGCCTGAAAAAAAGCCAGTCTTACAAAGCTGGACAGCCGAAACCCAGATTACTATACAACTTCATAAAGCCTTTCAATGAGAGAGGAAACGTGAAAAAACTACTGCTGAGTTATTCTTTATTGAAAAACACATAACACTCTGTGAAGCCAGTTTGATGGATGTGCCATGTATTAAATGTGTATTTTTTTAAATAAAGATTACATATAAATATTAGATATATCGATAGATAGATAGATAGATCGATAGATAAATAGATCACATGGAATGTTGTTATACCATTGTTATGTGTGCTGTTCTCAGTTTTATGCAAGTATGCTCACTCAGACCTGGTGCAATAAAGTCTTTTTACAATAACTCATTGGTGATACTATTATGCTTATTTTATACTTTTCAGTGTGTTACTTCTAGCTGTCTCTAATTTGACAGTTTTGATTTTTGGAACCCAGGGGGATTAGAGGAAATGGTCGTTGGGTTACCATTTGGAAAAATGAGAATATGGGTGGTTGAAACTGCGTTTAAAATGTGCTTATTTTAGATTTTAACTTACTGGGAGTTCTAGATAATAGGGATTATCTATATCTATTATCTATGTCCGGGTAAAAATATGCATATGTATTGTAACTCTCACACACTTGCACGCTGCACAATGGGCCTAATAAATGTATCCAGAAATACTAAGAAAATTCAACAGCAATGTTATAGAAGTCAAAAATGTGAGGTAGCATCAGCCCTATCCTATAGTATACTGTATTTACAAAATGTGCATATTTTTTTTTTTTTTTTACACTGTTATCTGAACTGGGTTAACATTTGGGAAAAATGATAGATTGGGCAGTAGAGTTGAGCGAACACCTGGACGTTCGGGTTCGGAGGGTCCGTACGAACTTTGGGAAAAAGTCCGGGTTCGGCACCGAACGTTGCCCGAACGTTATCCCGGACACCGAACCCCATTGAAGTCAATGGGGACCCGAACTTTTAGGCACAAAAATGGCTGTAACAATGTCCTGGCAAGTGCTAGAGGGCTGCAAAATGAAGTAAAATGGGGGTAAGAGTAGGGCAAGTGCCCTACAAAAAAATGGGGTTAGGGAAAATAAATGAAAATCAAATAAAAAAATGGGAAGAGGGGGTGGATGTGGAGTAGGAGCCTAGAGGTTGACTAGGCCGTGACCATGGCAGTGTAGGTGGAAGTGGCGGTGGTCGAGGAGGAGAAGGAGGTAGCCAACATGGTATTTTTTTTTTTGTTTGTTTATAATTGGGGTAGCCCCCAAAATATTGAGGCCTATTCAAAAAAACAAGTATATGAATGGCTGTGTGAGTCCGGTCTAAATGTTTATTCTGCACAAGGTACAGACAAGTCTTGTGGGATCCATGCCTGATTCATTTTAATAAAGGTTAGCTTGTCCACGTTGGCTGTGTACAAACGGATGCGCTTGTCTGTGATAACGCCCCATGCCGTGCTAAACACACGTTCCGACAATACACTGGCTGCAGGGCAGGCCAGCACCTCCAAGGCATAAACGGCAAGCTCAGGCCATGTGGCCAATTTGGAGACCCAGAAGTTGAATGGGGCAGACCCATCAGTCAGTACGTGTAGGCGTCTGCACACATACTCTTGCACCATGTTGCTGAAATACTGCCTCCTGCTAAGACGTTGTCTATCGGCTGGTGGTGCTGTTTGTTGTGGCAGGCTGCTGACAAAGCTTTGCCACATTTCGGCCATGCTAACCCTGCCTTCTGAGGTGCTGGCGGTGCCACAGCTGCGTTGGTGGCCTCTTTCTCCTCCTCCTCCGCCTTCACCTTGTGCTTCCGCTGAGCCCCCGGTGTCATTTGGGAATGCCCTCAGCAGCGCCTCTACCAGTGTGCGCTTGTAGTCGCGCATCTTCCTCTCATGCTCCAGTGAGGGAATTAAGGAC
>BLSH010011777.1:216741-226900 GCA_018402905.1 Glandirana rugosa
CTTCCTTTACATAGTTTAATTGGTTGTATAATGATGTCTATCGAACACAAACTGTTTTTTGACATTTACTATTTATTGTAAATTTTTCTATTTGTAATACTCCTTTTGTCTCTTTTGGTATTACGAACGGAACAGTCACCATAACCGTGGGAAACGACGTTTAGTCATACCTTTGGGTTAAACCGAGTGGACAACGTCTAGAGTTTACTCCTAGTGGACACTACTTAACGGAGGTGGGTACACTGGGTTTAATCGGTTATTTACTTGTAAAACCAAAATATTTTTCGGTGGACAATAAGGGAGAAGTACACACTGTTACCATTTCTGTTTCCTCGACAGACTGCTGTGGTCTTTACGATAATAAACGTTCGTGTTCTGGAGGTTTCCCAATCTGTAGTAATATGTTGGTTAATTTGATACATTTCCTTCAGTAGATATTCCACAATATGTACATAAACTTCATGGGTGCCAATAATGGTGAGCAGGACTGTATATTATGACATTACATGCACTAATCCCTAAAAAGACACATCTATTCAGGAATCAATGCATGTCTGAGGGGCTGCTGCTACACAAGTGTATACACTCATAAACAACGTGAAAAACATAAAACACAGCGCCACCTTCTGAAAATAATACCAAATAACAAAATATGTGAGTGTTATTCACACTTCAATTAGTTGAATGATATGACAAACAAACTATTCAAATAGTCCATAAATGAGATAAAGTGCTCCGTGCTCAATCAAGTGCCAACAATATAACGTGGTGCTCGGTGACAAAAATTGCCGCCAACTTTCTTATTTCCGAATTTCAGAAATAAGGAAGAACATTTGAAATAATAAGTTATTAATTTATTATTTTAACTTATTATAAATTATAATAAGCTATTATTATTTCAAATGTTCTTTCTTATTTCTGAATTTCCAAATTTCGGAAATAAGGAAGAACATTGAAATAATAAGTTATTGATTTATTATTTTAAATGATAAATTATAATAAGCTAATATTATTTCAAATGTTCTTCCTTATTTCCAACTTTTGCAGTGTGTGACTGTATATATGCATACTGTATGTATGTGTGTGTGTGTATACTGGGTGTGTATATACTGTGTGTATATTGGACGTATATTATATGTATACTGTGTGTATACATTCAATATACATCCAATATACACACAGTATATACACACCCAGTATACACACACACATACATACAAACATACAGTATGCATATGTACAGTCACACACTGCAAAAGTTGGGAATAAGGAAGAACATTTGAAATAATAATAACTTTTTTTAATTTATAATAAGTTAAAATAATAAATGAATATCTTATTATTTCAAATGTTCTTCCTTATTTCCGAAATTCTGGAAATAAGAAAGAACATATGAAATAATAATAGCTTATTATTATTTATAATAAGTTAAAATAATACATGAATAACTTATTATTTCAAATGATCTTTCTTATTTCCGAAATTCGGAAATAAGAAACACATTTGAAATAATAATAAATAACTATTAAATTATAGGTATTGGAATTTTCTTGAAAATATGGCTATTAGTGATAAATTTCATAGTTAAGTACACTAACAGCCAAACTTTCAAGGAAATTCCAATACCTATAATTTAATAGTTATTAGTTAGTTATTATTTCAAATGTTCTTGGTTATTTTCGAATTTTCGGATTTTCGGATTTCCGAATTTCCGAATTTCGGATTTTCGTCTGCTCTGATTGCCGAATTACCGTGAATTTCTGAATCACCGCAATTGCCAAATTACCGCAAATTTCCGAATTACCGCAATTGCCGAATTACCGCGAATTTCCGAATTTCAGATTTCTGAATTTTTTCATTTCCGAATTTCCGAATTCCGAAATGTTTTAATTTCCAAATTCCAAATTTTTTGAATTTCCGAAAAACGAAAAAAAACTAATTTTTTAGCCATGCACAAGTCTACAAATCACTAGATAGATGGGCAATGGTTTATGGATGTAAACTGGGTTCTGTTAAGTAAAGAATAATAATTAATGGTCTGCGTAAGTGGAACTGTGCAAAAAAGAATTAAAGTGAATGTCACATAAGGGAGAATACTGTCTCCCCAATGTCCTCATCTGTTGATTTCATGACTTTAGCATCCACATCCTCCACAGTGTCTCCTTCAAAGATGTCAGATATGCTCTCAAAACCAGTCATTTCTTGTAACTGCACATTTTCCAATGTTATAGCATCTGCATTTCAAAATATACAATTACTTTGAATACATAAGTGAATAAAATGTTGATTGCAAGTTTCTACAACCTATTATTCAACATTTCTTCCAAAAGTGTTTCTTCCAAAGGTGCCTTGTTTTTCACCTTAATGTATTATATGCAGTAAGGTGAAAAACATTTTTCATTGCAGCTTTCCTTCAGACCCCCCTGTTTACCAGCAGTGGCTGGTCCATAAGGGATGCTTGGGTGCCGCCTCCCCGCTGGAAAGGAAGAAAAAAAAAAAAGTCAGCCCGGAGGTGCTGGTATATTGACTTTTTTTTTCTTTGGCTCCTTGCTGTCAGCTGACATCAATTAGTGAGCCTATTGGCCAGTCTTAAAAGTGAAAGAGGCAAAAGAGGTGCACTTACTTGCACTAATTGGCTGCCTTGAGCACTGGACTGCCAGTGATTGGTGCGGTGGGCGGGGGCGGGACTGTGCAGCGATGGACAGGAGAGATGGCAGTGCTGAGCTGACATGGAGCGGCTACTCCATAAATCAGGTAAGGCAGCACTGCTGAATTGTTAGCTGAAGAGAGCAGAACTGCTCTCCCTCTACATGGCAGTGTCAGCTAGAGCCCATGGGGAGGGGGGATGAGGGTTGTTGTATTGCTAGTTCTTGTCTAAAACTCCCCATGGGCTCCAGCCGACACTGCCATGTGGAGAGCACTGCCCTATCTGGTGCTATGTATACACTTATCTGGGACACTGTATACCCCTATCTGGTGACTGTATACCCTATCTGGTGCTATGTATACACCTATCTGGGACTCTCTATACCCTATCTGGTGACTGTATACCCTATCTGGTGCTATGTATACACCTATCTGGGACTCTGTATACCCCTATCTGGTGACTGTATACCCTATCTGGTGCTATGTAAACACCTATCTGGGACTTTGTATACCCCTATCTGGTGACTGTATACCCTATCTGGTGCTATTTATACACCTATCAGGGACTCTGTATACCCCTATCTGGTGACTGTATACCCTATCTGGTGCTATGTATACACCTATCTGGGACTCTGTATACCCTACCTGGTGACTGTATACCCTATCTGGTGCCTTGTATACACCTATCTGGGACTCTGTATACCCCTATCTGGTGACTGTATACCCTATCTGGTGCTATGTATACACCTATCTGGGGCTCTGTATACTCCTATCTATCTATGTTAGCTGAAGAGAGCAGAACTGCTCTCCCTCTACATGGCAGTGTCAGCTAGAGCCCATGGGGAGGGGGGATGAGGGTTGTTGTATTGTTAGTTCTTGTCTAAAACTCCCCATGGGCTCCAGCTGACACTGCCATGTGGAAAGCACTGCCCTATCTGGTGCTATGTATACACCTATCTGGGACGCTGTATATCCCTATCTGGTACCTTGTAAACACCTATCTGGGACTCTGTATACCCTATCTGGTGACTGTATACCCTATCTGGTGCTATGTATACACCTATCTGGGACTCTGTATACCCCTATCTGGTGACTGTATACCCTATCTGGTGCTATTTATACACCTATCAGGGACTCTGTATACCCCTATCTGGTGACTGTATACCCTATCTGGTGCTATGTATACACCTATCTGGGACTCTGTATACCCTATCTGGTGTTAGCTGAAGAGAGCAGAACTGCTCTCCCTCTACATGGCAGTGTCAGCTAGAGCCCATGGGGAGGGGGGATGAGGGTTGTTGTATTGTTAGTTCTTGTCTAAAACTCCCCATGGGCTCCAGCCGACACTGCCATGTGGAGAGCACTGCCCTATCTGGTGCTATGTATACACCTATCTGGGACGCTGTATACCCCTATCTGGTGACTGTATACCCTATCTGGTGCCTTGTATACACCTATCTGGGACTCTGTATACCCTACCTGGTGACTGTATACCCTATCTGGTGATATGTATACACCTATCTGGGACTCTGTATACCCCTATCTGGTGACTGTATACCCTATCTGGTGCTATGTATACACCTATCTGGGGCTCTGTATACTCCTATCTTGTGACTGTATACCCTATCTGGGGCTCTGTATACTGCTATATGTTGACTCTGTATACTGCTATATGGTGACTCTGTATACTGCTATATGGTGACTCTGTATACTGCTATCTGGGGCTCTGTATACTGCTATCTGGGGATCTTTATACTGCGATATGGTGTCTCTGTATACTGCTATATGGGGGCTCTGTATACTGCTATCTGGGGCTCTGTATACTGCTATCTAGGGCTCTGTATACTGATATATGGTGACTCTATATACTGCTATCTGGGGCTCTGCATACTGCTATATGGTGACTCTGTATACTGCTATCTGGGGCTCTGTATACTGCTCTCTGGGGTTCTGTATACTGCTATATGGTGACTCTGTATACTGCTATCTGGTGCTCTGTAAGTGTATACTGTTATCTGGTGACTCTGTATACCTTTATCTGGGTCTCTGTATACTCCTATCTGGTGACTCTGTATACTCCTATCTGGTGACTCTGTATACCCCTATCTGGTGTTGCTGTATACCCTATCTGGTGATGCTGTATACCCTGTATACTCCTGACACAAGGGGTGGAAACTGTAAGAGGTGGGGCTTATGAGAAGTGTGAGGGGTCAAAAGGAAGGGCGGGGCCTGGCACCCCCCATCCTAAAATTTCACCAGCCACCACTGCTGTTTACCTGCCTGAGCATGAACATTCCTGCGCTGGGGACGAGCACATCCCCTCCAACCTTGGGCCCTGATTGGATACAATCTGGACAATCAAGTCCAGTGATGACGCAGAAGCTCTGGTGTGGGGCCAAGGCCTGTTGTTTATGTCAATGTCAATGTCAATGGATGCAACAACAGGATAAGGGATCAAGTCTACACGAGTGAACCCAAGGAAAGCACTTCCCTGAAGAGACACTAGAGAAGGGTATGAGCCAGGAGCGCCACCAAGGGAACACAGAAAAAAAGAATTCAGGCTACTCAGTGCAAAAAACGTGCACAGAGGAGGTAATAACTATTACATATTTGATATAAATAAAAAAAAAAACATGTGAGAACATAACAGTGTACTCCAACTAAAAACTTCCAAAAATGTTTAAATTCAAGCTTAAGCAGTGCTGCATCGATGTGTGGATATATTCTTCGAATACTCACCTACCAATAGGATAATCTTCATGCAAATATAATCATCTAGGAATCTCCTGTTTGGCTTGAACCAATACCCCACCCCTATCTTTTGTAGTACAATACTACAACAATAGACATAAAACACTTGTATATAGGTAGATATAAGATCAGTAAAGACAAACCTATTTCACCAGACTCTGGAATAGATGCATCTCCCACCGTTATGACGCCACTATCCTCATCGGTTTGTTCAATTATTGCTTTTTCTATACTTGATTCATCAACATTTTGTCTTCTCTTATTGCTCTTCAACTCAATAAAAAAGAAATAGGGGTTTGTAAATATTATGTAATGTGAAATAAATATGTGTTTGTACATGCTAGAGTACCTACTTGAATTGTGCGCACATTATCTTCTGTGTTCTCCGAGTCCTCATCAGTTTCATTTTGTACATACGAAGTACTTTGCAGCTTAGCACAGCTTCTTTTTTGACTTCTTCTCTGTTTGCCTCTAAATTTTAGTTTGTGTCCTGAAATATAAGCAAATATAAGAGAGGATTATTTATATTAAACATTAATTTAAAGATCATAGATGCAAAGACACTGTAACATTACTTCAATACATTTTTATTTAACATTGCATATGCTTATAATAAATACTTACTGTATTGGATATGTTCCATCTGTTCCTTTTCATGGTTCTTTAAATCTGACCATCTTTTTCTGAGTTGGTCTTTTGACCTTTCTACGTCATGCTTCTTTCGTAAATAGTGCACAACTTTGTCCAAGATGATGTCTTTTCTGCTGTTAGGCCTCTCATAGTGTTGAAGCCTTCCATCATAATCATGCTTCTCCAACAGATAGACCAGATCAAACAATTCATTCCTGGACATTGTTGTTGCCTTCACCTTTTTATCACATGTCCCAATGATCATTGGTATGGGCTCCCCTCCGTTATCCTTGTCCACCATTTCATTATATATGTGTTCCACGTGTGTCGCCAACAAGCCCTACGCACATACACACTGCTGCTTGAGTCATCAGAACGAGGCAGAGCAATGGGTGCATGCATAATGCGTCATCAAACGAAGACACGCAGTAGTCCTGAATTTTCTCTTCAGAAAGAGCCATCGCTTTTCTGATCGTTCCATTAGACGAGTGAACATTTCAAAGAACAAAGGTGAACATTTCAAGGAACTAAGGTCTTTTTGTCACCCTTTTTGTATGATATGTATATGGGATCATTTAATATTATAGTTGGACACACAGGTGCTGCAGCATCAAGTAGGCCTCACAAATTCTCGTTGATTCACCAGGACTTTTATTTATTTATTTTTAACAGGAAAGTTTTTTATTTGTTCATTAAAGGATGGTACAAACATCTTCATGACACAGTTTGTATGCTAACAACAATGTGTTCAGCGGTACAAAAATATCCAGAATAACTAAAAGCTATATAGTACTGGCAGTTCTATGAGCAACTTCCAAATCCCATTGAAATGAACTTTAGCATTATAAATGACATTTTATTTAGAGAGAGAAGTCACCATTTATTAGCGATGCTGTATTTTGTACCTGTGTATATTGTACTGATTTCCCCCTGAGCAGCTCTCAGCCCATGCAGACTGTAAAGTTCTATGGGTAGTTATTATTTAATTCCAGGATCCCCAAATGTTATCATATTTTATGGGCATTTGTGACTCATGTAGGTGCTATGGGCTTGATGCCTGAGCATTGCATGACAAGTTCACCAACCCTGAGTTCCTTCAATGTTTTATTGCATTGTACAGGCAAATGCCTTGCCTCTGGAAAGTGAAGTCAAAAGAATATTCAGACTGCAACAAGAGACATGAGGCCCTCAGCAAGCTAGCTGAAAACAGCAAAGAAGTTTGCCCTAATCCTACATTACAGTATGTCAGGAACAACATTTTGAATATAAGAACTGTGTTCAAAAAGGAACTCAATAAAGTAAGGACCTCACAAAAATCAGGAGCAGGAGTCAAAGACATTTATGTTCCATGGCTGTGGTACTATGAAAGCCTAAGCTTCTTGTCAGAGCCAGTAGATATCAGAGATTTGCTTTGTACTCTTGCATGCCCTTCTCCAGCTTCTGCAAATTCACCAACATCTGATATTGATCTTGACATCTCTCAGGACATTCCACAGCCTCCGGTAACTGCAGGTTAGTTTGATACTTTAACCTTGTATGAAATAAAATTTTCTGAGTTGTTTTTTTTTTTTTTATAATAAAATTCTCAAATGTTATGGTCTTCATTAGTGTCTATGTTGTGCAGTAGTATTTTAAAACCATGTAATGTAATAATAGCTCTATATGCTTTCTATTTCTATTTTTTTTTTTACTTTGCTAATAACAATCTTCCTTTCTAATCATAGGAACTTGATAATTATGAGGATGCCATTCCGCCACATCCTGCTGCACCAAGGCAAAAAGAATGAGGCACCTGGAGGAAGCCACATCCACATTCTTATCAAAGGCAACTTCAGCTCTTGAACGAAAACCTGATGATTATGATGGTTTTGGGATTTTCACAGCCAACAAATTAAGAAAATTTTCCGCTGAGCAATGCAATTTGGCTGACAATTTACTCCTACAAGTCCTGCATAAGGCAGACATTGAGCAAATGTTAAAAAGCACACATTTGTCGGATATTGAAACACCAACATCACCACCACCACCACAGCCATCGCAGCAACATTCTAATCCCATGCCATCTTGTTCCATGCCATCCCATCAGGCGACAACAAGTTGGCACTACTCTCCAATGGAAAGGCCAAATTCCAACTGATCGCAGGAGTTTAATTATACTCAACTATAATTATTTTTGTGATCTTGTTGAACTGTTTGATTGTATTTTACTTTGTTAAATGTTATTCTAGTATAATGCACATTTTATTACTGTGTTTTTTGTTAAAATGTTCTTTAGACTCGTTTCACACTGGGTGCATGAATGAAATGCTACAAGTTCAGCTACACTCGCCCCATTACATTCATGCATGTTAGTCATGATTTCAGCGGTGTTATCACTGGCATCTGTGCGTTTTTATGCACATATGCCTATGAAAAGCGTAACAGAATTTGAAAAGGGTACTACAATAACTTGTTTTTAGCACTTGAGTATATTAAACAGAATGTGTCTAACCTAATTTCATAGTTTTGACATATCTTCACATCTCTGAAATAGATGAAAGCGCACCTTTTATTATGGCTGAAAGTAAAGTTTTATGATATGTTCATTAGACATGGTCATTAGAGGTGCTACGGTTTGTCACCAACTCCAGAAAGCCCTCTTATCAACTCCACCTACCTATCAGGAAGTTTTGCTCCACTGGTACTAGCTATGGTTTACTGCGTCTTCAGTGGATAGACACTGATTGGAACTTTAACCACTTGCCGACCGCAGTCTGACGGCGAAAGAGTGGCTTGTTATCGCAAACCGCCGTCATACTACGGCGGCTGCGATAACTAGTGGTGTGAGCGCGCGCCACCAGAGGCGCACTCACTGTGTCTGGGGGGGCCAGGGAGCGGGTGCGGCAGACTCGATCGCCGCCGGCTACCCATGATGCCCCCCCCGCAGTGAAAGAACGGAGGTCCATGTAAGTAAACACGGATCTCCGTTTTGTTAGAGGGGGAAGGGCGATGATCACAAGCTTCCTCTATATGGAAGCCATGATCATCCCCTTTCCCCAGCCAGGGCAGCCCACACACAGTTAGGACACGCCCAGGGAACACAGTTAACCCTTAGAGCGTCCCCTCCAGGTAAACCCCTTCACTGCCAATGGCATTTACACAGTAATCAGTGCATTTTTATAGCACTGATCACTGTATAAGTGCCAATGGTCCCAAAAAAGTGTCAAAATGGTCCGACATGTCCGCTGCAATATCGCAGTAATGCTAAAAATTGCAGATCACCGCCATTACTAGTAAAAAATAATAAAAAAATAAAAAACCTTAGAAATGAATTCTCATCATCCGTAAACGTGGCAACTTTTGCGCAAACAAATCAATAAACGCAGATTGCGATTTTGTTACCAAAAATATGAGGAAGAATATAAATCAGCCAAAACTGATGGAAAAAAAAATGTTTTTTTATATTTTTATTTTGGATTTGCATTTTAGCAAAAAGTAAGAAATTTGTGTTTTTTTGCAAAATTGTCACTCTTCTTTTGTTTATAGCGGCGATCAGAAATGACGCAGAGGTGATCAAATACCACCAAAATAAAGCTCTATTTGTGGGGAAAAAAGGATCGCTAAAAGTGCTCTGGTCCTAAAGTGTGAAATCCTTCTGGGGCTGAAGTGGTTAACAAACAATGGAGAGGCAACATTTTGCCATCTAATTGTTTATTATAACTAGAGTTGAGCGAACCTCTGGAAGTTCGGGTTCTGCTGGTCCGTCCGAACTTTGGGACAAAGTCCGGGTCCGGGTCCGGACGGAACCCGAACGATCGCACGGACAACGAACCCCATTGAAATCAATGGGGACCCGAACTTTTAGGCACAAAAATGGCTGTAACAAAGTCCTGGAAAGCCCTAGAGGGCTGCAAAAGGAAGTAAAATGGGGGTAAGGGTAGGGCAAGTGCCCTACAAAAAAATGGGGACAGGGAAATAACTTTAAATATTTTTAAAAAAATAAAAACTTAAAAAAAGCAAAAATGGAGGTGAATGTGGATCATCTTCAAACTGTGTCTGAAAAGTATTAATTAACGGTAGAAGCCATATAACTGTTCTAAAATCATCTTCAAACTAGGGCAAGTGCCCTACAAATAAATGGGGATAGGGAAAA
>BLSH010011777.1:260471-292553 GCA_018402905.1 Glandirana rugosa
TATGAAGAGAAAATTTCCTCTAGATATCGGTGTTGTATGTGAAAGTAAAATATTATAGTCGTAACATTATTGTTATGTTTATCAATAAAAGCTGTTAGATTATGTAAGAATGACCTTTTTATAGGAAAGAAAGACGGACGGACGACGGGTAAAGAAAGGTGTTGAAGGACCTAAGGGACGTGCGAAACGTCGATGAGGAGAGTAATAAAAATTAAAGATTCCTAATGTACAGAGTACCAATCACAACTCGCTTGGGCCTGACATTGCAAGCCCAGGCATGGCTTGAAAGCCCACAGGCACCGTGCCTGGGCCTGGGCCTGTAAAGAACCCGAACGATTTTTGAAATGTCCGGGTCCGGGTCCGTGCCACGGACACCCGAAAGTTCGGTACGGACCCGAACGTTACAGTCCGGGTTCGCTCAACACTAACCATGAGACATGTAATCCTTAGAAATTAAAAATAATGAGAGGAGTAGCTGCAAAGCGTGCAGGGAATCCAGGAAGTTGTGGAAAGAAATGGGCAGCAGGCAGGCAGAAAGAAAGGATATTTTTCCAGTAAGAATGTATTAGATTGTCGAAAATAACTATTTGTATTGTTATTACAATGCTGATATTATAAAATGAAAGTGTATGTTGTGGCTATAGATCTCCTTTAAAAGAGAAGTATGCCATACTTACATAGGTGGATGCGGCATTGATCTGATGCTGCATCTGCCCCCTCCCCGCCCAATCTCTAAGGCTGAGAACTGAGTGATCAAACACAGCTGATCACCCAGTTCACCCTGCCGCTGTGAGAAGTCACCGTCAGTCACCGTCTCTCTGCTCTGCCACCCCCCACTCAATGGAGTGCTGAGCAGTGGAGCGGGCGGGAGCAGCTGACTCAAACACTCATTGGCTCGTTTAGAGGCTGAGCCAGGTGCCTGTCCAGGCTTATGCATAGATCCCGACCATATGGTCGTGATCTTTCCCTGGCCGGGTCTGGCTCAGTGATGTCAGCCAAAACAGGAGTGCAGAATGAACTGCACTCCTGTGATCCACAGGAGACGTACAGCTGAATGAGCTTTGGCAGTATTTCTCCACCCAAAAGGGGAAGCTCTGCTTATCTTACCCTTACCTTGTTTTGCGAACTCAGCCGGAAGTTCAACCTCCCTCCTCCTTCCCCAGCAGCCCGCCCAATTATAGAGTGCAGTGCACTTCATCCATGCGCAGTAGGAAACCGGCTGTGAAACTGTACAGCTTCACTGTCAGTTTCCCTTAGTGGAGCTGGCGGCGTCATTGTGTCCCAATATACAGCAACGGGACTGCCAAAGAGGGATGCACGTAACACCCATGTTGGTAAAACATGGTCCTGAATGGGGGCATGGATTAAAACACCCCCGTGAATGAGGCTTAAAAGATGGATTTTGATTAGTCTTAGTTAAAGTGTATCGAAACTCAAAACCAAACTTGTAATATATTGCAATGTGCAGTACAGGTGGTCCGATTGGATCAATCTCACCCCTCCTCCTTCACTAAGAAAAGTTCTTTAATTGATTACACTTATAACATGATCTGTGAAAGAACTTTTTTCAATGGAGAAAAAGGATGGGGAGGATGTTTCTGTTTGACAATCTTTACTGCTGTTTTGCCTGAAGACTCAAAGCTGTTAACCATTGCAGCTCCAGGATTTCCGAATCAGAAAGAGGACAGGCATCTTGCAGTGAAGATTTCTGCAGGATCCAGCTCTCTGCACAACATGAGGCATCCTTCATTACATGTAATTGATGTGACTACAGCTGTAAGGATTTTTTTTTATTTGTAAACTTCAGTTTAAAGCCGTTGTCTACCCATCGATTTGATGATCAAAAAAGAGTTAATATTCCCGGGATTGATATGCTGCAAAAAGCTCTTGTACCGCATCGGGCACATGTGTTGGTGTCCGATCTAGAGAGCAAATTAAAAATTAATTTACAAAAATTCAATAAAGATATCCTAATCAGCAAGGACAAAAAACAACATCGCGATCTTAAGGCCTTCCGTGAGGGGAAGGCCTATAGATGGCATCAATCCACTTACAATAGGCGAATGTCACAGAACAATGGCAAAATGTACAAACGTAATGACAACTCTATGACTTCTGTATACACTTCTGTTTCTCTATCTTCCTCATCCATAGGTACATCTAAAAATATGCGACGCTCCAAACGCCGCCGACACGGAGACAGTTCTCACAACTCCCCTCCATCGGATGAGCTCCATCCAGATGCAGGTAACACTTGTATCACCACACTTCTTCACAATATTCACACTAGCACCCCAGCTTCCCGTACCACACACTCCACACATGGCAATGCACATTCTTCACACCCTGTTTCAACCACTTCTCACGTTCAAACTCCCATGCGAGGGACTTTTTTAGATCGACTGCGAACCAAAACACAAACCCATCAATCCAAAATCAAAACCACCAAGAAAACAAACACCAATCCACAACATTAAATGTAGTTAACTTGTCCACTCATGTTCTTTCACCTGACGAATTAAATGTATTAGCCAGAGGCCTAACTTTCTGCCCCAACTCTCACCCTAATAAATTTGAAACCATTAGAGATATTCACTTGTTTATTAGAAACATCCTACTCAAAAGTTTGTATGCCAAGAAAAACATTGCGGCAACAATACCCACACCATCTCCCCCCGATGTGCAAGCCCTTGACCTCCTCATATCCTTGTTGGAAGAAAATAAATCTGCAGATCTTATTGACTCTATTGATCTTGAGAGCTTACTTAGTGTGGTCGACACCAACCCGGACAACACTGAGCACTCTCGGGCTCCCACCCTCAAAAAACCTTCATCCCTTTATCCTCCCCCTAGTTCTAATCACAATGCAGCCACCTTTTTAAAGATGGTCACGAAAGACATCACCAACCTACCCATTCATCCTGATCCTACTTCTAATTTTTCGGCCCGTGAACGCAATGCATTGAAAGCCTTGGCTCTAAACACTGATCTGGTTATTAAGCCGTCCGATATAGGCGGCAACGTTGTAGTTATGAATAGCTCTGATTACATATGCATGTGTATGTCCATACTCAACAATTCGGATTGGTATCGTTCCATTCCTTCCAACTTGATTAATCGATTTTCTAAGGAGTTTTATACTTTTGTTGACCAGGCCTACTATCACAATATAATACCCAAACAAACATGGGAATATGTACGCACTAGCTACCCACGGGAAGCAACTTTCTATGCGTTGCCCAAACTCCATAAACATTCCACAAAACCTCCAGGACGACCCATCGTCTCTGGATGTGGCAACCTCACGGAAAATCTCAGTCCCCTTGTCGACAACTATTTACAACCTTTGGTCACCAAACTCCCTTCATATGTACACGACACCATACATTTTTTGCAAATTTTGGAGGGCCTCCACGTTGATGGCGACACCCTTCTGCTGGCAGCCATTAGACATGAACTTACTTTATCTAACACCTTGGATCCCCAGTATGATAAATTTGTGGTGCAGGCCCTTCAGTTCATCCTGGAACATAATGTTTTTTCATTCAATGGCACCCATTACCTCCAAGTGCAGGGGGTTGCGATGGGGACACGGTGTGCCCCATCGTATGCCAACCTGTACCTGGGGGAGTGGGAACGCCAACTGTGGCGTGACCCTGGCATCTCCATGTACGCTGACCACATTCTGGCATGGCATCGTTACATCGATGATGTTTTTATGCTGTGGAGAGGCTCCGCCTCTCTTTTACAGCAATTTCTAGCCTATATCAACCAGAATGAGCTGAATTTACATTTTACTATGTCCTACAACATCCACGAGTTGCCCTTCCTAGATGTTACAGTTTGTAAGGGTCAGGATGGGCAATTACTTAGCCAACTCTTTCGTAAGTCTACTGCTGGAAATTCCTTACTTCATGCCAGCAGTTTTCACCCGAAACCACTTTTGACCTCTATCCACTATAGTCAGTACCTTTGAGTGCGCCGTAATTGTTCCGATGAGCCCACCTTCCTGAAAGAGGCCAAAGAGTTGCAGACACGACTCTTTGAACGTGGATACTCCGGAGCCTCTTTGAAGCGGGCGTTTAGAAGAGTTCGGAGCATTCCTCGAACTGATTTACCCCACAATAAAAAAACACATACCTCAGATCAGACCACACGCATTGTTACTACATACTCCATACAACATAAACAAATAAAACGTATCCTTGGCAAATATTGGCACCTTCTTACCATGGACTCTCAATTATCTCCATTTGTTCCAGATATACCGGCTGTCACCTACCGCAGGGCTCCTTCGGTCGGTGACAAACTGGTTTTTAATGAATTCAAAACCCACAGGAGGGATCCATGTATACGTCATGGTACCTTCTCCTGTGGGGGATGCAACTATTGTCAATATATGGATAGGCGCAGTAATATTGTATTACCCAACCATCAAATTTTTCACCCCAAACATTTTGTCAATTGCAAAACTCCCAGCATAGCGTACCTCCTCTCCTGTGAGTGTGGAGGTTACTATGTCGGGAAAACCAAAAATGAATTTTGGAAGAGAATATACCAACATGTTCTCTCCAACAAAACGTGACCCCGACACCCCCATTGGCCGACATACAGCAGCAATTCCCCCAACTACTCTTCCTAGAGTTTTATTTCTAGCCCTAGATAGGGTCCACTTTGACTCTCGTGGAGGCGACTACAACAAACAGCTCCTCCAACGCGAGCTTAGGTGGATCCATATCCTACAGGCCACGTCCCCTCCGGGACTTAATGAGATCTGCAGCTTCAAACCTTTTCTTCCTGGCTTCACATCGGGGGGATACGAACTCAGTCTATGAGTATTTGCATTTTCCTATCCTTCCTCCTCACTGATACCTAGTGTATCACCCCTTTTGCCTCCCTTTTTCATCCAACATCCATCACACTCATTGTCATAATTCCTACATCCAATAAACAAAAAAACCCTCCATAAACCTGCCATTTCATGGCTCCGATACAACACCATCCCATTGGCATTTTTCCAATTTTTACGTGTTTTCCCATACCCATTGTTTCCAGTATTTTGGGTCATCAACACCAATTCATCCCCTCCCTTTTCCTTTTCCCTACTTGCCCCCCCATTTTTCATATTCTCTATTTCATTCATTCACTTTTAATTTTTTTATTTATTTATTTTTATCTTTCTGCTTTTCCATTCACTTATTATTATATATATATATATATTTTTTCTTTTTTGATTTTCTTTTCTATTCCTTCATTTGTTCCCACTGTCTTTCCTTCATTCTTTTTATTTTCACCACCACTTACTGTATAGCATCCACACCCCATTTCTCTTGTCCCATCGCCCTCACCATCAACTGCTTGTGGTCGCACTTGCTCCCCGCATAGGAGGCATTGTGCACCACCCAGCGGGTAGGCTCCACCGGAGTTTATCGACGCGGCCCTATGACCGCTTTGGCTCCACCTTGTCGGAGCAAGCTTTTTGTCCTAGCGGACCTTCGTCCGCTCGGAAACACCCGCCGGCGGAGGTCCGACGCGTGACCACATTCCGCCTCTCCAGGCGGGGCGACGCCGCGCGCCGCTCCTCCGGAGGGACTCTTTGGCGTTCGGTACATGGGCTAATTAGCTCGCAGCACACGAACGGCCAGCACCTGATTCTGTCCCCTCGGATTGGCTGCTGAGATGAGACATGCTACTTATAGCCAGGTCGGTACTCTAGTGCTGCCCTCATTCACATTGATCGCACCGACCAGGTAACGCCATTACTACTTCACTATTTTTTTTTCTTTCAACAGCCTCCCCATCCATGCCTTATGTGCCTATACCCTATTGATACTCTAGCTTTGTCTATGTGACTTTAACGCTTTAGATATCTGCCTCAATATAACAAAATGTGTTTTGTATGCAGTGTGTTAATGTTTCACAACACCGCTTCATAACAAACATTTGTTCAATCTGGCACCATATGGCATGCTCTGGTGTACGCTATTTTCTATACTCTTTACATTTTTACCCCTTTCAGTGTTACATATTGTATATTGTCATACATTTTCATACGTTTTTTTCTACCTAGTGTAACTCATACCCCCCCAGTGTGGTTCGGCTGGCACAGCCACCGTGAGCCCCTCGTGGTTGCACAATCCTCCATGCTCCCTCTCCGGGGTCCACACCTACAGCGGTCATTTTGAATCTGTGTCCCCGGTTTTACATCTGCTCCAGATCCTTTGGGCTGACATCATATTTGGTTTGTTGGGTGCCTTCAGTCTATGTGTAAGTAGTCCATTCACCTCTCTTGGTGGGCGCATTATTACTCATTTTACCCTCGATTTTGTTAACTCCCTATAACATATACTCATGTTATGCATGTTTTACTTTCTTATAGACAGTACATTTTTGTTGCACTTGATGCTTAATATCCCCTGAAGAAGGATAAACCGAAACATGTTGGGACTTTTGTGATATTGCCCTGGGACCCCTCTGCAAATAGTGGTCATCTGAGTGTGCAAATCTCAAAGGCATCTAGTCCAACTTCTTCCTATGCTGTTATTCACTGCGGTACCCTGTATTTATGTATTTGTATTTCTGCCTTAAATGTCATTAATCAGTTCATGACTGTTTTTGTTAAAGTGACGAATATGTGCAAAACATTTCTGTCCACTTTGATTTTATTAACTATGTATGAATAAAATGTTAAAATCTTTTTATTATAATTTTTTTCTTCTGATTTATTAATTTTTTCACCACATCTGCCTCTAAAGTCCAGGGGGATTCTTCATATTTGGGATATTCCTCCCATTTTCTAATTTTCTAATATTTCCGGGATGCCGGAAATGCTAGCAGTCTCCTTGATTGTGCTCTCAACCAAACTAGCAAACCATCCAATGGGTGGTGTCATAATGGATCACATGTGCAGCATCATGGCAGTTGCAGATTAAACAGAGGCTAAGATGTCAGCTTCCTTAGCTGAAAACGATAGGAGAGTACACAACCACTTTAAAGCGATTGTATACCACTGGACTTTTTTTTCCCTGCAAGGTAAAGTCATAATGTGCTAGTATGCATCGCATACTAGCACAATATCTGAAACTTACCTTAAAACAAAGCTGTTCCAGTGCTGCAATGTCAGTGCTGCAGCCACTTCCATCTTCACCCATCTTGCTTCCGGGTTCATGGGCTCCGGCTCTGTGAGAATGCACGCGGGAGCTGCCGCTCACGGCACAGGGCTCGGAAGGATGATATCACTGGCTGCATGTAATATAAATGTCACCTAAATGGAGCACGTTTAGGAGATATTTCCACTACCTATAGGTAGGCTTACCTATAGATAAGACGCAGTAAAGGAAGTTTACTTCCTCTTTAATGCTCTATAGCTGGATTTTTATATTATGGTGTGACAAGGATGCCATGTTTACCATTGTATGTCCATTGTATGTCCATTAGCAGGCTACGGTCTATAGTGAAAAGATTGGTGGCTGTGAATTATTTTGTAAATCAGATCAGAGGACTAATTTAATGGATACCATTAGAAGGTTCTTTTTCTATGTCTCTTTCTTGCTTAATGTCAAGAAGAAAGTATTAAAACAATACAATATATACATATGGGAAAATGCTTTGAAAAATCTTATTACACTAACATTGCTGTAAATTGCCTCAGATGTAAAAACAGAGCTGAAAGCTGCAGTATATTTATTAAGTATGTCAGACTGTCTAAGGATAAGATAAGGAGAGAGTGTAACCTTAATGTGCAATGCACAGGCCTGTACCACTCTTACTGTATGGGTGTAAAGGTCATCCTTCTCTGCATAATATATGTTAAAAGTAATTTGCAATTGATATGTCTGATCCACTTTAGCATTCTTATGATAAACAGAGTGTGATATGAAAAGAACATTGTAACTACCATCTACTAATTAATGAACATTTTATGTGTCAGGATAAAGATAATGGGCCTTGCAGCTTTGCTTTGTAAGCTGTGATAACTTTTGAGAGGAGACTTATCAGTTTTGCTAAGCTGTCTGGTACAAGAGAGTTAAAATCTCATGGGCGATTTCATCTGAAAACTTGAAAGGTGTTTAGAATGGATGCATTAGACCAGATGTTGGCCTTTCCATAAGATTTATATACACTCCACAGTGCAAATTATATATTACATGCTTTTACTCATATATAGAACCTTATTACAGCCTCTCAAGCAATTCATTTTAACCTTGACATATAATTAAAGAGATCCTGTAGTAAAAGCATAAAATAAAGCCAGTTGTCTTGCCGGCCCTGGGGCTTCAGAATTTTCTGGTTCACTGACCTAGTGCAAGTATGCCAAATACAGTCAAATTCCATGCCATTCTGACAAGTAAAGCTAGTGTTGAGCATGCTGTCACCTCCCCACCTCCCGTCCACCACTGTTCTATTGCTCTGTCACTAGGATGGGCTACAGAAATGTGTCAGAGGCAGATAGGGAACTTTACCAAATAACTAAAAAAAGAGTAAAAGCAGGCACATCAACTTGAAGTTACAGTTACTATACACCCCCTTCCTTTGTACATTTACATAGAATCAATTTGTAAAAGGGGGTAAGTTTCCCTTTTAGGTTGGTCTTTCTCCAGCCAGCCTGGGTTGGGCTTCCTCTTTTTGGTTAGGGTACATAAAGTGGGGGTGGACCTGCTAGGTAGGTTGGGGCATTGGAAGAGCTAGCTATGAAGAATCCCATTCAGTGGTGGTATAATAGCCGCATGCTCCCTCTCAGAGAGCCCTAGCTTGGGCCTGGTTCAGCAGTGCCAGGGTAATGGTCTGTGAGAGTAGCCAGTGCAAGCACTCACACTCCGAATACTGGCAACCAATACCACTCTGCAGGACCATGTGTTTTTATGGATAGGACCGTTATACCATGTATTTGGACTTTGTGATACCTGTTGTAACGCATTTATAAAAGCAAGTTCCATGACTGGACTTTCTGTTAATGAGCAATCTGGAATGTATGTAACACCTAACATGGTATGGGGGGGTTCTCACACCCTGGTGAGCCTGGTACTTGGTTAACACAGGTGTCTGGTGTCTTTTTCTGTGGTCCTCTAGGTGGAGAACAGAGTTTGGAGGATTCCACTGCTGTTCTGAGATGCAAAGAGGGATCCTGGTCCATGAAGAAATATTCCAGTTGACTCTCCATGTTATTACAGGTAAAACTGGTTCAGCCACCCATGGAGCATGAAGTTGCCTTCACTGTGGGTCATATGGCCATGAGCAACCTGGTAGGCCCCGTGATAGGAAGTTGGCAATGAGTCCCCCAGCAACACATGAACAGTGGTAGCCCAGTCTCTCATGTTCATTGATTTACAGTGGATCCCAACTGGCTTATCAAGTGTCTCCCGGGGGCACTACAAGCTGATCTTTCTGACTTTGGATCTTTGTGTCTCCCCCTGCTATCTCACTATCCAATGAGACCATTGTTGCTGGAAGTAGAGGACCTCTCATATGTATTAAAAAGACTCACAAGGTTTTAAATTAAAACTTTATTTTCTGCAATTCTCCGGGTACTGTATTTTAAAACCCAATGCTGTCAATACAGATTAGGAATTAAAAGGAGATTACCCTCACCCATTAGGGAAGTCTTGTGTTTGCAAATGTGTTTTCAACAAAATGGGAGATAAAACCTCTATCATCATGGCATTAAACAGTTTACATAATACTTAAAGCTGATACAGAATACAATTTCATTATTTAATACATTTCTCTATAGTTTGTACTAGAGAAAAGTTTTTAGAAAGTGCTTAAATCTCTTGAACCTTCATGGACAGCTTGACAAAAACCTTGACAAAAACCACAGGGGTCTGGTGCAAAATATCATATTATCTGAACTGGAGCCATTCATAATTGGGTAATATATCAGGTTTTCAATCCATAAAGCAAACCAGAGGCTCCAACAGCAGATAGCAGATTGCAAAATATATGAAGGAAGGAGAAATGCTTTATTCTGTATTTAATTTAATGTAAATTCACAAATTACTTTCTGGCTTGAGGAATTTAAAGTACATCTAGAGCCACATCTTTTGTTGAGTAGAAAAGAGTTAAAACCCCTTTCAGTTTTTTTTTTAATTTTTGTTCTGCCCCACTTTGGTGTAATTTTTCTGTTTTATTTAACTGCATCAGGTTTATATTGATCTGTAGTCATGTGAGATCTAGTGGCATTTTAGAGCCACTACCACAAGTTTACTAATGTGATTTTGGTTTCTTCCTGTGTGCTTCTCTGCTGTTTATTGCTAGTTAGTTCAGCTCTAGCTACACCTCTCCCATTTCTTCTATGTTCCCTTAGTCAGTGTTTTCCTACACTTCAAAATACTTGAAAAACATTCCCTGTACTGCAATTAGTTGATGTAAAATTGCATTTGATTCAACTTCTGTGTCTTATTGAAGAGTTAAGCAGCTTGTGAATGGTGCCAAGTCAGCAGGTGAGCTTAATATCAGGACAGATTGGGTCTAAGGAGGTATGCCAATGAACAAAGTGCCATTTGAAACAGAATATAAGGGAGCTTTCACTTCACTTCCTGTCAATGGGGTTTCTACCTGGACGCTTACATGAGTGGCTAGTCTGCTCTGCTCCAGGTGTCTCCCCTCCATGGCAGCCCGCGTGGTGTTGGTGTGTCTGTTTGGTCCTGCTGCAAGCACACTGTACCCTCACAAGCTGTAAGTTTCACTGGCACTGTCACCACTCTGATCTTGTATGCAATTTTTCTGTTGGTGGTCTCTTTTACCCTCTCAGCTTCACTTGGTCACAGCACTCTCATCTTGCTGGCACATTTGCATTCACCCGCCTCTAGCCTATCCTTATCTTCACAGCTACAACTCACACATGTGGTGTCCAGTACCCTTATCACTTTGCTTGGTGCAGGGGTCTCCTGTTTCTACTCCCTTGACCAGATCACTCATAAATCTGTTTGATACTCTACATTACTATAGATTGGAGCCCCTGCTTTCCTTCTCGTTTGTGACATTGACACCACATTACCAATTCTTGTGCTTCATCTCACTACGAACAACACCTCAGCTCCTGGCACGGGCGTCAGTGTTGGCCCACCTATCTCTGCTCACTATCATGTGCATGCTGGTTTATGTAAGTAGCTCACCGTGTATTTTACCAACACCAATTAACCAATTTCACTCTGCTTGTGTTCTAGTGACATGCCCATGTCTCTTTTCAGATTCTACTCATTTCATATCAGCCCCTGAAGAGTGGCCTAAGCGCCACGAAACGCGTTGGTCATATATCTGATTCAAATTGTTTACTCAGGTTATTTTGTGTGCTTTTAGCACTTCACCACATGGAGCTTGTTTTTACTAACCTACTCTCTTTATTTATGTATAACATGTCTGCAATATATTACTGTTTACATCAGAGGTAGGCAACCTGCGGCCCTCCAGCTGTTGCAAAACTACAAGTCCCATCATGCCTCTGGGAGTAAATGTACCCATCAGCCTTGCAATGCCTCATGGGAAATGTAGTTCTACAACAGCTGGAGGGCCACAGGTTGCCTATCCCTGGTTTACATGTTTACCATTATGTTTATGTACCCAACACTGTATGGCATTGTTGTCAAGGTTCAACAATAAACATTTACATGACCTGGTACTCTTGTTTGAAGTCACATCAATGCATACCTCAATTAAAGTCCCGCCCCTTCTTCCTTTTTATGCATACAATAGGGATGGGGATGCATGACACATGGTCTCACTTAAAGTCCCAAAATGTTCTTTTCTTTTTTAGGCTGCAGGAAAGAAATACAGCCAATCGGTTCTAGTAAATGCTGCCCCTCCTGTCCATGTCCAGGGGTCTGTACATCTGGTGTGCCCATTACAAGGGGTTCCCACCATCTCTGTTGCTGAGTTCCTGGGTCTGTATACCTGCTGCGCCCATTATGAGGGGTTCCCATCATCCCTATGCTGATTTCCCAGGTCTGCACACCTGCTGTGCATATTATGAGGGGTCCCCACTATTCCTGTGCTGAGTTCCCGGGTCTGTATACCTGCTGTGCCCATTATGAATGGTTCCCACCATCCCTGTGCTGAGTTTCCGGTTCCAAAAAACCTGCTGTACCCCCGCTGTGCCCATTATGAGGAGTTCCCCACTGATGGGCACTGATGAGGCTGTACTGATGGGCAATGCTAGGCTGCACTGATGGACACTGATGAGGCTGCACTTATAAGTGACACTGATGGAGACTTATAGGTGGCACTCAGTGCGCTAATGGGCACTGATAGGTGGCACTGATGGACCTGCACTGATCATCAGGGCACTGATCATTAGCGCCTTGAATATCTGTGTACATACAGTTGTGTTCATAAATTTACATACCCTGGCAGAATTTATGATTTCTTGGCCATTTTTCAGAGAATATGAATGATAACACAAAAGCTTTTCTTTCACTCATGTTTAGTGTTTGGCTGAAGCAATTTATTATCAATCAACTGCGTTTACTCTTTTTAAATCATAATGATAACAGAAACTACCCAAATGACCCTGATCAAAAGTTTACATACCCCAGTTCTTAATATCGTGTATTGCCCCCTTTAACATCAATGACAGCTTGAAGTCTTTTGTGGTATTTGTGGATGAGGCTCTTTATCTTCTCAGATGGTAAAGCTGCCCATTCCTCTTGGCAAAAAGCCTCCAGTTCCTGCAAATTCCTTATTCTCTGAAAAATGGCCAAGAAATCATAAGTTCTGCCAGGGTATGAAAAACTTATGAGCACAACTGTATCCCCCTGTACAGGGCCGGCACTACCTATAGACAAGGTAGGCGCCAGCCTAGAGCACACATCAGTCAGGGGCGCCGTGCCGGTGCCCACCTGCCACCTCCAGGCTCGCTCTTACATATGCTGCATGCATATCGTGCGCTGGGCCAGTGATTGCCTCCACCCCCAAAATGGTAGCAGTCTATAAAAAGGTGGGGTATACCTGGGCAGGGCAAAAGGGGTGGGGTCAGGGGTGGAGCCAAGTGGGCGGCAAAATTAGGTTTCGCCTGGGGTGTCAAAAATCCTTGCACCAGCCCTGACAATGACTGTAATAGTTAATTCACTAACCTGGAATACCAGTATAGATCAAGAAATCAGGCTTAAAAAAGACAGAATAACTAATTTGGATAATTGTATGTGACTCAGAAAACATTGAAGCCACCGATGCAATCTGGCAGTCAGGCAACTGCAATATTGTCTAAGTAATCGGCATGCAATAAACTTGACTTTAGGTGCTGCATATTTATTCCAGGTTAGTGTCTCAAAGTATTGTAGCAGGAGACAGCCAGACAACTAGCATTTTCAGAGGGAAGTTGAAAATGGCAACCCACTTACTGTAGGTCTCTCATTTTATTTAAAGGAGAAGTGCAGCCAAAGCTCATTTGGCTGTACTTCTGTGAATCACAGAAGTGCAGATCATTCTGCACTCCTGTGACCAGTTTTCAGCAGACAGCGGGCTTAAGCTGACGTCACAGAGCTGGTCCAGGCTAGGAAAAGATTGCAACCATATAGTCGGGATTCACCCACATGCTTGGACCAGGACCCGGCTCAGCGCAACACTGAGAGACTGAGCCGGCTGCTCCTGCACCCATCCCAGCAATCCAGCGAGTGCAAGGGGGGCAGAGCAGAGAGCCGGTTACTGACAGTCACCAGCTCTCTGCTTAGGGAGCTCTGAGAAACGAGTGATCTGCTGTGTTTGATCGCTCGGTTCTCAGTCTTAGAGGCGGCAGGAGGCAGATGCAGCATTGGACCGATGCTGCATCCACTTATGTAAGTATGATTAAAAAATTCCATACTTCTCTTTTAAATGAAAAATGAGAGAAATATACTGTATAATATGTCATTGATGACTTTTCTTTGAAAATGCCAGATGAGTGGCTGCCTTGGTCTGTAATACATTGAGTCACTGACCTGGAACAAACATGCAGCAACAAAAGTGAGACTGAAGTTACAACTCTTGAAGTGCATACTTTTTATGGGTAAATGAGTCATGCAGTACTGCAGACAATGGGTGAGCGTGACAACAAACCTACTAGCATCCAGGTGTATCGTGATCTCTAGCCACTGAACTGGATAACAAGAAAAAAAACATGGAAGCTTGCAATTCTGTATCTAGCTCCAAATACTGCGGAAAGTCAATAGCTCAGCAATGGAGTTAAAAATCAATGGAATCACAGTGACAGGCATTTTATTGACTGCAAATCATTTATTCCTGGCAACAAAAAGAATGCAAAGAGCAGTTCTGTTACTGATGCATATAGCTGCCACAAAATGGTCTTATATCACTTAAATTTAAAGTATAACTAAAGATATTTTTATTTTAGTTTTAGGTTGGTGGAGAGGGATAAGAACACCTCTCTTTGGGTTGTTCCCAGAAAAGGAATATAGTAAGAATGTTCCATTGGGGGGCATTAGTTCTGGCTCATTGGCTAGTGGGGAGCCAATCAGTGGGTGGGAGGGACTCGTCCACCGGCCATCCGCCATTGCTCCTCCGCAGTAACAGATCGGGGATCTGCGAGTGTAAACAAGCAGATCCCCGTTCTGACAGGGGAGTTGAGAGAGATCGTCTGTTCCCTGTTATAGAGAACAATGATCTCTCTCCTCCCCCAGTCAGCCCATCCTCAATACAGTTAGAAACACTTCCCAGGGAACACAGTTAACCCTTTGATCGCCCCTAGTTCTAACCCCTTCTCTGCCAGTGACTTTTATACAGTAATCAGTGACTATTTATAGCTCTGATCGCTGTATAAATGTCATTGGTCCCAAAAAGTGTTAAAAAAGTCCAATCTGTCTGCAACAATATCACAGTCCCATCAAAAATCGCAGATCGCTGCAATTATTAGTAAAAAAAAAATAAAAAAATTAAACCGCCATAAATCTACTCCCATGGTTTGTAGACACGATAACTTTTGCGCAAACCAATCAATATACGCTTATTATGAATTTATTACCAAAAATATGTAGAAGAATACATATTGGCCTAAACCTAGGAATAAATTCGTTTTTTATTGATTTTTTTTGCATATTTATTATAGCAAAAAGTAAAAAATATATATTTTTATCAAAATTATCGATCTTTTTTGTTTATAGCGCAAAAAATAAAAACCACAGAGGTGATCAAATACTACCAAAAAAAATCTATTTGTGGGAAAAAAAGGACATACATTTTGTTTGGGTACAGCTTCGCACGACCGTGCAATTGTCAGTTAAAGCAACACAGTGCCGTATTGCAAAAAATGCTCTGGACAAGAAGGGGGCAAATCGTTCCGGGGTTGAAGTGGTTAAAGTCACTCTAATCTATCTAACTCTTTAAATTAATTTTGAATACTTAACCTTAGCCCTAAAATGTAACTTAACCCTTCTTACCTTAAACCCTAATGTTAGCACTTTACCTTAAGTTGCAACCTGTTACCCTTGACCCTTGTCCTAATCATAATTCAACTCCTAAAAATTGATTTACTCTTAAACAGTACCTCAGAAGTAGGGATGAGGTTCGGTCCAATGCATGGTCTGACCTGAACCTTGGATGTTTGGTGTTTGGGGACTGGCAAAACAATTATGTCCGCCAATATATACGTATTTCTGCTGTGCAGATTGCTTAGTGTCATTGGTTCCTAAGATACCAGAATTTTTTTCCCCCTTTGTTAACCATTTGCTGACTGCGCTATAACCAAATAATGGCTACAGCACGGTGCATGTCCTCCCAGAACCACATCTGCTGCGACGCACATCCGGTGTGCTCTGTGATAGGGGTAAAAGGCCAATCACAGCGGCCCTTTACCTTGTGATCAGCTGTATCCAATCACAGCTGATCACAATGTAATCCTCTCCTCGCACTGTCACGGAATGAGGAGAGAAGAGCCAGTAACCAGCCAGTGTTAAAGGGGACATCTACACTGATAATCAGGGCACTGATCATCAGTGTCCTGATTACCAGTGCAGCCCCAACAGTGCCCATCAGTGCCACCTATCAGTGCCTCCTCATCAGTGCCTATCAGTGGCCTTCATTGCCGCCTATTAGTGCCCATCGGTGCTGCATATCAGTGGCCTTCATTGCTGCCTATTAGTGCCCATCAGTTCTGCATATCAGTGGTCTTAAATGCCGCCTATTAGTGCCCATCAGTGCTGCATATCAGTGGCCTTTATTGCCGCCTATTAGTGCCCATCAGTACTGCATATTAGGGCCCATCAGTAAAGGAGAAAAATTACCTGTTTCCAAAATGTTATAACAGAAATAATAAGAAAAACGCCCCCCCCTCCCAAAAAAAAAAAAGTTTTGGTCATTTTTCATTTGTTTAGCAAAAAATGTAAAAAAAAGTGGTGATTAAACACCACAAAAGAAAACTCTATTTGTATAAAAAAAATTATAAACATTTCATATGAGTACAGTGCTGCATGACCACGCAATTGTCATTCAAAGTGTGACAGCGTTGGAAGCTGAAAATTGGCCTGGGCAGGAAGAGGGTAAAAGTGCTCAGTAGGCATGTGGTTAATGTCAGTTTTGTTGTAGTACATTGTATAAATGCACCATTTTACAGGCATGTTTATTTTGCACTGGTACATGCCTCCTGTGGCATTGCCCACATCCTATGGTCTTTCTTTGACAGCCCTGTTGCTTATTAGCCTTGATAAGAATTGATTTAAAAGATTCTCCCATTGACTTTGACGGAGTTTGAATAAACATTCAGAACCCAGGTACGTTCAGCTCATCCCCAATCAGGAGCTCCTGTAAATCCATGAATTGTTGTGGTAAACACCTGCAGTGCCCATGTGGTTTACCCTTGTCTGTGGCACAGCAACAGGGTTGCAGATATATTAACTGTTACTAGAATAGTGGCTCTTAAGTACCCTTAAAGCAGTATTAAACCCCAAGCCAAAGTGCAGCTCATTAATCATTAGATGTGGTGGCGCTATTTGTTTTCATTTTTAGGTATTGTTTTCTCTGTTTCCACCTGGTGATCTGGCCAGTAACACCCCTTAACAGTGCCCCCCTCCTCACTCTGGATGAACGAGCACAAGGGGCACATTTGGACAGCAGCATTGTCTGTTTGGGGACAGGGGAGTGTTGGATGTACTAGCAGATTTAAATACTCTAAGAAAATGAAGTCAAACTCCAGCTAACACTTTATAATTTACTACCAGTAAATATTTAAAAGTTACTTATTAAAAGGGAGGGGTGCTATAATTTAAGGAGAACATGTTATTTAAGCAATGTGGAGGTCAAGAAATGTCTAAGCATCGAGTCTAAAAAGGTGGTATAAAGAGATGCTTTTTGCCAGGTACAAGAATGAAGGTGTTTGAATTATTACTGTGTTTACTGTCTGTTTATTTATTTTATTGATTTATTCTTTGTATTGCTTCCAGTTTTATCTAAGTGTATATGTGCATATGAATGTATGTATGTACGTGTGTGTGCATATATGTAGGGTATGATTGTACAGTAATGACTATTGGTTAGAATAATTAATTATTGTATAACTTTATACTCTTTGGAAGCAGGATAATTTATTATTATTAATAATGTACTAGGGGTGGGGTTAAATAAATACATTTGTACTTCTTTTCATCTCCTTTTCAGGTATGTAAACTAAATAATTTTGTTTTGTTTACATTTACGTTTTTGTTTTTATTTGCATCTTTTTTTTGGTGTTTGTCTAATGGCAGGAATACACAATAAGAATATCGGCTGAAAATTTCCGTTCTGCGAACGATCGGCCAATATTCTAACCATTGATGCCCAGCAAGTAATACCCAATATCATGAACGAAAAAGACAGATTGAAAAAAATGAAAAATTTGTTTGCGAACAAACGATACTTTATATGCGTTGGTGTGAAGGTCGGCAGTAAAAAATTTCTTGAACATATCACGCATGAGAGGAATGTTTTTGACCACCGACCACTGGTCAAATAGGTTGATTTTCTAACTGTGTATTTTATAAGGCCCCTTTCACACGATAGGCCCATTCGGACCGCCTGTCCGTTTTTCTGGTGGATTCGAGCGGGCCGCCCATAAACCTCTATGGGCAGGCGGATATCAGCGGAGGTATGTCTTCCGACAAGATCCGCTCAAAACAGATGGATGGCAATACGTTCGCCATCCATCCAGTGGATGGAAAAGTGTTAACCCTACTCCTAAAATGACTTGTAAACTCAATCAGGTGTAGCTAATCACCTTCTCAATGGCATTTGACTTTCAACTTTGATCAGCTGTGGTCATTTTGATTAGCTTAGCATGGAAAGAGCTTTTCTGGAGCATTTCAGTCCCGGTAGTGCAGTAAAGCAAACAAACAACTATGGGTGGCAAGGCCCTGTCAAAAGATCTCCAGGATAAAGGACAGGCACAAGTCAGGAGATGGATACAAAAAAATGTCAAAGGCGTTATCAATGCCTAGAAGCACTGTGAAGTCTATTATAAGTGAAAGGTATTTGGTACAACACAGGCCTTCTTTGGATCAAGACGTCGCTCCACACTGGATGAAAGACCCAGGAGGAAACGGGTCAGAGAGGCTACCAAGAGGCCTACAGCAACTCTGAAGCTGTTGCAGGAATTTATGGCAAAGAGTGGTCATTGTGTGCATGTGACAACAATATCACCAATTCTCTTTTGATGACTGAGCTTTGCCAAAACGCACATTGAAGCTTCTAAGGCCACATAAAAAAGGTGTTATGGTCAGGTTAGACTAAAATTGAATTATTTGGCCTCAACACCAAACGATATGTCTGGTGAAAATCCAATGCAGCTCACCATCCAAATAACACCATTCCTACAGTGAAGCATGGAGGTGGTAATATCCTGTTATGGGGGTGTTTCTCTGCAGCAGGGACTGGAGCACTTGTCAGGATAGAAGGAAAACTCTTGAGGAAAATCTGCTGCCCTCTGGCAGAAGGTTGTCAATGGGAAGAAGGTTTACCTTCCAACATGACAATGACCCAAAGCACACAGCAAAAATGACCACACAGTGGTTGATGGTTGAAGTGGTTGCATGGCCTATACAGAGCCCAGACTTAAACGCCATTAAAAATCTGTGGAATGACTTGAAGACTGCAGTCCACAAATGGTTACCATCAAATTTAGCTGAACTTGGACAGTTCTGCAAAGAAGAGTGGGCAAATCTTGCAAAATCTACATGTGCAAAGTTATCAGAGACAAATCCCAACAGACTAAACGCTGTAATTAAAACAAAAGGTGTCTCAACAAAATACTAACACAATGGGTGATCCTTTTTTCAACTTAGTGATTCTGTTTTTACATTTCTTTTATTTTTTCTGACATGTTGGTGTTTTATCTTTCACTTGGATGTTATAAGCTGCATTGAGTAAATACAGCTGAACAAAACAAAAGCAGTGTCTGTCTTCATTTCCGGCTGCAAAGCAACAAAATGTGATTATTTATAGGGGGGGGGGGGTGTGAATTTTTACCTACTGTAAATAAGCAGTGAACCATTGTGCACGCTCTGCCCCATTGCAAAGAAGGGCTTTTTTGTCTTCTGGAGTTTGGCTTTAAAGGCAAACTAACTCTTTAAATGTTTATCTCTAGACATAGCCAGAAACAAGTGCATATTAGTTTAATATGCACTGTCATTTCAATAAGTAGTAGCCAAAGAAAAAAAAAAAAGGCAGTTTTGTTTTTATTATTTTTGAGATACATTTCATCTCACCAAAAATGCCTTTCACTGCAAGCAGACGTCTGGCTTCATTTCCTTCAAATTTCCTGGAGGTTTCTCGTGACATCCAATTTCATGCTTTACTTTTTTACAAGCACCTGACGCATAGGAAGGGATTAGAATTATGAAGCTACTGTGCACCAGATGTATTTCTTCTTGCTGTTTTCACTTAAATGCGTCGGATGGAAGGGCAATTTTTCATTCTAACATTGCTATACTACAAAAATTAAAAAGCCACTCCAGATAACTGGTGAAAGAATTCAACAAGATACTAATGCTATCAAATAAACAATGCAACTACGCTAAAATCAAAAAGCTCCCTTAACTTACCTTATATAAAAATTGTCTATATTCTACTGCAGGAAAGATTTTTACAGACCATCTAACACAGTGGTTCTCAACTCCTGTCCTCGGGACCCACCAACAGGCCAGATTTTAAGTATTACCTTGGGGAGATGCAGACTAGAATACTGCAATCACTGAGCAGCAAATGATATCACCTGTGATGCATTTCAGTTATCCTGCAAACCTGGCCTGTTAGTGGGTCCCAAGGACCGGAGTTGAGAACCACTGATCTAACAGGATCCGTAGGAGTGTCCTTCTGAAGTCGGTGGTGCAGAGAGATTTTCATAGACCATCTAATAGGGTCAGTGTCCTGATATCTATGCTTTGTAACTTCCTCTCTCTTTCTCTCTCTGTTTCCTGTATCATCAGTCACATCCAAAATTCTAAGGTAAGCTTAAATCTGATTACATATTGTAGTCTAAATCCATGTACACACAGGTCCAAATTAGCCCGTGTGCACAACGTCTGTTCTACAGAAGCTGGTCTCATGCCTGGCTCCTGTCAAACGGCATGATGGAAAACCAGCACCCGACCCACATCCGATCAGTGCTGGCAGCCAATCAGTGTGTTCTGGTGTGGGGGCAGTCCCCCTGTCAAAACACAATAGTACAGCGGTGGAGATTGCCACACTAACAATCTTTTTTTTTGTTCAGCCCACTGTGCCTGTTCACACCGTGCCCATGGAGCTTTGGTAACCACTTCAGCTCCAGAAGGTTTACCCCCTTCCTGACCAGGCCATTTTTTGTATTGCTGCACTGCATTGCTTTAACTGACAATTGCGCGGTTGTGCGACACTGTGCCAAAATAAAATTATGCCCCTTTTTTCCCACGAAATAGATCTTTCTTTTGGTGGTATTTGATCATCTCTGCGGTTTTTATTTTTTGCATTATAAACAAAAAAAGACCAACAATTTTGAAAAAAACAAAACAAAGTTTTTACTTTCTGCTATAAAACACATCCAATAAAAAAATGTAAAAAAATCGAATTTCTTCAATTTAGGCCAATATGTATTCTGCTACATGTTTTTGGTAAGAAAAAAATCCCAATAAGCGTATATTGATTGGTTTGCGCAAAAGTTATAGCATCTACAGACTATGGGATAAATTTATGGACTTTTTATTTTTTTATTGTTTCTTTTAGTAATAGCAGAGATCAGTGATTTTTAGCAGGACTGCAACATTGCGGTGGACAAATCTGACACTAAGTGACACTTTTTGGGGACCAGTGACACTAATACAGTGATCAGTGCTAAAAAAAATGCACTGTCACTGCACTAATGACACTGAAAGGGAAGGGGTTAACATTAGGGGCGATAGAAGGATTAACTGTGTTACCTGCAAGTGCTTTCTTACTGTGTGGGGGATAGTTTAACTGAGGAAAGACAGAGAGCCATGTTCCTGCTTAGCAGAAACACAAGATCTCTGTCATTCTTACTAGCAGAATTGCGATTTGCCTTGTTTACATAGGTAGACCGCCGTTCTGCCTCTCTTGGAATGATCACTGGGTTTGTCCACTGGACACGCTGATTGGCTCTCACTGTGTCCAATCACAGCGGGAGTGGGGCTCCGGCGGCATGTGTGCACCCCAGAGCTGATGGAAGGAATCACATACAGCCGCAGTATATGCACGTGGCGCAGTCCTTAAGCGGTTAATCTGCATAGATCAACACAAGCTCAAGGCAAGAGCACATAGAAAACAATTATTTTCTATATATCCTGTTCACAGCATACATGTGCAGAGATGTACATTCTGTAAAAATGCAGGAAGGCCACATTTTTAATGTAGTGCAAATCACAGCACTGTATGTCATTGCAACATACATACAAATCCTGCCAGCTGTCACCTCTGATCCATTCATAAGCAGCCAAGGCATTCTGTGCCCTGCTGCCACATGCACCTTGTATACCTGCACCTGTGGGGTGGGGAATGTCGCAGGCGCTCAATACTGGATCATTACAGTGACAGGTTCCTGGTGGGATAGCTCAGGTGGTTTTGAACTAGGATCTGAACACACCTGAGCTCATTCCAATTGGAGAGTGTCTTTAAATTTCCTTCAGTCTAGTCTTCATAAAACCCAACTTCAGGATAAAAGTAACCCTCCTTACCACCCTCCCTTCCACTCTTCCCTCTCCGATCTTTGGTTAAATAAAAAAAACTTTCTAAATCCATGTTTTCACTTACCGTACCTTAACTTGCAGCCAATTGAGTGCACATGGTGTATGTCCATCTCTAAGAATAAAGGCCTGCCTTCAGGTCGGGTATTCCCTTATGGCAGTCTCAGCCTTGTCCCAGGGAATTGATGGAGACAAAACAGAGGTACTTCATGTGTGTGTAAAGTGACCCTGTAACAAAGGGCATAAAGTAGCCCAGAAGAACCCACCCCAGGGTAGACCTCTCATGTGACCCTTGCTTTACGCCCAGTGAGGAGGGAAACATGGAGGACATGCCAGCAACCACCCCCCTGCACCTTGCAAGTGAGAGTTAAATTGGTTCTAAAGGCTAGATATTTTTTACCTTAATGCATTCCCTTCATTAAGTTAAAAAACATCCCACTAGCTGTTTCACTCTCTCACCTACCCTTTATACTTACCTATTTCGATCCAGCTCTGTGCCCATCTGCAGCAGCTCTGGTCTCTCTCTTTCCTCACAGGCTTGGAGACAGCAATGGAGCCATTGGCTCCTGCTGCTGTCAACAAAACCCTGGGAGGAGGGGGGATGGGGCAAAGCCGTGCCGTGTATGTCAATGGATGCAAAAAGACCAGCTCAGGAGTGAACCTGCCAGTGTGCCACCATAAGAAGCAGCTTCCTATGGTGACACACAGAGAGGAGGAGGAGCCAAGAGTGCTGGCAGAGGACCTCAAAAGAGGAGGTTCCTAGCTGCTCTGTGCAGTGCTGGATTAGCAGTCCCCACAGGCAGAAACAGTGTCATTAAGAAACCTGGAAGGGGTTGGGCTTTAAATTTGACACATCATTTGATCACAGGATAACTATTTTTCCCCTAATATATTTCTTTCAATTTCGTCTTAATTCATGAAGGAACTACTAAGCCTAATCTGGTAGTTTATGACAGTTTAAATAGGTATCAAACTGCTCATACACTTACTGATGCTGGGGTCATGCTGGAACCTACTTCACAATTAACCACTTAAGGACCGAGCCTCTTTTTGAGATTCAGTGTTTACAAATTAAAATCATTTTTTTTGCTATAAAATTACTTAGAACCCCCAAACATTATATATTTTTTTCTAACACCCTAGAGAATAAAATGGCGGTCATTGAAATACTTTATGTCACACCGTATTTGTGCAACTGTCTTTTTTTGGAAAAATTTCACTTTTTTGAATTAAAAAGTAAGACATCAGTAAAGTCAGCCCAATTTTTTTCTATATTGTGAAAGATGATGTTACGCAGAGTAAATTGATACCCAACATGTCATGCTTCAAAATTGTGCCCACTCGCGGAATGGCGACAAACTTTGACACTTAAAAATCTCCATTGACGACATTTAAACATTTCTACAGGTTACCAGTTTTGAGCTACAGAGGAGGTCTAGTGCTAGAATTATTTAACAATAGCGGTGATACACATGATACCTCACATGTGTGGTTTGAACATGTTTTCATATGCATTCGCTTCTGCGCATGAGTTCGGCGGGACGGGGTGCTTTAAATTTTTTATTTTTTATCTATTTTACTTTTCATTTTTTTATTTTTACACCGTCCTCTTTAAAAAAAAAAAAGTTTGGGTCACTTTTATTCCTATTACAAGGAATGTAATATTACAAGGAATGTAAACATTCCTTGTAATAGAAAAAAAGCATGCCAGGTCCTCTTAAATATGAGATCTGGGGTCAAAAAACCTCACATTTCATATTTACACTAAAATGCAGTAAAAAAAAAAAATGTAATTTGCAAAAAGAAACCAAACATTTTTCTCCTTTAAGAGCTATGGGACGTCGCTTCCGCCCTGCAGTGCTGTGGAACCGAGTGGGCAGCATCATCAGCTCACTCGGCTCCCAGGCATGGACAGAGCAGGAAGCAATCATCTCCGCTGCTATCGGCAGGTCCGGTAAGCGGCGGAGATGATGGAAAAGTGGCGGGAGGGGGGTGGGCGAATCCGCCACAGAGACCACCTTTATCTGAAAGCGGGCCGCCCAATGTTCAAAAAAATACCGGGGTTATGGTAGCTATCTGCTACCATAGCAACTGTATTCAATGGCAAAGTATCTCTGTATAATGTCGACGGGCGGTCCGGAAAAGAGAGCTTATCGGGTTTAATTCTAAGAAAGCATTTCGCTGTGTACACTGTGTTGTACACTTCAATGAAGAGCCCCTTCTATCTTTGTGCCTCCTCTGTATTCAATGTGGTTACCTGCACTGCCAGCTTGACATGCAGTGCCTTGAAAAAGTATTCATACCTTGAAACTTTCCACATTTTGTCATGTTACAAACAAAAACTTACCGTAAATGTATTTTATTGGGATTTTATGTGATAGACCAACACAAAGTTGCACATAATTGTGCAATGGAAGGAAAATGATAAATGGTTTTCAAATTCTTTTACAAATAAATATCTAAAAAGTGAGGCGTGCATTTGTATTCAGCCCCATTTACTCTGATACCCCTAACTACAACCTAATGGAACCAATTGCCTTCAAAAGTCACCTAATTAGTAAAGAGAGTCCACCTGTGTGTACTTTAACCACTGGCTTACTGGCCACTTAAACCCCCCTCCTGCCCAGACCAATTTTCGGGGTTCAGCGCTGTCGCATTTTGAATGACAATTGCGCGGTCGTGCGACGTTGTACCCAAACAACATTTTTCTCACAAATAGAGCTTTCTTTTGGTGGTATTTGATCACTTCTGCAGTTTTTATTTTTTGTGCTATAAGCAAAGAAAGAGCGACAATTTTGAAAAAAGAACAATAATTTTTACTTTTTGCTATAATACATATCCCCAAAAAATGTTTGGAAAAAAAAAAAATTGCAATCAGCGTATATTGATTAGTTTGCGCAAAAGTTATTGCATCTACAAACTATGGGAATTGATTTTTGGCGTTTTTATTATTTATTTATTTATTTTTTTACTAGTAATGGTGGTGATCTGCGATTTTTATCGGGACTGTGATATTGCAGCAGACATGTCGGACATTTTTGACACTTTTTTGGGACCAATGACATTTATACAACAATCAGAAATTTAAATAGCCACTGATTACTGTATAAATGTCATTGACAATGAAGAGGTTAACACTAAGGGGGCAGTGAAGGGGTTAACTGTGTTTCCTGGGTGTGTTCTAATGGTGAGGGGGCGGGGCTGCCTGGAACATAACAGATCTAACTGATCCCAGTGACAGGGATCGGTAGATCTGTCATGCCCCCCTCACAGAACGGAGAACCGCCTTGTTTACATTGGCAGTTCCCCGTTCTGCCGCTCTAACAGAGGATTGCGGGTTTCCGGCGGACAACGAGTCCGCCCGACCCACGGCCACGCAGGAATACGTGGCATGTTCTTTACACAAGCAGTGTACAAAACCTGTCTATTAGCCATGGTTACATGGAAGTGACATATATATATATATTATCTCACAAAAGTGAGTACACCCCTCACAGTTTTGCAAATATTTTATTATATATTTTCATGTGACAACACTTTGCTACAATGTAAAGTAGTGAGTGTACAGCTTGTATAACAGTGTAAATTTGCTGTCCCCTCAAATTAACTCAACACACAGCCATTAACCACTTCAGCCCCGGAAGGATTTCACACTTTAGGACCAGAGCCCTTTTTGCAATTCGGCACTGCGTCGCTTTAACTGACAATTGCGCGGTCGTGCAACGTTGTACCCAAACAAAATTTGCGTCCTTTTTTCCCACAAATAGAGCTTTCTCTTGGTGGTATTTGATCACCTCTGCGTCATTTTTGATCACCGCTATAAACAAAAGAAGAGCGACAATTTTGCAAAAAAACCCAAATTTCTTACTTTTTGTTAAAATACAAATCCAAAAAAAAAATATTAAAAAACATTTTTTTTCATCGGTTTTGGCCGATTTATATTCTTCCTCATATTTGTGATTTAAAAAATCGCAATCTGTGTTTATTGATTGGTTTGTGCAAAAGTGGCCGCGTTTACGGACGATGAGAATTAATTTCTGGGGTTTTTATTTTTTTTTATTTTTTACTAGTAATGGCAGCGATCTGCGATTTTTAGCGGTACTGCGATATAGCAGTGGACATATCGAACCATTTTGACACTTTTTTGAGACCATTGGCATTTATACAGCGATCAGTGCTATAAAAATGCACTGATTACTGTGTAAATGCCATTGGCAGTAAAGGGGTTAACCTGGAGGGGACGCTCTGTGTTCCCTGGGCGTGTTCTAACTGTGTGTGGGCTGTCCTAGCAGGGGAAGGGGAGCGATCACAGCTTCCATATAGAGGAAGGCTGTGATCACAGCCCTTCCCCCTCTCACAGAACGGAGATCCGTGTTTACTTACACGGACCTCCGTTCTTTCACTGCGGGGGGGGGGGGGGGCATCGCGGGAAGCCAGCGGAGATCGAGTCTGCCGCACCCGCTCCCTGGCCCCCCCGAACACAGTAACGGTCGGCAAGTGGTCAATGTCTAAACCGCTGGCAACAAAAGTGAGTACACCCTTAAGTGAAATGTCTAAATTGGGCCCGAAGTGTCAATATTTTGTGAGGCCACCATAATTTTCCAGCACTGTCTTAGCTCTCTTGGGCATGGAGTTCACTAGAGCTTCACAGGTTACCACTGGAGCCTTCTTCCACTCCTCGATGACGACATCACAGAGCTGGTGGATGTTAGAGACCTTGCACTCCTCCTCCTTCCATTTGAGGATGCCCCACAGATGCTCAATAGGATTTATGTCTGGAGACATGCCTGGCCAGTCCATCACCTTTACCCTCAGCTTCTATAACAACGCAGTGGTTCTCTTGGAGGTATATGTTGGCATTCATGGTTCCCTCAATGATCTGTAGCTCCCCAGTGCCGGCAGCACTCATGCAATCCCTGACCATGACACTCCCTCCACCACGCTTGACTGTAGGCAAAACACTTGTCTTTGTACTCCTCACCTGGTTGCCACAGCACAGCTTGACACCATCTGAACCAAATAAGTCTATCTTGGTCTCAGCAGACCACAGGACATGTTCACAGTAATCCATGTCCTTAGTCTGCTTGTCTTCAGCAAACTGTTTGCGGGCTTTCTTGTGCATCATCTTTAGAAGAGGCTTCCTCCTGGGACGACAGCCATGCAGATTGATGCAGTGTGTGGCATATGGTCTAAGCACTGACAGGCTGACCCCCCACCCCTTAAGCCTCTGCAGCAATGCTGGCAGCACTCATATGTCTTTTTTCCAAAGACAACATCTGGATATGACGCTGAGCATGTGCACTCAACTTCTTTGGTTGACCATGGCAAGGCTTGTTCTGAGTGGGACCTGTCCTGTTAAACCGCTGTATGGTCTTGGCCACCATACTGCAGCTCAGTTTCAGGGTCTTGGCAATCTTCTTATAGCCTAGGCCATCTTTATGTACTGTAGAGCAACAATTCTTTTTTTCAGATCCTCAGAGAGTTCTTTGCACGAGGTGCCACATTGAATTTCCAGTGACCAGTATGAGTGAGTGAGAGCGATAACACAAAATTTAACACACCTGCTCCCCATTCACACCTGAGACCTTGTAACACTAATTAATCCCTTGACACTGGGGAGGTAAAATGGATAATTGGGCCCAATTTAGACATTTTCACTTAGGGGTGTACTCACTTTTGTTGCCAGCGGTTTAGACATTAATGGCTGTGCGTTGAGTTATTTTGAGGGGACATCAAATTTACACCGTTATACACGCTGTACACTCACTACTTTACATTGTAGCAAAGTTTCATTTCTTCAGTGTTGTCACATGAAAAGTTATAATAAAATATTTACAAAAATGTGAGGGGTGTACTCACTTTTGTGAGATACTGTGCATATATATATATATATATATATATATATATTATAATATTTAAAACACAATTTTTTCAGTGTAAGCAGAAGCATGCAATATTATCAAAGAATATTTACTGCATCTGTAAGCAGGTGAATTCTGCAGTTTCTGTTACCTGCGGGTGAACCTGACCCTGTGGCCACATGTGATAAGCCTTGCGCTGTCATTTAGAGTCATATACTACATGTCACAGCTGTTTAAAGCAGAGAAACAATGCAGTCACATAATTTTCCGACCATTTAATTGATCAGCAAATCAGTAGCTAAAAGGGAAAAACCAAGAGGCAATGAAAGAAATATGTTTTGCATTGCCACTATCTGAGGCAAGATTTCCATCTTATCCTATGTTAAGAACATCCTTGCTTGTAAGTTAACAAGATGGGCACAGTTTCTAAATATGGTTAGTTTGTCTCCTTAGTTGATACATGGGAAATGCATTACTCTAATATATTCTTTTTTTAAGCAAAGACAAAATTTCATGTCCTGCAATGACCTTCCCTGATGATTTGCAGTATAGTCTCAGAAAAGCACTATCTGCCATATATAATTGCTGAAGCAGATTATGTAATAACTCATCTTTGAGCCACAGTAACAGAAAACAGGTGATAGACATTCACTAGCCTAGCTGGCCTTGATAGCATCAGTAGCAAGAGATGTTGTGCCATTTAACTGCCTGCTGGCAGTGAACCTAAACGTTCCAAACATAAATGCCTGGAATATTAAATGGATGACAAATTTACTTCATGTTATGGACAGCAGTCCATATCCACTGAGAGAAGGACATTCTGCATGATTGCATGAGTGTGTGCTCTGGAGTCACAGGGATCACACAGGATGCTTTGGGTGCTTTGTAGTCACAGGAGTCACACGGGATGCCCAGGGTGCTCTGGACTCACAGAGGTGGATGCTCATGGTGCATGGTGTTCTGGAGTTACAAGGGTCACACAGGATGCTGAGTGGGCTCTGGAGTCACAGGGGTAACACAGGATGTTGAGTGGGCTCTGGAGTCACAGGGGTAACACAGGATGCTGAGTGGGCTCTGGAGTCACAGTAGTCACACAGGATGCTGAGTGGGCTTTGGAGTCACAGGGGTAACAGAGGATGCCCTGGGTGCTCTGGAGTCACAGGGGTAACAGACGAAGCTCATGGTGATCTGGAGTCACAGTGGTCACACAGGATGCTGAGTGGGCTCTGGAGTCACGGACAACACAGGATGCCATGTATGTTCCGGAGTCACAGGGGTAACAGAGGATGCTCATGGTGCTTTGGCATCACAGGGATCACAAAGTATGCTCAGGGTGCTTTGGATTCACAGGGGTCAGACAGAATGTTTCAGGTGCTCTGGAGTGACAGGGGTCATACAGGATGTGTCAGAGTCTCTGAAATTACTGGCATCATATAAGATGCACAGGGGTTTCTGGCATCCCAGGGGCCACACAGAATGCTCAGGGTGCTCTGAAGTCACAGGGGTCAGAGAGAATGACCAGGACGCTTAAGGTGCTCTGGAGTCACAAGGGTCACTCAGGATGCTGAGGGTGCTCTGTAGCCACAGCAGTCATGGCATAACAAAGATGCTGGATGCTAGCATGGAGGACAGAGCAGGCATGAAGATACAGATGAGTAAAGTAGCAGGAAGAGCATGGCTGAAGACGAGTAGGATGTTGCATGAACAACGAGCCATGCATGGCTTCACCATTTAAAGTCATCAATGAGGAGAACTGTCTTTTGACTGGCCACATTACTTGTGCTCCAAGTAAAACCCGGAAGTGCTGATAGTTGTGGTTCACCTGTCACCCCAATCACACATTTTTCCTTTTATCCAAAGTCACTGAACAGGCCGGTACTTTGCTTTTGATGTTTTATTGAGGCAATAAACTTGGATAGGGTAGGGACGACTGTGGGATGCCCAATAGATCAAGATATAGGACCATGCTATATACACCTCCGTATATACACTCCTTCTTCCTCCAGCACTGACACTGACTGTTACACTCCTTCACTTCTCTCCTGCACAACAACCAAGGGGTGTTCCTTCCTGCAGTCTCAAGCTCTTCCTGGGCCACTCTCCTGCCCAAATCAAAACATTCAGGCCTACACAATAGTCAGGCCTGCCTAAATTTGCCTCTCCTAGCAAAAATCTATCACTACAGCACCTATTCACTATGGGGGCACTACACACAATATTAAAAACATTGTTAAAAACAGATTTGATTGATCTAATATGTGTCCCCTATATGAGTTTCCCTTAACTCCATTTACTCCAATGTCATATTAATTTAATATAGTACACAACCAAATTGTATTCCGCAATTCAATATCCAGTGTCCAAGAGGAGCGAGGAGAAGATTCCCGATTCTCTGCACATTTTTTAATCCACTTTTTCAGGAGAAGGGAAGCAAGGGAGGCAACTGCTTGATAGATAAATAAAAGTCCTAATACAAAGTAGTTTCCAGCATTATATAACATGGTATTCTCATAAATAGGATGTATTACCAGAATATACGTCCCAATTCAGAGGTGCTCTGCACTGACGGAACCCCATCCCCGATCATGGCATACAGGCTTGCCCACTTACCACAAGGGCAGATATGGAGCATAAGGAGGAAGGGAAACTGGCAGAGAAAGCACGGACCTATAAGTACACTGATTACACTTCCATCCTTCCATGGTCAACTGATATAGCACCAACCTGTTTAAAAGAAGAATCTACTCGTGGCAAATGTTGGTACTCTTAGGTCTAATAAATAAAACCAAAACTATATCTGTATATGAAAAAAAGAGAACAAAATATAATAATAATAATCATAGTATATTGCAGTGAACTGCATAACACTACACACATACATAATGTATTTTAAATTACCCTAAAAGATCCAATGTTGTACTATCAGATGATAGAATACTACCCTCTGGGTTTAGCGTACAACAATCTAGGGAAGAATAATACTTTTGTGCTAATCGGCTTAGGTCCCCAGTCCCAAGGCAGATGTACTTCCAGAGGCATATCCACAAGGCAACTAGGCAATCTTGGCTGGAGGCTATAGCTGGTGGATACTTAGTAAAAAAAAGTAGGCCTTAAAGCTGCCACATCCCATTTATAGTATACCCAAAAGAACTACGTGGGGTTTGAACCCCTATCTATGGTGGGATTTTAAAATCAGTAATACAATTATGATTAAAAAATATACAATTTTATTACAAAATTCCACTCATATAGCTGATGGATGTCTATGCGGCCTAAGTATAACCTTCATACTCCTGCAGGAAACCAGGAGTAAACTGGTCAAAGCTGTGTGCCTGCTCCCACTTGACAAACAAATATGCAATCGTAGGCAGTTGCTGTCTGAAGGGGCTATTCCTGTACAGATAATGCAAATGGGGTGGCTTGCCTGTGCGCATTATAATACTAAGTAATATTAATCGAAGGGATAGGGGGCAAAACTGTTACTTTGCCTAGGGCATTATTCCTCCTAACTAGAGTTGAGCGAACCTCTGGAAGTTCGGGTTCTGCTGGTCCGGCTGAACTTCAGGACAAAGTCCGGGTTCGGGTCCGGACAGAACCCGAACGATCGCACGGACCCCGAACCCCATTGAAATCAATGGGGACCCAAACTTTTAGGCACAAAAATGGCTGTGACAAAGTCCTGGAAAGCCCTAGAGGGCTGCAAAAGGAAGTAAAATGGGGGTAAGGGTAGGGCAAGTGCCCTACAAAAAAATGGGGATAGGGAAAATAAATTAAAATCAAATAAAAAAATGGGAAGGGGGTGGATGTGGAGTAGGAGCCTAGAGGTTGACTAGGCCATGACCGTGGTAGTGTAGGTGGAAGTGGCGGTGGTAGAGGAGTAGGAGGAGGTAGCCAACATGGTATTTTTTTTTTTTATTGAGGCCTATTCAAAAAAAGAAGTATATGAATGACTGTGGGAGTCCGGTCTAAATGTTTATTCTGCACAAGGTACAGACAAGTCTTGTGGGATCCATGCCTGATTCATTTTAATAAAGGTTAGCTTGTCCACGTTGGATGTGGACAAACGGCTCCGCTTGTCTGTGATAACGCCCCCTGCC
>BLSH010011777.1:372054-391397 GCA_018402905.1 Glandirana rugosa
GATCGTTTCACCGTTCCAGGGAAACTTTAATACCTTTCTCATCCCCTCCATTTGATGTTTCAAATGGTCGGTCCCTTTTACTTTTGGTTCGTTTACATAGTACAATTGACCAAGGGGTGGCGCGCGGCAGAAAAGTGCCGCCGTCACCCCCTCGGGACGCGTTTAGTGGCATTTATTCGCCGCTAAGCGTAAACCGGTGGTCCCCTCACACGGGCGCCGAGCCCGCCTGGGCTACAGGTGGCCGCTCGGCGTTACTCGCCGTTGTCTCTTTCATGAGAGATCTAACTGATCCCAGTGACAGGGATCAGTAGATCTCTCATGTCCCACTGACAGGGCGGGGAACCGCCGTGTTTACATCGGCGGTTCCCCGTTCTTTCTCTGTTGCCGCTCATTGCGGCTCGCCGGTGGACATCGGGTCCGCCCGAGCCGCGGGCACACTCCCCTGGTGGCCAAATGCGAATCGCCGCTTATTTACGGTGATTTGCGCAGGGCTCCCCCACTGCCGCCGTGAAAAGACGGCGCGCGGTGGGGAACCAGTTAACATGATACATTTGCTTGGTTTTCATTTTCCCTGGCTGGTAAACTTTGTAGTTTACCTCCCCTACTCTTTCCATAATTTCAAAGGGACCTTGCCACTTTGCTAGGAATTTAATCTCAACGGTGAGGACTAGTACCAGCACTCTATCACTAGGGCTGAAGGTCTTGGCACCCCAATTATAAACCCTTCTCTGGCCCTCCTAGGCTTGCTCCATATGTTCCCGTAAAAGCGGCATGGCAGCAGTGATGCTATCTTGCATCACTGAGATATGTTCAATGACGCTTCTATAAGGCGTGGCCACTCCCTCCCATGTTTCTTTTGCAACATTTAGCAATCCCCTGGGATGTCTCCCATACAGTAGTTCAAAAGGGGAGTAACCTGTAGATGCCTGAGGTACCTCCTGTATGGCAAACATGAGGTATGGCAGCAAAAAATCCCAATTTCTCCCATCTTTGTCCATCACCTTTTCTAACATGCTTTTGAGTGTTTTGTTAAATCTCTCCACGAGACCATCAGTTTGCGGCTAGTAGACAGAGGTATGGAGATGGGAGATTTTGAACAACTTGCACAACTTTTTAGTGACTTGGGACATAAATGGGGTACCTTGATCTTTGGAATACCTACACGACTAAATACCCAGAGAAGCTCTTTGGCAATAGTTTTAGCTGAGGTATTACGCAAAGGAATGGCTTATATTCCAGTATTACCAGTATGTGCTGATGGCCTCGGGCAGACTTTACTATTGTTCCCACCTGATCAATGCCAATCCTTTCAAAAGTCACTTCAATGATTTGTAATGGTACCAGCGGACTGTGAAAATGGGGCGATGGCGCAGAATACTGACACTCTGCGCATGACTCACAACATTCTTTGACATCTGCATATAACCCGGGCCAAGAGAATCTCTGGGTTATTCTCTCCCTGGTCTTCTCGATACCCAGATGTCCCCCCATGACCAAGGGCCAAATCTAATACCATCCGGTGATAGGGTTTGGGAACCACCAGCTGCTCTACCTCCTCCTCTCCTTGTTTTACCACCTGATACAGTAAGTTATTTTTAAGAGCCATGTAGGGAAAATACACCCCTATATTAGGTTCAACAGGTTCCCCATCCACCATTTTAATATTTTCTCTGGCTCTATTGAGTGTGGCGTCTTTTTAGTTGTCCCGTACAAAAATCATCTTTTCTGACTTCTAAGTCAGTCACCACATTCTGTCCACTCTCCCTAATAGAGTCAGAGATTCTTTCTTGTTCATTAACCTCCAGCTGGGGGCTGGATTCCAGCTCTTCCTGATCCCCAGCCATTACAGAAAAAGGAAAAGGACTTACGCCTCCATTGGACACACCCACAGTTTCCTTTTCAATTTTGCAATCAAAAGGGTCTGATGTGAGTTCTAGTGTTTCCCCAGCAGGAGTCCTCCCGACTCCTTTTGTTTTCCCATAAATTCCAAAAGTATGGAAATTCTCTCCCCACTAGGACCTCATGAAGCAGTGAGGGTACCACGCCCGCTGAATGTGTCACCATGCCCCAAGGGGTATCAATCTCAACCACAGCAGTCTGGTAATTACGTGTGTCACCACGTATGCAAATAGTGCTAGGGTGTAACTTTGCGGGATTTACACAATCACCTTTGATTAAGGTCACCAGAATCTAGCAGAGCTTTGACTGGCTTTCCATCAACTGAAATTACACACGTTTGCTTTTCCATGCGTTCCTGACATGGTGCAGTACATGCTACCTGCGCAAAAAGAGAAATTAATTTTTTCAAGTAAGCATTATCACATTGCATTGGTTCGCAGCAATATGACCCAACGCTTGGCAGCGATAACATTTTATATGTTCTGTACCCAGTCCTCTAAAAGGCCTCAGAGACCTTTTTGACCTATTTGGCCAGTCTCCAGGTCCTGAGCCCATAGTCTCATTATCTGTGGCAACAGACTTGTAATTTATTACCATGCCCTTGAACCCTGGAACAGTCTTACTGAATCCTCTAGGCGATTTTTCAGCCCTAGGGACATTGGAGTGGGGCACGGATGGGTTCTTGGCCGCCGTATATCTCTCTACCAGGTCAACCAGCTGGTTTGCAGTCTTAGGGTCCCCATGGCTGAGCGCACGTAAATAACGGTCCATGACCACACGCTCCACAATCTTAGGGTGTGGTTTTTCAGTAGTGTATGACCAGCGATGCACCCATTGAGCCCAGACTGCAATGGTGACACCCATGCGTGCAAGCATCTTGGCTTTCAGTATCTCATAATCCTGGGCAGCCTCTGATTCCAAGTCATAATTGGCCTTTTGGGGTTCTCCTGTGAGAAAAGGCACTAGCAGTCATGCCCATTGCTCTTTTTGTCATCCTTCTCAAACAACTACTCTTTCAAAAGTTGCTAGGTACACTTCCACATCATCTGCAGGTGTCACCTTCTGCAGGAAATAGCTGGCACGCACCATTTTATGTTCCACCAGTAAAGGACTTGCAGACCCCTTCTTTAATTCCACCAGGGCCTCCGCAAACTGGCGATTCATCTCCTGCTGGGCTGCAATGGCTTGGTGAGTTGTCTCATGCTGCTGGCAATTTTCCTCCTGATGCATTGCAATGGCTTGGCGACTCGCCTCATGCTGCTGGCGATTTGCCCCCTGCTGTGCTGCAGTGGCCTGTGCAATCTGGCAATTGGTTTCCTGTTTTGGCGGTTTGCTTCCTGTTGCTGGCGATTGTTCTCCTGCTGGGTTGCAGTGGCCTGCAACAGGGCTTTTAATACATCCTCCATCTTTCTACTTCAGGAAGTTCAGGAAGATGCCCGCCGAGTCCACCATGTGTGCGGGTTTGGCTCAATGGTGATCACCTTTCCTGGAAAAAAGGCAGTCCAAACAGCAGGTTTCCTTAAAGTCTGACTTATAGCCAGGTTTATTTAAAAGGTTGCATGTAGAAATCAAATAAACAAAACAGAAAATAAATCCTCGCCATCCAGGCACTAACTAATCATTTCAGTTTTCCTAAATGAGCGGTGTAGGGCTTCTCCCAGACACCCACAAAACATAGACAAGCCAAACCTTTTTGTTTCAGTCCATAAGCAAACTTCTCAGTCTTATGGCTCCTGAGTTACAGGTCAGAGCCAAACTTTTCTTTCTTCCTGGTTATTTAAACCACCTGATGGTGGACTCCAATGGGCCACAAAATCTGGTCCGGAACCAACCCTGCCAAGGTGGCTGGTAAAACCCAGATGAACGCATGCGAGGCGTCCATCGATCACCTTGCCTTGCATAACGTCACAATATACAGTATCTCACAAAAGTGAGTACACCCCTCACATTTTTGTAAATATTATATTATATCTTTTCATGTGACAACACTGAAGAAATGCCACTTTGCTATAATGTAAAGTAGTGAGTGTACAGCTTGTATAACAGTGTAAATTTGCTGTCCCCTCAAAATAACTCAACAGACAGCCATTAATGTCTAAACCGCTGGCAACAAAAGTGAGTAATCCCCTAAGGGAAAATGTCCAAATTGGGCCTAAAGTGTCAATATTTTGTGTGGCCGCCATTATTTTCCAGCACTGCCTTAACTCTCTTGGGCATGGAGTTCACCAGAGCTTCACAGGTTGCCACTGGAGTCCTCTTCCACTCCCCCATGATGACATCACAGAGCTAGTGGATGTTAGAGACCTTGCACTCCTCCACTTTCCATTTGAGGATGCCCCACAGATGCTCAATAGGGTTTAGGTGTGGAAACATGCTTGGCCAGTCCATCACCTTTACCCTCAGCTTCTTTAGCAAGGTGGGGGTTATCTTGGAGGTGTGTTTGGGGTTGTTATCATGTAGGAATACTGCCCTACAGCCCAGTCTCTGAAGGGAGAGGATCATGCTCTGCTTCAGTATGTCACAGTACATGTTGGCATTCATGGTTCCCTCAATGAACTGTAGCAGCACTTATGCAGCCCCAGACCATGATGCTCCCACCACCATGCTTGACTGTAGGCAAGCCACACTTTGTACTCCTCACCTGGTTGCCGCCACAAACGCTTGACACCGCCTGAACCAAATAAGTTTATCTTGGTCTCATCAGACCCCAGGCATTGTTCCAGTAATCCATGTCCTTAGTCTGCTTGTCTTCACCAAACTGTTTACATGCTTTCTTGTGCATCATCTTTAGAAGAGCCTTCCTTCTGGGTCAACAGCCATATAGACCGGTTTGATGCAGTGTGCGGCGTATGGTCTGAGCAATGGCAGGCTGACCACCTATCCCTTCAACCTCTGCAGCAATGCTGGCAGAACTTATACGTCTATTTCCCAAAGACAACCTCTGGATATGACGCTGAGTATGTGCACTCAACTCCTTTGGTCGACCATAGTGAGGCCTGTTCTGAGTGGAACCTGTCCTGTTAAACCGCCGTATGGTCTTGGCCACCGTGCTGCAGCTCAGTATCAGGGTCTTGGCAATCTTCTTATAGCGTAGGCCATCTTTATGTAGAGCAACAATTCCTTTTTTCAGATCCTCAGAGAGTTCTTTGCCATGAGGCACCATGTTGAACTTCCAGTGACCAGTATGAGAGAGTGAGAGCGATAACACCAAATTTAATACACCTGCTCCCCATTCACACCTGAGACTTTGTAACACTAACGAGTCACATGACACCGGGTAGGGAAAATGGCTAATTGGGCCCAATTTGGACATTTTCACTTAGGAGTGTACTCACTTTTGTTGCCAGTGGTTTAGACATTATTGGCTGTGTGTTGAGTTATTTTGAGGAGACAGCACATTTGCACTGTTATACAAGCTGTACACTCACTATTTTACATTGTAGCAAAGAGTCATTTCTTCAGTGTTGTCACATGAAAAGATATAATAAAATATTTACAAAAATGTGAGGGGTGTACTCACTTTTGTGAGATACTGTATATATATTAATTAACGTTTTGTGCCTGGAGTTCTGCTTTAACCCCTTCCCGCCCATGCTATAGCCAAAAGACGACTACAGTGCAGGCTTAATTTGTCGGGAGGGTGTACATGGATGCCCTCTCGTGATCACGGACTCAGCTAATCGCAGATCATGGTAAAGGGCCAATCACAGTGGCCCTTTACAATGTGATCAACTGTGTCCAATGACAGTTAATTACGGAAGTTAACACAAGCCAATTATCGGCTTTTTTTTCCTCATTCTGACAGCGTGAGGAAAGAAAAAGTGAGCCGGTAACCGGCTTGTGTTAAAGGGACATCAGCACTGATAATCAGGGCACTGAATATCAGTGTCCTGATTATCAGTGCAGTCCCAATAGTGCCCACCAGTGCTGCCACTCAGTGCTCATCAGTGGAGCCAAACAGTACCCATCAGTGCTGTCAATCAGTGCCCATCAGTGCCTCCTCATTAGTGTCACCTATCATTGCTACCTATCAGTGTCCATCAGTGCCACCTACCGGTTCCTATCAGGACCCATCAGTGCCGCCTATCAGTGCCCATCAATGCCCCCTATCAGTGCTACCTGTTAGTGCTGCCTATCAGTTCCCTTTAGTGCACTGTCAGTGCCACATATCAGTGTCCATCAATGCCGCCTATCAGTGAAGCCACATCAATGGCTCCTCATCAGTGCCAATCAGTGCCCATCGGTGCTGCCTCATCAGTGCCTCCTCATGAGTACACATCAGTGCCACCTATCAGTGCTCATCAGTGCAGCCTATCAGTGCCCATCAGTGCAGCTTCATCAACGCACATCAGTGAAGGAGAAAAATGACCTGTTTGCAAAATTTTATAACAAACTATGAAAAATATACAGCATTTCACAAAAGTGAGTACACCGCTTACATTTTTGTAATTATTTTATTATATCTTTTCATGTAACAACACTGAAAAAAATGACACTTTGCTACAATGTAAAGTAGTGAGTGTACAGCTTGTATAACAGTGTAAATTTGCTGTCCCCTCAAAATAACTCAACACACAGCCATTAATGTCTAAACTGATGGCAACAAACGTGAGTACACTCCTAAGTGAAAATGTCCAAATAGGACCCAAAGTGTCAATATTTTGTGTGGCCACCATTATTTTCCATCACTGCCTTAACCCACTTGGGCATGGAGTTCGCCAGAGCTTCACATGTTGCCACTGGAGTCCTCTTCCACTCCCCCATGATGACATCACAGAGCTAGTGGATGTTAGAGACCTTGCACTCCTCCACCTTCCGTTTGAGGATGCCCCACAGATGCTCAATAGGGTTTAGGTCTGGAGACATGCTTGGCCAGTCTATCACCTTTACCCTCAGCTTCTTTAGCAAGGCAGTGGTTGTCTTGGAGGTGTCGTTATCATGTTGGAATACTGCCCTGCGGCCCAGCCTCTGGAGGGAGGGGATCATGCTCTGCTTCATTATGTCACAGTACATGTTGGCATTCATGGTTCCCTCAATGAGCTGTAGCTCCCCAGTGCTGGCAGCAGTCAAGCAGCCCCAGACCATGACACTCCCACCACCATGCTTGACTGTAGGCAAGACACACTTGTGTTTGTATTCCTCACCTGGTTGCCGCCACACACACACTTGACACCATCTGAACCAAATAAGTTTATTTTGGTTTCATCAAACCACAAGCCATGGTTAAGTAATCCATGTCCTTAGTCTGCTTGTCTTCAGAAAACTGTGTGCGGGCATTCTTGTGCATCAGGGGTAAAAGTGCCCAGTAGTCAAGTGGTTGAGGAAAAGGGAAATACTGAGTTTTGATGGTTGATATTTTTACTATTGCCTTTTAAAACCAATTTAAATGTCTGATGCACCAATAGGCAATGGAAAACAAGACAATTTTGTTTTATAATACACTAAAGAATCCGTGTTTAGGTAGCTGTCAGTCAGCCCTTTTGGAAGCTGTTCCAAAGTTTTAGTGGACAGGCCTCTCATTGTACAGTATTTTGCTGACTTATACTATTTGCCCTTAAAGAGTACTGTATGTAAACCCAACATTTCATATTCCTGATATGTGCCTGCTGTACCATGTACTTGTATAAGAAATTACCCTGTTCTCTTTGTATTGCTTATTTTGTGTGAAATCCCTGTTCCTGCCTGCCCCTCTGCTTGTGCTGTTAAAAACTGACAACAGTAAGCAGGAGAACACACCATGGACAATTGTCTAGCTGTACTGGGAACTCAGCCTGCTTTCCTCCAATGAACAGGCTTGTCCTGATAGTCCTCCCCCTCCTGCACCCCCTGCACAGCTATTTACTGGGAAGATCAACGTGCTGCTGTTTCTCTCCCCTCAGCTCTTATACAGCTGAGAACAGAGGGAATGTGATTACTTATAAAAAAGAGGAAAAAGAGGTATTTGTAATTTTTTTTTTATATTTATACACAAATGTTTTCCCTTTCATATCTATTATAAACCAGCTGTTTTACAAGGCAAGCATTTACAATCACTTTAAAGTGGTTGTCAACTTGTGACAACCACTTTAACCTACAGGTAAGCCTATGATAAGGCTTACCTGTAGTTGCCCTGCATATCTCCCAAACCTGTACGGTTCAGGAGATATGCAGTGTTGAAGCTGTGCTGATGTCATGTTGGCACCTGCGCAGTGAAGGAACGACCTGTGTGCCGTTCCTCCACTGCGACCGTGCCGTGACTGGCAGCTCCCACGCGTATGCGTATGACGTCACGCGACTCCGGCCAGTCATAGCGCCGGAGTCGTGACCCCAGAAGGAAGAGGGGTAGAAGATGGACGCCGCCAGCAGAGGGGATATCGCCAGACGCCGCAGGCTTTGTTTGCAGGTAAGTGGCACATAATGGGCTACTATGCAATGCATAGTAGCCCATTATGCTTCTACATTACAGGGGGACATAGAGGAAGTAAACCCCATCCGGGTTTACTTCCTCCTTAAATACTACCAATGTATTTCAGAGCATGAGTAGTGGATGTTATTAGAATCACAGTGGGATGCAATAGGAGACTTAAATTAGGACTTTTAGAATTTATTACGCCAAATGCAAAATTTTTAAGGATAATCCTAAAACACACAAGCTCTTGGCTGTCCCTAGTGGTTTTGAGGCCTCCTTAGAGTAAGATATTTAATACTTTCACCAGCACCCGGCCATGTATTATCATTATGTAATGAAAGATATGAATTTTATGAACATTTGGATATGTGAAGGTCTGGTCCCTTTATCCCAGGAAGCCTCAAAACCACAAAATACAGCCAGCAGTTCATGAGTTTTAATATTATCATTAAGTGTTTGGAGTAATAAATACAGTATTTATCAAGCCCTAACATAGGCATCCTATTGCAACTCATGGTGATTCTAATAACATCCACCGCTCAAGCCTTGGGGAAGGGGGAGGACTTTCCCTCAAAACGTGTTGGCTGTATTTGATGCTCTTTACCAATAAACATTTCAAAAAGAACTTTGAGTGTTATGAACTTTTGTATGAGGTGTTACTCAATATCAGTTGTCGTTTCAGAACTTTGGAGATTTCACTGGCAGCCCTTTCACTGCAGAGCAAAGTAGCTATAAGAATTTAAAACAGCATTGTTTCCTAGGACCCTACAATCTTGGTTTGAGTTGAAATAAAAATCCCAACAGTAGAACCTTGGATTACAAGCATAATTTATTCCAGAAGCATGCTTGTAATCCAAAGCACTCATATATCAAAGTGAGTTTCCCATAAGAAATAATGGAAACTCAGATTATTCGTTTCACAACCACTGCTGGTGTATGCAGTACTGTATTTTGCCAGAGGTGCAGGGGCACTGATGTATGCAGTACTGCATGTGGCCAGAGGTGCGGGGGCACTGGTGACGCTCAGAGACTCTCAGAGACGCTCAGGAACTTTTGACACCGACGCATGTTATGCCTGCCCCACCCAGCTGGGAGGGTCTTCGAGTGTCTCTGAGTTCTCCATGAAGCGCTGGAAGCCACCAGTGCCCACGGACCTCTGGCCACATATGGTAATACATTCACCAGAGGCTTGAATCCTGCTCGTCTAGTGAGACAGCGCTCGCAAATCAAGTCAGGATTTGAAAAAAAAATAGCTTGCATTGCAAAACGCTTGTTTACCACGTTATTCGCAATCCGACTTATTGCTGTATTTTAATAAGGTGATATAAGCCATATTGAATCAACGGGGAGTTTTGGTTAGGTAAGCAGTGTGTATGACATTAGCTGTGTGTATATTTTTTACATTGAATTACACTGTTCCGGATTGGTAGCTTTGCATTTGAAACGCCTTCCTTGGATTAAATAGAAGGTAAAACCGTTTAAGAACCAAGGTGTAATGTTAAAGGGTCAGTCCTTCAGATCCACATTCAGAAGTGAGGCAGCAGCATTTGCTTAGGAAACCTAGTGGCACAAAAAAACCCCTAAAGACTGGTATTAAGGACTTTGACAGTACCACTTGATTAAAAAGTGTCATAAATTTATTGAATACAATTTTAAATCATTGAAACATACCGTATTTATTGGCATATAACAAGCACATTCATTTTAAGAGGGAAGTTTTAGGAAAAAACTTACATTTTAAATAAAGAACTTTGAAGCAAAATAAGGGTCAGTGCCCATATGCAGCCTCACTAGTGCCTATCAATGCAGCCTTGTCAGTGCCATCTGCAGCCGCACCAGTGCCCATCAATGCAGCCTGATCAGTGCCCATCTGCAGCCTCACCATTGCCCATCTGCAGCCTGATCAGTGCTCATCTGCAGCCTCACAATTGCCCATCAATGCAGCTTGATATGTGCCCATCTGCAGCCTCACAATTGCCCATCTGCGGCCTGATCAGAGCCCATCTGTAGCCTCACCATTGCCCATCTGCAGTCTGATCAGTGCCCATCTGCAGCCTCACCATTGCTCCTCTGCAGCCTGATCAATGCCCATATGCAGCCTCACAATTGCCCATCAATGCAGCTTGAGAAGTGCCCATCTGCAGCCTCACCATTGCCTATCTGCAGCCTGGTCATTGCCCATCTGCAGCGTCATCATTGCCCATCTGTAGCCCACCTCAGATTACTGCTGCCTCGGAGGGGACGGGGGGGACGGGGGGGGGGCGGACTAGTACCGTCAGATTACATACAATGAGAATCTCCTGTTTACTTAGTGGCCTCTTTAATATGTAGTTCCACCTCCTAGACCAGCTCTTATGATAGACAGAGCACTGGTCCAATGCTGGTCCAGGAGACGGGACTACATATTACAGCTGCCACCAAGTAAACAGGAGATTTTCGCTGTATGTAATCTGACAGCGCTCGTCCCACCCCCCTCCCTGTCCCTTCCGAGGCAGCCCAAATGGAGGTATCAGCGTATGACATGCACGCACTATTTGCACCCGATTTTCAGGGTGAAAAAGTGCATGTTATACGCGATAAATATGGTATATTCAAGACATAGCTTTACACATAATTCCATATATAGATTGTACTTGTGCTACACGGTATAAAACTGAATCATCAACCCTATATAAATCAGGTGATGAATGGCTTTCTATGACTTCCGACGCAGTTGTGTTTTATGGGTTGCTGCCCGCTTCTTCAGGAAAGCAAATTACAGTCAAGCTCTAAAATAGAACATATACAGTTAGCAATTTCAATACTATCATTATAGACTATAGTATGAAGTCTCATATGCAGTCAGTACACATAATTCAGTGTATATAAACATCAGCATAAACAGTGTCAAACATTATTCTCTACGACCAGCTGTTTCCAACTCCCTTGCTTGATGGGGTGGTTCAGAAAGGTCCCCATCCATAAGTCATTAAAGCTTAAGTCACCAACACATGTGTAGCGGTTGATTATCTTCAACAACAAATTTTATGTTGTAATATCAAGGCTGTCTAGTGGATATATAGATATGGGTATAAAGTAGAGGGAACACAGAAATTTAGTTGTCAGGACATTTCCAATAGTTCTCCATGATAGAAAGCCCTTTATATTCCCAACTACATCCCTACTCCTCATCCTAGTACATGGTCCCCCTCACAAAATGTAGTCCACCAAAAGCCTAATTATCCATATATTCATATACCACCCAGTGTTGCCAACCTCCAGCAGCGTTTTTTACTGGCAAAACATAGAAAATTTACTGGCGGAGCACATTTTTTACTGCCAACTTGAAAAAAAGTAGAACTCCTATTAAAAACTAAGACAATCGATATTTAAACACAACATGGAAACACTGACAATACCCATATCAAACACAAACACCCCCGGTTCACCTGAGCCACCTACCATCATACTCAGCCAGGACCTGGGCTCAGTCAGTGGGCTGTGATTGGGAGATTTCCTGGGCCTGCTGCACAGTGCACTGCACATACATCACACACCCCTGGACCGGTTCACCTGAGCCAGAGCCACCCACCCATCAGATTCAGCCTGCCCTGGACCAGGGACTCGGAGGTAACTGACTGAGAAGAAGTTAGAACTCAACTCACACCTGCAGTGCAGTACAGCCCTGCATGTTCGCCCCCTCTCAGTCCTCCACATGTCCGTCCCATCTCTGGCATCTGCTGCTCTGTCAGTGTGTCAGCGGTGTGCTCCAGGCAGCCCACTCTGTCTCACGTCCACGAGGCTCCTCCGTCCGCCCGCTCTGCTCTTGCCTTTCTATAGGCTGGTGGGCAAAATCCAATGACATCATGTGCACGCGACTCGGGCGGCTCAGGTCAGGATCGGAAGTTCTCGGGGATTTCTGGAATTGAATGCGCATGCACAGTTCTGACCCGAAAGAGTTGCTGCCGTTTTTACTGGCACAAATCAGCAGCTACGGACTTTTACGGACGGCAAAAAAATATGCCCTGTTTTTACGGACTGTCCGTAAATTTACGGACGGTTGGCAATACTGATACCAACTCCTATGCAAAAAAGGAGGGGTTCATGGGAACCTCTTACATGTGTGCAAGGAGAGAAAAGCAGTCCATTGCCCCTTTACCTAATATGTCAAATCAAATTGAAACCTAGTGGCAAAGGAGTTCTTGTAGTGGTACAGGCAATAATATAAGTGAAGAACAAAGAATAATATTTAGACTAGATACTTATTTTTACTTGTAGGTCATCTTTCCAAAGAAATCAGCTCAGAATTTCAAGGCATCAGTGCTGGATTCAGTTGTGAATGTATAGCAGTACAGTAAAGCTATCCGAGATCTCTTACAATGTATATGCATAAAAGGACTATATTGTATGTGGTGTTCCATGCTCTATATTTTAGTCCTGGTCTTTGAAAACATATATTCAATTTGCAATTGGAAAAATGGTGGAGTAATGCAAATTAGCGGTGGCCATTGTAGCTTTCTATACATAGATTCTGCTTCAGTTAGAAACTAGCCTTAGCTATAAGGTGCCAATTTGTAAATTGTAACGTTTAGGGAATAGCGCTACCTCACAGCAAATGTTGGGCATTTTATAGCAGTCTGGCCAAGTATATGATTTGCAACCTCCCTAAATAATTGTGTTGTCATATAGGAATGTGTGAGACATGCAGTAGCTGGTGAGAAATGGAATCGTAAATAGCAGCTACACATTGCCATCAATATGTTAAATTGGTTACCATGGAAGCACATGTTATTCTGTCATATGAGAAGAAATGGGCTGAATGAAAGGAATAGCAACCATTCTTTTTGTTGCTGATTCTGATTATTTTATGTTTTTGATACTCCTCAATTTAATACTAAACTCCAGGCAGATATAAAAGACACAGATCAATGTATCTCTGTGATAATCAATACATTGTTGCATGTATTATTTTTAATTGCAAGCAGTGTAAGTACCTGAATTCGATCTGGTGTTAGCCTCTTGCAGTCCCTGTAAAGCAGGGCTGGAGTGTGAAAAAAAGAAATAGTTCAAGGAGGCAATCAGTTTACATGCAGAGAAAAAGCATGCTGATAGAAAGAGAAGGCAGAGTGATGGAGATAAGAGCTCAATATGCTGCTTCTCTCCTTCACTTCCAGTCACAGGCAGAAGCAGGCGATGTCAATTATGAATAAATAAGTCGGGTGGAGCTTGTGTCCATGACGTCATTGCGTGCTTTGTTTCAGGGGTTTCCCCTTACAATTTCAGTGACGGATGTTTTAAACAGCGCTGTGTTTCATCAGACTCTTGTAAGTGTTTAGTGTATATTATAAACAAAAATATTAGTAATAGTTATACACTATGTGCAGATGAATGGTATTCCTTTGCATACATCTATGAGATGGGAAGTTGACTTGTGAATGCGGTGATCGCCAACATTGGTCCTATCCCGGAGTGTATGGAGATCTACAAAAAGGCTATAAGGCTATACGGCTGGATTGAGTCTTCTAAAGAGTGATTGGAAATCACAACAGCCCTTTTGACTCAATACCTATGGTATATGGGTACATTTGCCCTTGTAAGCGCGCTTGCTGTATCTATGGTGATGAATCACTGAGTGACTCTGGCACCACAGATTTATCATTTATAACACAGAGAAATTCACCTGTCACTCCTCCTTGGACTCACTGTCTACGGGGGTGTGTCACTTTGACTCGCACAATTTTTTTGCTGGTGTTTTGACACTTTGGACTCTTTTATATAATTTATATTTGTAGAGGTGTTTATTCACCCTGATTTTTTAAACTGTATTTTCACATATTACTCACTGTTGTGTTTTTACAGAGTTTGATTCATTTTTCATATATATATATATATATATATATATATATATATATATATAATCTCACAATAGTGAGTACATCCCTCACATTTTTGTAAACATTTTATTATATATTTTCATGTGACAACACTGAAGATATAACACTTTGCTACAATGTAAAGTAGTGAGTGTACAACTTGTATAACAGTGTAAATTTGCTGTCCCCTCAAAATAACTCAACACACAGCCATTAATGTCTAAACTGCTGGCAACAAAAGTGAATACACCCCTAAGTGAAATTGTCCAAATTGGGCCCAATTAGCCATTTTCCCTCCCTGGTATCATGTGACTCGTTAGTGTTGCAAGGTCTCATGTGTGAATGGGGAGCAGGTGTGTTAAATTTTGTGTTATCGCTCTCACTCTCTCACACTAGTCACTGGGAGTTCAACATGGCACCTCATGGCAAAGAAGTCTCTGAGGATCTGAAAAAAAGAATTGTTGCTCTAAGTAAAGATGGTCTAGGCTATAAGAAGATTGCCAAGACCCTGAAACGGAGCTGCAGCACGGTGGCCAAGACCATACAGCGGTTTAACAGGACAGGTCTTACTCAGAACAGGCCTTGCCATGGTTGACCAAAGAAGTTGAGTGCATGTGCTCAGCGTCATATCCAGAGGTTGTCTTTGGGAAATAGATGTATGAGTGCTGCCAGCATTGCTGCAGAGGTTGAAGGGGTGGGGGGTTAGCCTGTCAGTGCCAGACCATACACCACACACTGCATCAAATTGGTCTGCATGGCTGTCACCCCAGAAGGAAAACTCTTCTAAAGGAAGCACAAGGAAGCTCGCAAACAGAAGACAAGCAGACTAAGGACATGGATTACTGGAACCATGTCCTGTGGTCTGATGAGACCAAGATAAACTTATTTGGTTCAGATGGTGTCAAATGTGCGTGGCGGCAATCAGGTGAGGAGTACAAAGACAAGCATGGTGGTGGGAGTGTCATGGTCTGGGGCGGAATGAGTGCTGCCGGCACTGAGGAGCTACAGTTCATTGAGGGAACCATGAATGTCAACATGTACTGTGACATACTGAGGCAGAGCATGATCCCCTCCCTTTGGGGACTGGGCCACAGGGCAGTATTCCAACATGATAATGACCCCAAACATACCTTCAAGCCGACCGCAGCATGGCTAAAGAAGCTAGGGGTAAAGGTGATGGACTGGCCAAGCATGTCTCCAGACCTAAACCCTATTGAGCATCTGTGGGGCATCCTCAAACGGAAGGTGGAGGAGCGCAAGGTCTCTAACATCCACCAGCTCCGTAATTTCATCATGGAGATGTGGAAAAGACTCCAGTGGCAACCTGTGAAGTTCTGGTGAACTCCATGCCCAAGAGGGTTAAGGCAGTGCTGGAAAATAATGGTGGCCACACAAAATATTGATACTTTGGGCCCAATTTGGACATTTTCACTTAGGGGTGTACTCACTTTTGTTGCCAGTGGTTTAGACATTAATGGCTGTGTGTTGAGTTATTTTGAGGGGACAGCAAATTTCCGCTGTTATACAAGCTGTACACTCACTACTTTACATTGTAGCAAAGTGTCATTTCTTCAGTGTTGTCACATGACAAGATATAATAAAATAGTTACAAAAATGTGAGGGATGTACTCACTTTTGTGAGATAGTGTATATATATATATATATATATATATATATATATTTTTTTTTTTTTTTTTTTTCTTAGCGCTGAACTATTTTTTATGTATTTTAGTACCAGGTCCAGGATGACCTGGACTCAGAGAAAGTGGGTTGAATGATGCTGATCACATCTAGTGGCAGAGCAACGGTACTGCAGGTGAAATGTCTGGATTGAAGTGCGTATATCAGTAAAAGCTGGTTTTACTTGTTTATATTTCAGCAAGTCATTCATTTTTTCTTGTGTTTTTGCAAGAATGTTGCTTTATAAGTTAAGGTAGAAGGCAAATCAAGACCTAACTAAGCTTATATTCTCTCCCATCCCCATTCTAAGCCTATTCTTTATTTCCTGTAAAAGGGAAGATGTCTGTACTTATCTATTATGAAATTGCACTGGTCCAGTCAGATGACTGGGTCCTAGTGCCGGCTTCAGTGTAGAGGAGGGATAGCTGACAGTGGAAGCCCCATAGTAGCTCTATGGGTGATGTCATTACCCAGGCTCTGCAGCTGTTTTCTCCTCTACACTGGAGAGATCATGTGACTTCAGAATAGATAAATATATGCACCTTTCCTTTTACAGGGTAGATAGAATAGACTTGGGATGGGGGTGGGAGCAGATTTAAATTTAGTTAGGTGTTGACTTGCCTTCCACTTTAAATGGGAGTTCCAGCCTGTATTTAAAAAAAAGTCAGCAGCTACATATATTGTAGCTGCTGACTTTTAATATAAGGATATTTACTTGTCCAGGAAACCCGCAATGTCGGCACACGAAGCCGACCCATCCACCGGCTCCGGGTGCAGGCGACGTCATCCTTACTAAGGGAAACAGAAAGTGAACCCTTGCCGCTTCACCCCCTGTTTCCCACTGCGCATACGCAAGTTACGATGCACTTTCTTAATGGTCCCGCTGTCTTCTGGGATCTGTGTGTGTCTCCCAGAAGGCAACGGGGGGAAGGAGGAGGGGCCGTATATGACGTAGGCCGCCGTGGCACCCTTACACAGATATGGGAGCGGGTACCTGTTTTTGAAAGGTGCCAAAATGTGGCACTGGAGGGGGGAGGAAGCAGATAAGCAGAGCTTCCACTTTTGGGTGGAACTCCGCTTTAAGTTTTTCATATTTGCTCATGTGGAGGTGGTGGCACTTTAGCTGTTTGATTTGTTACTAAAATACGTTCATATCAAAATATGATGATAGAGAGAGACCAACAATCAATAGGAAAGCATTGTACCAAATATTTTCCAATTTCTTGGCAGTCTGAATGAGCATACAGAGCATAACAAAGCCTTGTTTTCAAGCAGGAATTAATGTATATATATTGGCCTATATAAAATGTGTGTAGAAATATAGAAAGCATATCAGTTATATTAAATAAGAAGTTGAGGTAGCTACAGGATACCTCATGCTGGCTGAGAGCAGATTGTTTAGCTGCTTTTAGCACAGATAACCAATTAAATGAAAGGCTGTTTGAAACCCCAGTGCAACACTTGCTCAAGCTGTTAATGCGTTTCATGGCCAAAATACTGATGAAGCCATCACAAACAAAGACTTAACATGCTGAAATTTTGGCTATATATGCATAACAGAACTTTGTAAAACAATACATAAAAATTCTGGGCAGACATAAAAAAAACACAAACTAATGCAGCTCTGTATTCAGTTATCCATCATTAAATGTATTTTTTCTTATGCAGGCAGGGTAAGTACCTGAATTTCAGGTTCCCTATACAACAGAAGGAAGAGCACAAGCAACACAAGGAGTCAGTGCCCCAGCAGTTATGCTGCAGTGCTTATATGCTAACAGGAGCAAGGTGCCCTGCTGAGAGATGAGCTCATAAGTTTGCTACTTCTTGCCTAAACCTGGCCATAGATACAATTTTGAATACAAATTCTTAGAAAAAACCTTAGGAAAATTATCACCAAAAATCTCAAAGCATTTGAATATGATTTGAAAGATTTTGTTTGCTTAAAAGTATAACTAAAATCAAAACTTATTTTGTAGTTTTGGATAAAGTAGAGAGGGTTTAGAAAACTTGCAGTTTTTATTGCTGTCTGTGTCCCCTTTAAGGAAATTCACCCTCTTTGTTTGTCATGTTTACCATTATCATTGAAAGTAAAGTAAATACCCAAATTTTAGTTTGTCCCCAGAAAATTAACAGAAAGTATATATACAGATATATTCCAATGGGGACACTAGTTCTGGTGACCTGGGGCCCCCGAGGAATTCCCTTATTTTGCAGGGATGTTTTTCACTTTCTGTTTGGCCATGGGACAGGAAGTGAAGGAAGATCTCCCAAATGGGACACAGACGGCAAAAAAAAAAAAAATCAGACAATGCTTAACCCTTCCTTGCGCTATCCAAAATGAAAAAAAAAAAGTTATGCAGATAGTTTTACTTTAACCCTTCCAGATCTGTGCTATTGCTGAAGTACGGCTCCAGCGCGGATCTGTACACGCTCCCGGCACGCACTCACGTGTGGGTCGGGCGGACTCGATGTCCTCTTGTGACCCGCGATCGCCTGTCAGAGCTGCAGAACAGGGAACCGCCGATGTAAACACGGCGGTTCTCCATTCTGTGAAAGGGGACATAACAGATCTACTAATCCCTGTGTTGGGGATCAGTGAGATCTGTTATGCCCCGGCCAGCCCAGCCCCCACACAGTTAGAACACAATGAGGGAACACAGTTAACCCCTTCACTGCCCCTTAGTGTTAACCCCTTCACTGCCAATGACATTTATACAGTAATCAGTGGATATTTAAATTTCTGATCGCTGTATAAATGTCATTGGTCCCAAAAAAGTGTCAAAAATGTTCGACATGTCCACCCCAATATTAAAGCCCCAATAAAAATCACAGATCGCCGGCATTACTATTAAAAAATAAATTATAAAAACGCCATAAATCAATTCCCACAGTTTGTAGACGCGATAACTTTTGCGCAAACCAATCAATATATGCCAATTGCGTTTTTTTTTACCAAAAATATGTAGAAGAATATAACCAAACCCGATGAATAATTTTTTTTAAAACGTCGCACAACCGCGCAATTGTCATTCAAAATGCGACAGCGCTGAAAGCCAAAAATTGGTCTGGGCAGGAGGGGGGGGGGGGGTTTAAGTGCCCAGTAAGCAAGTGGTTAACATTTGATTTTGGAATGAATGGACTTTACCACATGTAAACCACATACACTGTTAGAAATGTGATTGTCCAAGAAAAGTTTCTCTAATTTTCTTGCACTGTGGTCGAAAACAAATGTTGATTTAGCCAATCAATGACTAGAAAAACAAACACATTTTCCTAGAAATTTTATCTTATAAGAATTTACATTTGAAATTCTACTCATCTGTGGCGAGTTTTAGGCCTCATACACACGGACGTTTTTTTACGCCATCGGTTTCTGGCGTTTTTTGCAGCTCTCCATGTTAGTCAATGGCCCCATAAAAACGCAGACATTTTTAAGCTGTAGAGGGCGTCGGCGTTAGTAAGCTGAAACTAGAACCCACGGCCAGCGTGTTCTGAGGCTGTATCGTTTTGGTGTTTTTTGACGC